>BTPH01000114.1:0-59025 GCA_036245725.1 Mrakia hoshinonis
GGGATGGGAGGGGAGGGGAGGGGGAGGGGGAGGGGAATGAGGATGGGTTGAAGGGAGGGGATCGATGAGATTTTGCCTGAATCCTTCGTGCCAGACGACGAGTGACTCTCAACGCGCTGGGGCACTGATTGTTTGGAAGTGCAAGGATCATCGGATCGGATCGGGTCCAAGCCCAAAGGAAAGCGAGAGAGAGCGAGAGAGAAGAGAGCGAAAGGAGCGGAAGGAAAGGAACGAGATCGAGAAGAGCTAAGCAAGGAGATGGGAACGGGACGGTTAGAGAAAAGGAAACGAGATCGCGGACGGTCGTACTAGTACAGGGAGGCACACGACGCGAAAGAATGGAGCGGGACAGGCACGAGAATGGGCACGAAAAGAGACAGAGGTAGGAGTACGAGCGGCAGGAAAAGAGAAGGGCGACTCTAAGTAAATTAGGGCTATCAAGAAGCGTCTACGAAGAAAGCGAAGGCGAAGCGGGCAAGGGGACTACAACGGAGCGAACAGACGAACGACGAGAAGCGGACCCTAGTTGAGCAGACCCCTGAACGGGAGCAGTCTTCCTCCGGCGCGTCGGGCGGTATGGAAGATGAGCGGCAGATGGGTGATGAGCGTGTACGCCAGGACGAGTGCCAATACAGGGGCCCAGAAGAAGACGAGCTGATGGCGCGAGGAAGAAACGGGACAGAGTCAGCGACGGGATGCAACGAGAGTGGTGGAGTTCGAAAGAGACAAGACTGACCATTCGATCCTGCTTGACCTTTCTCCGTTTGACGGCCACATGCTGCGTGTACACCTCTCGATCGACAAGCTCGCTCGTCTCGGTGTAGACCGGTCGAGCAGCCCTGGAGGGCTTGCTGACGACCTGAGGAGCGGCAACAGACGCCTTCCCACCCTGCTGCTCCATGAGCATCGGCAGTCTCGACGACGACGCGACCGGTGAGGCCCGTCTTGACCCAGCGAGCACATCCGCAGGCACGACCACTCCGCCCTCGGCTCGAACCTTCTTGAGTTCTGATCCGGGCGAGGAGGGCGGGCTCTGGAAGAGCGGTGGCATGCTGGGTGCGTTCTCCTTGAGCCACTGCGAGAGCGCGAGCGGCAAGTAGGGGTACGCAGCCACGTACTGGGCCCAGGTCGGCTGAGCGTGCTGGTGGTCGCCCTTCTCGTCGTGGACGAGCGGCGTCTTCTCGTTCGTCGACCACGGGTTCAACTGACTTGGCCATTGCGAGTGCGAGAAGTTGAGCTGAGCCGGAAGAGACGGGAAGGTCGGCGTCATCGAGGTCGGGAACGCGAGCGTTGGGATGTCGGAGACCGAGGGCAGATGAGGGAAGGGGAACTTTTGCGGGACCGTTGCCGAGAGTGTTCGTCGGAGCCACGACTCGACGAACTTGGAGCCGTCCGGGGAAGTGGGTGCCTTCTCGTTCTCGGGCGAGGACGGAAGGAGGGCCGACTCGGAGAGAGCCGAGTTCTTCTTCCTGTCCATCGAGTGCGACAGCGGCGAATGGAGCAACTCGTTGTGGTGTCCGGCAGGGAAGTGGCGGATCGACCCGCCGTCCGACAGGTACGAGTCGGCATCTCCTCCGCCAAGCACCTGAGCAGCGTAGATGGTGCCCTCGGTCCTCTGCGAGTCGATGGACGCTCGCCGGCGAAGGTACGTCGAAGACCTCGATCGTCCTCCAGTCTCGGTCGACACGCTCCACCTCAGCGGAAGCACCTCCTCGTCCTCATCGTCCTCGACCGTCTGTACGGACACCCTCGGCATCGAGGCAGACCTCGTCAGCTGGATCTGGTGGACGTGCCCGTCGTCGGACTCGTCGTCCGTGGAGGGATTGTCCGCGTCGATCGAGTCCTCGCCGGACGAGCCAAGCGAGATGCCAGAGTCGACCACCCAAGTGCTGTCTCGTCGAAGGTCGCTTTGCCTGGCAAGCAGGCTCTCGACATCGACCTGGTCCTTCTCCCGGGCAACGTCGAACGGCGTCTTGCCGTCGGCCGTGACGATATCCTGGTCCGCGGACGCATCAAGCAGCAGCCTCGAGCATGCGACTCGTCCGCAAAGGGCGGCGAGCGCGAGCGAGGTGTACCCGTTCTTGTCCCTCGCGTCGAGGTCGGCTCCGAGCGAGATGAGGTGCGAGACCAGTCGGTGGAAGCCGAGCATGACCGCGAGATGCAGCAGCGTCTGTCCCTGCTTGTTCTTGAGCGAGATCGCGCGGGCGAGTCGAGGCGTAGACGGAGCGGCTCCAGGGACATCCTCGATCTCGACGAGGCCGAGGAAGTTGATGATCGTGTCCTGGAAATTGCCTCCTCGCGAACCAGCTCCCCAAAGAGCAGCCGAGGCAGCGGACGCGTCGATCGATCCTCGACGCGACTGAGACGGGCTGTGGTACGCGTCTCGGGAGAGCGCATTCTGCTGGTAGCCGTTTGAACCTCCGCTGCTGTTTCCGTTCGACTGAGGCGAGGCACCGTCGGCAGCAGGGTTCTGTCCAACGATACGCAGGGCGACGTTCTTCGCGTCCTCGATCCGTCCCGTCATCTTGAGTCCGACGACCTGGAGAGCGAGCTCCATCAGCGCGCGATCTGACGTGTCGAGGTAGGTGAACAGCTGCAGTCCGCCTGTGGGCGAGTTGTGCGCGCCCTGCTGCGTCTTGAACGATACCACCACCGGTCCAGGGCAGGCACTCGGCGGGAGGACACAGACGATCGTGTTGTCGCTCCACATCTGGGTGTTGGTCGCAGGCGAGTCACCGAACACGCACGTCAACCCGGGCACAAAGTTTGCGCCGAGGATGGTGACCTCGATCCCGCCGTGCATCGGGCCCTCGCCGGGGATCAGCCGGGTGATGACCGGCTTGGGCGGAGGTGGAGGCGACGGTGTCGGAGCGTTGTACGACGGCCGAGGGGTTGTGGCAGCGCCGAGAGGGAAGACGGGTGCTTGCAGAGCGGGCCACTGCACGTTTGAAAGCAGCAGGTCCGAGTTGGCGGACGAAGCTGACGACGTGGGAGCCTGGTCGCGCTGGTGATGATGGTGATGCTGCTGAGCCTGCTGCTGCTGGTGTTGTTGCTGCTGGTCAAACTGCTGGTGGCGAGCAGGCTGGAGGCCGTTGTAGAGTGTCGGCGAGGGGATCGAGCTCGGTGGCGAAGCAGGGAACGAGAACAGCGACTCGAACGAGATCGGGTCTGCCGACGAGGTCGGAGGCAACGAAGAGTGCGAGTACGACGACAGCTCGGGGAAGGCATCGTTCGCCTGCATGTCCTGCTGCGACTGCTGGTGCTGGTGCTGCTGCAGGTTAGTTCCGTCGTAGTCGAGGAGCGCGTCAAACGAGAGCGTCTGATCGTCCATCTGCAGGTCGAACGGGTTCGTCTCGAGGTACTCGGCGGGTCCTCCCTCCGAGTCGGACGTCCTCCTGGACGTACTGGACGACGTCAGCATCGACTCGGGAGGCGTGAACCCGCCAGCGCCTCCCTCGCCTCCGCTCCCGCCGTCCATCGACTCGTCCATCGTCATCGCGCCCTCCCGCTCCCTCTCGGCGTGCTCGACCAGGTGCGACACCAGATCCTGCGGGTTGTACGACCCTGACGCGATCGAGGGCGAGAGATGGCCGTTGGCAGGACTCGTACCGTGCAAGCCGAGGCTCATTGACGGGCCAACGTAGCCGGGAATCGAAGGCGTGAGCAGCACGTTCGGTGTCGAATCCTGCGACACGCCGTTGCTCGAGTTCTCCTGGATCGTCGTCGGCAGCTGAATCTGGTTGAACGTCGTGGATCCGTGAGGCGTGTAGGAGACCGGCGTCATGGGCGAGAGGTGCGCTCCTCCGTTCTTGCTCGCCGGCGAGGGCGGGACCGACATCGACATCGACATGGGCGTCATCGACAACGTCCGAGGCGTGTGAGTCACCGAAGACGACGTCGAGGTAGGCGAGACCTTCCTGTCGTACGGCTTCGGACCAGACGCGACGGAGGTTCGCTTGCGATCCTCCTCGCCCGAAGTTGACGACTCGCGCTTCTTGGTCGCTCGGCGACGACCTTTGGTGGCTGGAGGGGCACCGGCAACGGCGGCAGGCGCAGGAGGAGGGTTGGAGGGCATGATGAGCGATTTGGGGATGAGAGCAGCGACAGCGGGCTCGACGGCAGCCGCCTTGCCGGACGTCTTGTGGTCGTCCGTGATCATGATCGGAGGGGTAAACCCAGACGCGACAACGTTTCCGAGGTGATCCTTCAGGAGGAATTTAAGCCTGTATAGACGACGAGAAAGGGGCATCAGCAACCCATCCCGCATGCACTAGCCCCAACTTGGGAATCAAACTCACAGGAACCCAGTCTTCTCCCTGTGATGCCTACAGTAGCACGTCACCCTCGCCGGCAGCGTGCACTCTCCGGTCGAAAAGTCGAGGAGAGCGCCGCAGTTGAAGAGGACAATCTTGTGGCGTTCGTCCTGGCTCGGTCCGCCGCCGTTCTCGTCCGGGTAGGGCGTGTCGAGGTCAGAGTCGGACAGCGTCGGACGGATCCTGGCCGCAAGCTTTCGCTGGGCGCGCTTGACCTGATTGAGGGTGAGAAGCAAAAGTGGGTCAGCACGGACAGCTGGCATAAGAGACGGACGGATCGCATCACAGGG
Source organism: Mrakia hoshinonis (assembly GCA_036245725.1). Classification (NCBI taxonomy): domain Eukaryota; kingdom Fungi; phylum Basidiomycota; class Tremellomycetes; order Cystofilobasidiales; family Mrakiaceae; genus Mrakia; species Mrakia hoshinonis. The sequence continues at coordinate 4,604 of BTPH01000114.1, forward strand.
GACTGGACTGACCTCCCTCGTCCTGCAACCAGCGCACGCAAACACTCTGAGCCCCTTTGGCCTCTCGCCCTGTTCCGACTTGGCGCCCTCTCCGTCGTCCATGTCGTCCTCTCCGTTCCCCTCTGTGGCACAGTAGACCTCTGTCTCGAGCCAAAGCATCTCCTCGTCCCTCGGCTCTCCGCCGGCGCCTCCCTCTGCAGCGACCGACTTTCTCGACTTTCGCTTGGTGGCCGTACCCTTCTGGAGCTTGACGTGCGAGTAAGTGGACACGAACGCGAGCTGCGACTCGTCCTGTTGGCCGTTGGGGTTGGGGTAGGGCGTCGAGGACGAGGACGCCTGGGTCGGGAGGGCGAGGGCGATCCGGATCTTGATCTGCGTTTCGACACGAGACTTTGCGCCGACGAGGGGCACCCCGGTGATGAGAAGAGGAAGGCTGGACGGAACGCGAAAAGGAAGAGTCAGATTGGCCGAGATGAGCGACGAGCCGAAACCGTGGGGAAGGCGAAGGCCAGGCGAGCTCCGACGTCGCGGCAGGAGACGCTCAAGGACCGTCTGGGTCTGCGAGGACTCACTTCTTGAGCACTCCAGTGCCAATGTCGACGACCTGCTTCCCCGACTTTTCATCCATCCTGACCTGTCCCGGCTGGTTGCTCGGTTGTTGAGCCTGGGTGGGTTGGGTCGGGCGGGACGGAGCCGAGCTCGTCGAGGTGAGCGAGCGTGGGGCTGCGGCAAAGTCTTGGAGAGGAGCGGGATACGGCAGGAACGACGAAGGCTGAGCGTGCTGAGGGTGGTAGTGCGAAGGAAAACTGTCGGAGAGAAGGTCGCGGGTGACAGGGAAGGGTCAAGAGGTGAGGGTCAGATTGGCTGTGGGGTAGAGAGAGGGGAGACAAGGCACAGATACGAAAGAGGGTCGCCCAGGGGAGGGCAAGCTCGCTCTCGCTCTCGACGCGGGGAACCGAGTCCGACGCTGTCTCTCGAGCGTGGAGACGGCGTTTAATGACGACCGTCAAGATCCGCTGCTCCATCTGTGCGGATCCTGGGCGAGCTGGTCAAGCTCGGAGAGGGGAGCGCGGGAGGCAGGCAAGAGCCGGCCGTGGGGGAGCTAGGCTCGACGTCAACGCCTCGCCGACTGCCTGCCCTTCCCTTCTCTCCCTTCCCGGAGGCTTGCCAGAGGTGCGAGCATCTCCGGCGTATCTCCGCTACCGACTCGAGCGCGTCAACGTCGAGTGCGACGCGTCGCAGGTTGTCCGAGGATGAGCCGGTCGAGGTGACCTCCTTCCCCTTGAGCTCGCACCTCACCCTCCCTTCAGCTACAGAGCAGAACAGAAGACAAGACTCACCTCTCATCTCCTACGACTCCAACCTTCCCTGTGACGGTCTGCTTGCCCACAAAGGGCGCGTACTGGGCTGCGTATCCTCCCTGAGGGATGCGTCCGTCGTCTGGGTTGGACGCAGACGACGGGGACGAGTGGTCCGAAGACGACGGCGACGCCATCACTCCAGAACGGCGAGGAGGCACCGTGGACGGCTGCGGTGATGAAGCGGGCGAGAGGTTGGTGTAGGTGTGATGGGCGACGCGTGTGGATGGGAGCGAGGGGTGTGGTGGTGTTGGCGGAACGACTGGGGGAGGGAGGAGTGCGCAACGTCGGCAGCAGCCTGTCAGCGGGGTTTCAAATCAGTCCAGACGACTCCTGCGGCCCTGGTTCAGGCACAGATGATGTTCTTTCGTACCTTTGGGGCAGATATTTGAACGAAGGTGCTGGCAGTTCAAATCTTTGCCGAATAGGTTGATGGAAAACGTAGACAGACTCGTTTCTCCCTCGCTCGAGCCTGCTCCTCCAGCGCTCGATCACATCCACGAGCTGGCCTTTCATGGCCTTGCCTTTGCCTTCACTCGCCACTCTGTCGGCCCGCAAGTCGACGACCACACTCATATTACTTCCCGGCCGAGGATTAGACGCGCGAAAAGATACAACCGAAGCATCTTTCAGCGCGTCAGGTCGGCGTCTTGTCTCGGCCTCGGAGAGAACGAGCGCTCTTCGGATCTCAGATACTTGTGCTGTTTGTTCTGCGTCTCTCGTTCTCTCAACGCAACAGAGGCTTGCTATCGCGTCTCTTGGTCCGCATCCCGCCTTATCAACGCGAGGCGGGAACGAACGTGACGGCTGACGTGGAGATGGCGCGCGCGTTACGTTGGGGAGGCAAGAGGAAAACAGGCGACGTGGACGAAAGAGGAAAGCGGACCGGAGAGGAAGAGTGCATGCGAATCCCTGAGGCGTCCTCCTTCCTTGAACATATATGATACGAGCGATTAAGCCTTGGCAGCGAGGACCTGATCGCAGTAGTGAGAAGATAGATAGAGTCAGCGTTGGACAGCGTCCGGTCCGCGGACGCGGGCGAGGTCCATCTCGCCCCGGAGTTGCGCAAGGCACTGACCTTCTTGACCACCTCGACGACCTTTGCCTGGCCGAGGAAGAGGAAGCTGGCGGTGAGCACGGACTGAAGCAGCTTGGTCGAGATCCCTCGGTACAGTCCTGCGGGTCCCTCGGTTCGAAGAATGTGCAAGAGAGCGGCGGACAGGGACGGGTAGGCGTGAGAGGCGGATTGCTGCAGAAGCACAAGGCGGAGAGATGTCAGTTGCTACCAAAGGATAGAAGGCATGGGTTGAGGGGACGCACGAGTCGGGACTTGAGGAGGACGAGAGGGTAGCTGAGCGACGTGGCAAACAGCTTGGCGAGCGCACCGAGGACGAAGATGTCGAGGTTGGACAGGACAGCAAGCTTGCCACCCTTACCTCGTCGTCGCTGGGCGAGGAGCAGGTTCTTAAGCTGCTCGAACGCGGTGTCTGACGCAGAGGGAGACGGACGCAACGGTCGATCAGCGATGTGAAACGTGCGAGGTGGTCGAAGTATCGATCAAGCGGTCTTACACTGCAAGACCGGGTTGACGACGAGGATAAGTGCCGCCTTGAGTCCTCGGAAGAGACCTCCTGGTCCGTCCGCCTTGAGGATGGCCCGGAACGAGTCGAGGATGGACGGGCGAGGAGTACCCGGGTGGAGAAGAGACGACGTCGACTGGTGAGACTCTGCGTCACAAAAGACGGATGGAAGACTGCATCAGTGGACATGCCCGCCGAAGGACAAGCGCAGGATGGGAGATCTACGCACGGACGACCCACAGCGGGTTCGTGATGACGGTCGTGGCAGACCCGGCAACCAGTCCGGCGAGAATCGACTGCGCGACGGTGAGCTGTCCTCCTCCGGCTTGACGAGCGGTATCGCTGGAGAGCGAGTAGGCAAAGTAGTAGACCCCGTTGGTGATGGCGATCCCGTACAGGGACGAAGACAGGCCGGCGTAGAGTCCTCCGAGTCCCTCCTCCTTGTAGATGCGGACCATCGTAGAGTCGAGCGCAGACTTCTTCACCTGTGAGCATATAATCCATGGGACCGTGTGTCAGCATGGGCATTGGCAATGATGGGTGGCTCGACAGGACCATGTAGCTTTCAAAGGGTGAGCTCGTCGCGAGTCCGCTCATCACCGCGCCGGGTGAGCTCGCGTCGCCCTTGTCTCCACACGAGCCGTCCCAACATACAAGCCTAGTCGCTCGACTTCAAGCGATTCCCGTTTACTTCCCAGCAGCCTCCTTCGCCCTGAACGAAGACCCGCGCGAGCTGAGCTAGCAGAGAGAGAGAGGAACGCGGACTGACCTTCTTCTCGACCGCCTCGACGCCGGTCTCCTCCTTCGCCTTGGCCGTCCTCTTCTTGTCAGACACAGCATCTCGCGTGGAAGCAATCACGAGAGGGTAGGTGATGCACTGGACAAGACCATATCAGGACGCAAGAAGAGGAAGAGAAGGTCAGTCCAGCAGCCAGGCAACACGTCGAGATACGGTGCGGGGGCTCGAGGGCGCGTACCATGGCTCCCATCCCTCCCACGGAACCAGCGATCGACTGGATGACAGACTCGTTCATGCTTGCTGGCTTAGTTGTGTGTTGATTGAAGATGTATGATCGTGAGATGGGCGAGGTCGCAGTTGAGAGGGAAGGAAGCCAGGACAGGGTTGGACGGCCAAGGGCGAGCTCAGCCTCGGCGAGAGTTGCCGGAAGCCACATGCCTACCTCCCGATTCTTCTTCTGGGTTGACTAAGTTGATCAGTGTGCATTGAGATACACCAGCACGTTAAGTTCATCCAAGTATCGAAAGCACATGCGCGAACACGCAAGCAGAAAAGGTTCAAGTATCGAAGCAGCACACACATCTCACGGCACAGCACAAATCGCCGTGTTCTCTCTTCGCCCTCAGCCAGAGTTACTGTAGGCATCATCGCCCTCCCTCAGCCTTCCTCTTCCTCTCCTTCTCCTTCCTCCTCCTCTCCTCCTCCCTGAGCGCCTCCTCATCCTCCCTCTTCGCGATCGCCGCACTCCGCCTCTCCTCCCTCGCCTCCTCCTCGTAGTCCGCCTCCATGTCCGAGTCAGAGTCAGAGTACGTCTTGTTGTTGGCGTACCTGCACGAAACGTAACGAAACGAATCGGACAATTAGCGGAGGGCTCGGCTCGAGGCCAGGTTGAGGAGGATTGGACTCACTTGCTCCGATCGATCCCCAGAGCTTTCCAGACCTGATCACGAACGTCTTCATGCCCACCACCGCCACCACCGCCGCCTGCCCGACGATCATCGTCGCGACGGACCTTCTTCTTGAGCTTGGACTTGTTGCCGCGAGCAGAAGCGACGGACGAGTCGTCCGTGTCGGTGTCGAGGTCGGACGATGACAGATCCCGCTCGCGTTCGCGCCTCCGTTTCGACGCAGACGACGCTTCAGGCGCTGGTTTAGGTTTGGCGACTGGCCGATGTGAAGCGAGCGGGACTGTAGCGTTGGAGGAGGATTTGGAGGACGAGCCGTTGGTTGCCGGTTTGGACGAGTGGCCGTTGCTGTGACCGTTTGACGACGATGGCCCACCGTTCTTGACTGATGAGTCGTGTCTGTCGCCGTTGCTCGACTTGACGTGCTCCTTCTCCTTGCCCTTGCCCTTGCCGAACCAGTCGACCCCTTTGGCGGCCTCCTCCCTCTCCTTCCTCTTCAGACTGATCTCCCGCTCGACCTCGTCGACAGTCCGTCGATCTCGCTTTGCCTGGTTGAGCATGCGCATGCCCTCGTCTCCGATCTGCTTGGTCAGCTGGGCCTTTACGCCTGCTGCCGGTCGTCCTCCGTTGGTGATGGTGTGCTTCTTCTTGAGCCCCGTCTTGGAGGTCGAGTTGGACTTTAGCGAGTGCACAGAGGACGTGCCGCCCATTGACTTTTCAAACTTGATCGCTCGCAGCTCCTCACGGGTGAGCATCTCCTTGGACGACGGGCCGGCAGCGGCTGAAGGCTTGGGCTTGGACGAAGAGGACGAGGACGACGCGTGGAGCTTGGGTTTGGGAGCAGACGGGATTCTGGCCTGAGGTTTTGAGGCAGCGAGCTGATTCGATGAAGCAGTGGGACATGTCAGCATCATAGAGGTAGCCGGGATGCGGCCGCGAAGTCGAACATGATGGTCTGGCGGGGGGGGTGACGGACCTTTGCTGCCTCCTCCCTCTGGATCCGGTCCTTCTCTTTCCTCTCCTTGGCCAGCTTCTCCTCCTGCGCACGACGCTCTCGTAGCTCCCTATCCTTCTGGGTCATCTCCTTCTGACGCTGCTCGGCCTGATTGAGGGGATGAAAGCAACGTGAGAGGCGGAAGGGGTCAGCTCGCGAGCTCAACAGTGTGACGAGGTGGGAGCCCATCCACACCCGCCACCCGACATTCTCCACAGCGGCAGCGCACAGCCAGCGCACGATACAGGTGGGAGGGCTTGTGCTCACCTTCTCCCTCTCTGCCTTGACTCTCGCCTCCTTCTCCTTGACCATCCTCGCTGCCTCGGACACGGCGCTCGAGACCGACGACGCAGCGAGCGCCTTGAGCGTCTTGTAGTCAGACATCCGGAGCGAGACGAGACTGGCAGCACGCGTCACCAGCAAGAGAAGCTCGAAAGGGGCTGGCGAAGATTGACGAACAGGTGTCGACGTTGAGGGCAACCGCAAGCAGCGAGCTCGACCAGAAAGCAAGACGTCGAGCTCACCCACCGCCTCCTCCCGGGCGCAGCCTCCGCCAGCCAGGCTACCGTCCACTCTGATCTTGCAGCCGGAAACATCAATATCGCAGAGTCTATCCGTATGCCAATATCAGATCCATCGTCGCGGCTAGTCGTTGCGCATCTTCTCGGAAAATAGTGCGTTTGCTCGTAGGTCGGTCCATGCCTTCTCGGCCTCGAAAGTGGGCTGCCTCCCCTCGTTCGGCCTCTGCCCTAACCCTCGTTCGCGCTCAACCACGACAGACACCAAGTCTCCTCAGTCTCCCTCTCCACTCTGGCCGACTTGCTCTGACTATGGTCAACCTCACCTAGTAAGTACCAGGCTCACCATCTCCCCCTGGGGGTGCGATAAGGAGTGTTGGATTCAGCTCGTCCCGTGATTTGGAATGGCCACGCTTCAGCCGCACCCCCTCGCTCATGCTCACGTCCTCGCTCTTGCTTGCTCGTCCTGCAGCGGTGTCATCGATGGCGCGACGGGGAGTATCAACATGGGGGGAACAGTACGTCCGCTCTCTTGTGCGGTGGTCCCGAGAGGTCAAGGTCTAGGGCTACCGTCCAAAGTCGGAGGCGGCTCTGGACGAGGTCGGGTTTCTGTTCGGCTCGCTCATCCTCACCACTCTCTGTTTCCTCTGCAGGATCTGATCGCGACGGCAAAGGATGGGACCGTCTCTGCGTACGACCCTGGAGACCTGTGCTGGGTCATGGTCTGCTCGGCTCTCGTCTGGCTCATGAGTGAGTCCCTCGTCTTGCTCGCGTCTCGCACCAGAGGTCGGCCCCGTCGGGCGGCAGACGGGGAGACAGCTCGCTCGTGCCGATGTCGCTAGACATCTACACTCGTTGCCAGGCTGCACTTGGTCTGCACCGAGTGCATCTATGTGCTGTCGAGCGAGCTGGTCGTGTCTGTTATCTCGTTTGGCAATGGATCCCAGCCTAGGGGCGGTCGGATACTTTCGCCGAGGGGAATGGGGCTGAGCTCGATGAGCTCGAGGCCTCGATCGCCCCTGCTGCATCGCGACATCCCCTTCGGCCTCGACGAGCCGCACCTCATCTGCCTCCGCTCCAGACGGCCAAGCCTCTGAGCTCATTTCGCTGACCCTCTTGCTTCTGCTCTGCGTCTGTCGACCGCTCTCCTCAGTCCCCGGGTGAGTTTGCGACGTCACCTTTGCCCCGCTCAGCCCAGGCCTTTACTGACCCCTCGCCTCTCCTCACCCTCGGCCTTTCCCCTTGCAGACTCGGGTTCCTATACTCTGGACTTGTGCGGCGGAAGAATGCGCTGTCCCTGCTGTTTATGACGATCAGCGCGCTCGCTGTCGTCTCGTTCCAGTGGTTCTTCTGGGGCTACTCTCTCAGTCAGTCCATCCCCGCCCGTGCACCTCTCACGCCCACTACTCACACGCTTTTCTCCTCTTCCTCCTCGCAGCCTTCTCCAAGACGGGCGGCACCTTCTGGGGCAACCTTCGCAACTTTGGGTTCATGAACGTGCTCGAGCTCCCGATCCCGGAGGCCAACAACAAGATCCCCGAGCTCGTGTTCGCCATCTACCAGTCCATGTTTGCCTCCCTCGTCCCGGCCATCATCCTGGGAGCAGCAGCCGAACGATCCCGCTACCTGCCAGCGATGGTCTTCACCTTCTGCTGGACGACGCTCGTGTACGACCCGCTCGCGCACTGGGTCTGGTCCGCCAACGGGTGGGCCTTCAAGTGGGGGGTCCTCGACTATGCTGGCGGTGTCCCGATCGAGATCGCCTCGGGAACGGCCGGACTGGCGTACTCGTACTACATCGGACACAGGAGGGGCTACCTGCAGAACGAGACGTTGTTCAAGCCGCACAACGTGTCGCACGTCGTGCTCGGGACAGTGCTGCTCTGGGTCGGATGGCTCGGGTTCAACGGTGGATCGACGTTTGCGGCCAACCTGAGGGCGGCGATGGCCATCTTCACGACCAACCTGGCTGGAGCGACGGGTGGGTTGACGTGGATGCTGTTGGACTTTAGGCTCGAGAAGAAGTGGAGTCCGATCGGGTTCTGCACCGGAGCCATCTGCGGGCTGGTCGCGATCACGCCTGCTGCTGGGTTTGTGGGTGGACCGGCAGCGGTGCTGATTGGGGTCGCCTCCTCGGCGCTGTCCAACATGGCGACGAGGCTCAAGAACGTCATGAGGGTCGACGACCCGCTCGATATTTTCGCTTGTGAGCCTTCCCTTCCTCCCTCATCCCCATCTCACCTGTTCCCTTCCGCTCTCGCTCACCTTGTGTCCACCATCGTCTGCAGGTCACGCCCTCTCTGGAGTTGTCGGAACCCTCCTTACCGGCATCTTTGCGCAAGCCTCTGTGGCCAACAACGACGCCTACGCTGCGATCCCCGGAGGCTGGCTCGACGGAAACTTCCGCCAGCTCGGTCTCCAGGTCGCCTGGGTCATGGTCGGACTCGTCTGGACGTTTGTCGTCACGCTCATGATCATGTTTGTCAGTCCAGACCTCCTCTCTCTCTCTCACACCCTTTCCGCCTACTGACCTCCCCTTCATTCGTCCTTCGTAGGTGATTGACCACATCCCCGGCCTCCACTTCCGCTCTACCGACGAGGCCGAGATTGTCGGGATGGACGAGGTCGAGCACGGCGAGTACGCAAACGACTACGTCTCCCTCCGCCGAGACCTCGAGTCCTCCTTCTCCCCCCAGGACCCCCGCCCCTCTTCCTTGCATCGCACTCGGTCCGCCCAGCACCCCCACCCAGACGACGAGGAGAAGGCCAGCACCGGACGCGGCCGAGAGCGGTACTACTCCAAGGAACGCACCATCGTCGAGGTCGCCTCTGGGTCGGACGAGGAGCGGGAGAGGGGCGGGAACGGGGATCGAGGCGGGTTGCAGGTGGCGGGGAACGGAGCGGCGGGGCAGGGGAAGGAGGAGGCGTTGAGGTTGAGGAGTCGCAGTAGGGGGAGAGGGTTTGGAGCGGGAGGGGGAGGGTTGGCGAGGCAGCCGGCGGGGGAGGAGATCGAGTTGGATCAGCAGGCGAGCCCGAGGGCAAGGAGGACGAGTGAGTTGGAGCAGCCCGTTGGGAAGGGGTCGAGGGAGGATTAGAACGTAGACGTCTCGCCTCTTCTCTCGTCGATCTCGTTCCGGGACATCACAAAACAGCAGCGCCTCTGCTGCCTTTCTCTCGTACATCTCGTCTTCCGCCGGTCTCTCAGTTGTGTTACCTCTTTTTCCGTCACTCTTCGTCTTTGTACTGCCCGCTCGTTCGCGCGTCTCGTCCCTGGTTCCGATACATGCTTTATATATTGCCTTCAGAGTGTGGCACGGTGCGTAAAACGGCTGGGTACTTGGATAAGGCCAGCTCACACAGGACAGAGGTGACGAGATGAATAATGTCTGGAAGGATGAAGACAGGCGCAATCGCGTGAGGAGGACAGTAACCTGGAACCGAGATCATCCGAAATCATCCATTGGGAGGATGGGAGATCATGCTCAGTCAGCACATTGACCATCTGTGCAAAAAGGAAATGAAAAGAGGCCAGGGTTGATCCGCACAATGAAAGGACACGTACAGTCACTCGGAATCGAGAGCATCAGTAACAATCGATTGGGAGAATAGCCAAGCGGTTACGGCGCCAGTTGAAGGTATGCTCAGTCAACACGTTGATCATTTGTGCGAAAAGGAGAGGAGAAGAGGCCAAGGTTGATCTGCAAAAGGAAAGAACACAGACAGTCACTCGGAATCGAGAGCATCAGTAACAATCGATTGGGAGAATAGCCAAGGACAAACATCAGAGAGAGGCCAGGATGAACTAGAACCGTCGAGATTGTTGCCAGCAAGGATGAGGAGGCGCGAGATGGTCATCAGCGAGGGACGAGGAGGAGCGAGGTGAGCTCGGCTTCGACGCGTCTCGTGTTCGCCCTCATCAACCATCTCCTCCCTTCCTCCCTCTCGCTCCCTGCTGACTCGATGTCTTCCAAGGCAGGTCTTTGAGCCCTTCTTCTTTACTCTAGCCTCTAGTCTTGACCTTGCAAAAGAGGTCAAGTCGAGCTCACGTCTACTCCCGGGTCCACCGGCCCTTTGCCACCCGTACAGTATCCCTCGCCTGTCCATCCGAGGTCACTCCCGCGAGCAAAGACGGTCACAGAGCTCGCCGAGAGAGAGATCGAGATGATTACATCTGCGTCAGAGTACGTCCACTATCAGTATGAGTCGCTGGTGGACTGGCCAAGTGTGAGCTCGACTCGGTCGGAGCTGACGCAACCGTCGTCCTCGCCGTCCTCGCCGCCCAGACACGAGCCAATGAAGATCGACCCAGTTTACGCCGACATCGCCAAGGACGCAAAAAGGGCTGCAGGCTTTGTACACGTTGCCTCGACTCTCCTCGAGCCCGCCTCGTCCATCCTCCTTGCATCCCACACCGGCAAACCCCACTCGGTCAAACAGCTCGAAGCCCTTGTCGCCCAGACCCCATCCCTTCAGATCCCTCTCGGAAGCTGCAAAGGTCTCTACCTCGCTGCGCAGGATGGCGGGAAGAAGTACATCGGCCAGGCCACGCAGGGCGAGGGAACGACGACTCTGGTGGCGTGCATGCTGCGAGAGGAGGACATCCGACAGTTTGGAGGAGAAACATTATATAAGCAGGTACGTCCATTCGATTTGAGAGTGAAAGTTTGCATGCACTGACATATCTCTGTTTGGGTAGTTTGTCGAGGTCTGGACGTCCGAAAAGGGCGGAAAGGGCCAGAAATGCGCCTCTTTCACGATCAGATGCGTCAATCAGCATCTGGTAAGTTCATCTTTATCACGCTCAATTGACTCTAGCTGAACATGAGTTGAAGAGAGCTGACATACGCGAATTTTGGACGGTCGCAGGACAGCGACTACCGCGAGAAGTATCCAAAGTTCTTTTACGAACAGGCCTTCCGGCCCAACGAGCGCGGAGTGTTCCTGGCTCTTGCGCGCGACGACGACGGCATGCTCGAGAAGCAGTATCCGGACGACTTCCCAGCATACCAGTCGATGATGGAAGACCTCTGCATTGGAGTGTTCGACACACTCGACCCAAACTCGCCCGGGTACAACATGACGATCCCCTTTTACGTCAATCTCCGCTCCTCGATGTCGGATACCGTCGGTCTGAACCGCAGGATCGAGGTTGTCGAGGTCGGGAAGGGCGGGGCAAGGACAGCTGAGGCGCAGAGCGAGGCAGGGAAGGCGAGCGCGACGGCGAGGCATGCGGTGGATAATGAGATCAGAGACAGTCAGTCCTCTCTAGCACTCGAGCGTCTGCAGTGAACAGAACTGACACTCACCTGTCCTGTCTGCAGAGTACGCGCTGCTGATGGAAGGGGACGTGAAGGACCCCCAGGCATGGGCCGACTGTGAGTCCATCCTCGCCCATCATGGGCCCACAGCCAGCTGACCCAGGCTCTCCACCTGGCGGCAGACATCCGCGGACTCAAGAGGTTCCGCAAGAGCCCCATGTTTGGTGAGTCGAGCCCTCCGACCTGCTTGAGGTCGTCGGCGAGCTTCCTCCTCTGGTCGAGCTCGGCCTAGCCCTCCCCGCTCTCGGCGACAAACGGCGTCAGGCTGGTCACATACTTGTCGAGCGAGGCTTCGAGCGTCGGGATGGGCAGTCGAGGGAGGTTGCGGGTCTCGTCGAGTGGGCGTGGTGTTGCGTGAGGAGCTTGGGGCGGGGTGGCTGATGGCGAACATGCGCCGGCTAGTTGGGAGGGCGAGAGGGGCGAGAGAGAGCGAGCTCGAGCTGACCTGCTTCCTGTCCGCTGGTGGTCGATCGGACAGCCGAGCTCGTGATCCAGAATGGACTGTGCCCTGTCGGAGTCACGACCGAGGAGTGGATGAGCTGCAGCACGCGGGCTGAGGTCGAGCTCGCAGCAAACCGAGTCGTACGTCGACGTCCCTCCTCTGTCGCTCTTGTCCTCTCTCTGCTGCAGCTGACCGAGCGAGTGTGACTGTCATGCCATCGCCAACAGAGATCCCAGAATGGCACCACAACCAGCACGAACCGGTTCAACGCAGCCAAGGAGGGCGTGCTGTCGGACAAAGGCTACTCGGTACGTCTGTCGAGCTCGGTGCAGAGGGTAGTGCGCAGGAGCGGGTTGACGGGGGTACAGAGGAGCGACCTTGTACTGCGGTTGACGGAGACCCACTCCCTGAAGGAGAGGGCGGGTAGGCTGGAGAGCCATGGCGAAGAGAAGAGACGAGTGGGGTGGGGTCGGGCGAAGGGTGGTCGGTGTTGGAGAGGACCTCGAGGGAGGAAAGGGCGAGCTCACCAGTCGAACCCGTTTGAGCGCACGATCTGACTCGACCCTCTTGTCTCGCTCTTCAGATTCATATGAACGCTGACGGAGGCAAGTTGGCGGCCGGCTATGCCCCACACTGCAAGATTTCTCTCGGCTCGGTCAAGGACCCCCTCGTCCCGGGAAAGCTCGAAGTCAAGATGCCCACTCTCGACGCCGCAGAGCTGCTCGGGCTTCAACCGACCGAGTTCGGGAAAGGGGACACCAACCGGGCGGACCGAGCTATCCGATTCCGCGTCTTCGACAACAACGGTAGTCCAGCAGCGCAAATCAGCTCTATCCTCAAACCCAGCTGGACGACGCTCCCCTCCAACGTCGTCAAGTTCCCGCCCGGAATGGACGCGTCGCGACTGCCGAAGCGACCCGCGACGGAGCCGCTCGACCAGGTTCGTCCGCTCATCAGTATGAGTTATATCACCTTTTTCTGAAGTCTGACCCAGATCCCTTGAACTCCAGTTCCTCCCTCACACCCCCAAGAAGAAGAAGAAGTAGAAGACTACCGCAGCCTCTTGCCTCTCCTCCAGCTTCGCCCTCCTTTCCAGCCCCAACCTCTTATCTGATGACCTTACGCACTTCTGAGCGCCTTTGCTTTGAAACCATCTTGACTTGAGCTAGTGTAACATGGTGGACTCGGATTTTACTCGACGGAAAGTGCGGATGCAGTCCTGCATATGGCCATCAGAAGAGGCGGGCGTGCGGCAGTCGTCGAAGTCGGAGCGAGGGCGGGGCACGGCTTGTCTGTACATAAACAGTAAGCCTGAACCTGAACTCATCAGACTAATATATTGGGAGGATAGGAAAGTGGTTAATCCGCTGCCTTCAGGTTCTACATAACCCGGCAGTCCGCAAGGGCGTGGGTTCGAGTCCCACTTCTCTCACTCACCTTTTTTGATGTTTTTCCCTCCTTCTCTGCCTTCCTCACGACTCGCTCTCTCAGTCTCGTATGTGGCGGTTACGGCGCCAGCTTCAGGATATACCTTGTCCGCTGGTCTTCACAGGCGTGGGTTCGAATCCCACTTCTCTCAGATCTTTTTGCCGGTCGGATGTAGGGTTGTTCGGAAGGGAGAGTAGCGGAGGCGGCTCCGCCGCCCCCCCTCTTCCGCCCGACTCGTGATCCTCATCTTTTACTCACCAGGAGTCAAAGCTTGTTTCAGTCAGCGCCTTTGAATGTCTGAGCTGTGGCACGCGGGAGGTCAGCGGGTCTGCTGGTCCCTCCGGCGGGTTGGCCGGACTGACCTCTCTCCCGGCGACACCCGCCCTCTCTCTATGTTTCCCTCGACCATCACAAGTGCCTTAACCCACATCCATCCTGCTGCAAGATATGTCTCTTCCTTACACCAGTCTCGATGCCATCGTCGACAAGGTGCGTCTCCTCCCATCACGTCGTCGTCGGACTGGACCGAGTCTGTGAGCTCACCGTCTGACCCTCTCCCTCTCCTCTGTCCGCGTGTGTGCGGCTCCAGTACCATCGCGATGGCTTCGTCATCGTCGACGGGCTCATTCCTCCCTCGATGCTCGAGCCTCTCCGTCAAGCAGCCGACAGAGTGACCGAGATGGGCCGCCGAGGGGACTGGACAGACGTGTGAGCTCACGCACGCCCTCTTCTCTCCCGCTCTTCTCATTATGCTGATCCTCCTCTCGTCCGCCGCCTGTCAGTCGCGTTGTCGGCAAGCAGTTCCCTCCCTTCCCGCCTGGGTCCGACTCTGGGGAGATCGATAGCAGGCGATCGCATCTCATCGCCTCTCCTCCGTCCAAGCTACAATCCCACCGCGGCCCGTCTTTCGTTCAGGATCTCGTCCCACATCGACCGGAACGAGACCGACGACGATAGCGCGTCCTCGATCCGCCAAGTCGGTCTCCTCCAAGGCGGTTCCCCCGTCATGCGAGGGGTTCGGACCTCCTCTGGTGAGGGCGGCTCCGGTTGCGGTTCCTCCGTCTCGGGTGCGGCCGCTTCGAGTTCCGCGCGGTAACGGAAGGGTCGCCGGAAGGAGATGATGTCTGCGTCAGTCGTAGGATGGGCGTCGGGTTCGAAGTCGTTGAACGCCGGTCGATTCGAGTCGACCGATAGGCCGTTGTCGTAGACGGGTCCATCGCCGCTTGATTGAGCGTCGGGGAACATCCAGTCGTACGAGTCCGCCGACGGGTCTCGTAGGTTGTGCGCGTCAAAGTGCTGGACGTCGGAAAGGAACGGATGCGGCCAAAGTCAGCGAGGCAGCGCCCGGGTCCGAAAGATGACCGAACATGTGTGATCGAGCGCACCTCGAGAGTCGGGCGCCAGGGTTCATCCAGGGCTGGCTGAGGGGGAGCAAAGAAGTCGGCGGTGGCGGCGTTTGAGCGTGAGTTCCACTGGTCGAGCCTGGGTCGTTTGGCCGAACGTTCGCACACGTCGACCTCGTCCTCTTCTTCCTCTTCGTCCATCTCGTCCTCCTCGTCCTCCTCGCACCCCTCGTCGTCCTCGTCCTCGTCGCCGTCCTCATCGCTTGAGCAGATGTCCGAGGCGATATCCGAGCCTTGACTGGCATCCTCGCGCTCAGCGGCAGCCAGGCGGGCATATTCCGCTTCGTACATGGCCATCAAGCCGCCGCGTTCCCTCCGTCGGGCCAGCGCTGCTTCTCCCGTCCCTCGTTGTCGGCGTTCAGCCTTGTAGTCTGGTAGAAGGTTCCAAGCAGGTCGAAACCATCCGAGCGAGTCAGCGGGGCAGTCTTTCATGGCTCAAGTCTGTCCGGCCTAATTGGACTCACGAGCCGACCGGCACGCAGAGCACGCGACCCCTCCCGGCAGCCTTCCCCATTTCGCGGCTGACGTTCGAGTCTTGCAGTTGAAGCATCCGTCTCGGGCTCCGGCCACGCTTGGCCAGTCTTGACGGTCGGCGACGGTGGTATCGTTTCTCCTGATGGACAGCCGGCTCTCGCCGCTTCCTGGGATCGACTCCTCTGCCCTGTGGTCTGTCGAAAATGAGACGATCGATCAAGGTGGACGAGCGGTCGACAATTCGATCGAGTCAGTGACCTGACCGACAGCAGGTCGTCTTGTTGCGCGCAAGCGAGAGAGAGTGGCTGCTGCTTGTGTCGCGTACTGCTCTACTCACAGGTCTGCCAACAGGTGATGCAGGCTAAACCTCCGAGCAGAGACCAAGGCCCCCTCTTTGCCGTCGTCCGCCGGCAGTTGAAGCAAGCGTGGACGGTCGGAGGAGCCAAGGCAGGCCGTGTCCAGTTGAGCGATTTGGCCTTCGAGCTCGGGCGCGACCTGTGAAAGACCTCATGGCCAAACCTAGGATCGCACTCGAGCGGATGCGGAGGAGACTGTCCCAGAGACGACAAGAGAAGGGGTCAGCGGCGAGACCGGGCGGGCTGAAGACGGGAGACACATCGAGCTCACCGCAGGTCGATTCAGGACCTCCTCGCTGGTAGAGTACCACACCGTCCCACCGCCGTGCGCCAGCTCAGGATAGGGCGAGACGGACCAGTCCAAGTTTGACTCGGAGTCGGAGGGCTGAAGGGACGAGTGGGCTGACGAGCCAGAGGCGAGCGTCGGACGAAGGCGAGCGGACGGGTCGGCCAAAGGCTGCCCTCTCGGCGGTCGACCTCTATAAGGCGGGAACATGTCCGAGGTGGCAGAACGGTACAAAAAGACAAGTGAGCGGTAGGGAGATGCCAGCCGTTGGGAGAGAGTTGCCTCATCGAGGAGCTAGCAGACGAAGGCAAGGCAGACGGTCAGCCAACCAGAGTACGGGGAAGAAGGACAGGAGGTCGACCTCACCAAACCCGATCGCACACAACGCACAAGCCTCCGCCATGAGAGGCGACAGGAGAGTATCAGACTCGTCAGCAGTACGAGTCAGAGCACTCGACTTGGTATGAGATGCAGGTGGGCGGTGGAGAGAGAGAGAGAGAGTCAAAGATGGAGGAGCAACCCGTTGAGCTCGACCCTTTCGACCCCGCAGTCACAGTCTGGGGCTACCGATCCGTCTATCGATCTCACAGTCGGTAGAAGGGCATGCGTACATTGTTTGAACGTGAAGAACGGGGTAACAAGAAGAGAAATCGAGTCGAGCCATCTACCCAGAAGAGAGTGCAGGCGGACTTGGAGCGAGCATACAGCACAGGGGAAGAGACGAGGAAAGAAACGAGGCAAGAAGGTGCAAAGCAATCGAACGCGATAGGTATATAGGACCGGCGACTAGTGGGCGTCAAGGTTGACTCCCTCGAGAGCGGCCTGGACCGGGTCCACGAGCGGGGCAACGTCCTCTGCTCCGGCGAGGTGGTGGCCGGCGTAAAACACCTCGGGTGACACACACGCAGACACGGCTCGTCGCTCGGCAACGCTGAGGAACGAGACTCCGACCTGGAAGGACGAGCTGGGACCGGCACCAAGAGGAAGCAGTCAAACCACAGCCGCCTCACGTACAAAGCTCTAAGACGAAAAAACGCCGACTCACTTTGTCCACCCGAAACCCTCCCTCGCCACAAACTTGAAGTCGACTCCCTGGTTCCCGTACTCGGCATCGACCATATGCGACAGCTTGACCGCGTCAAACTTCTCGGGCACGACGCCGTTGAAGTCGACGAACGCGACCGTCATGAGGTACACCCATCGGTACGCGAGTCGCCTCGCCTCGATCTCGTACCCGTACCGCTCGAGTCCGACCCAGGCCATGATCTGGTGAGGGGGCCAGGCGAAGGGGAAGTCCCACTGTCGGTTGGGTCGGTTGAGCGAGATCTTTCCGCGCGACTCCTCGGTTCCGGGGACGAGACCACCAATGACCTCAAACTTGGAGAGCGAGTAGCGTCTGAGATATCAGAAAGGAAGACAGGTCAGGATATCGCTCCGACTGTTCGATAGGAAGCGAAGATGGACGTACACGAGCTTCTCTGCCTGCTCCTCTGACGCGCACCCTGCCCACATGGCCCAGAAGGCGGTCACACTCTCGTACCTCGACTGCCTCTTCTTGCTCGTGTCATAGTCGTAGTACAGCTTGGACCCCTCGTTCCACAGGTACCTGTCAATCTGCTGCTTGCGGAAGTTTGCGCGCTCAAACCACTCTGCCGACGTCTGCTTGCGCGAGGTCGACTTTGGCCACGAGGACGTCTCGGTCGCGTACGACTCTGGCGAGATGGGGAATGGCGAGAGCGGGAACTCGTCGTCGTCAGCCATGTCGAGCTCGTCGTCAAACACGTCGCGGATGGCGGTCGCGATGTCCTGCTCGTACTTGTACAGGAGCGCGTTGAGGTCGATCGTCGCCAGGTTGGCGCATCGCTTCTCGAATCGGTACGTCGTGTCGTGTCCACTCTGCACAATTTAAGGATAGGCGTCAGCTCGGTCAGAGAAAACAGACGAGAACAAGTCCGACCCACCTCTCGGACCGCTCGATCGTGCATAAAGTACTCGTCCAGGTCGGGTTCGCTGATCTCCCCTGCGTCATACGCGTCCGCAAACTCGAGGACCGAAATGCCGTGTTTCTCGGCGAACGGCTGGAGGATGTGCGTAAAGTGGGTCGCCTCGGTCTCGGGCGGGATCCCGAGTCCGTCCGGTCGATAGCGCGAGAGTCCGGTGATGGGGTCCATCCGGGGCTCGGCGACCCAGACGGTGTGGTACTCCTTGATCGCAGCCTGGATCGCAGCCTTGAGCCAGACCTTGTTCTCCTTGTCCTGGGACCGGTCGAGCTGGTTGTACGTCTGCAGCGCCATGTCCGTCAGGAAAGGAGGCTGAGATCGGCAGAGGTACTGCAAAGAGGGGCAGGCACAGCCAGAGTGTCAGCAGGTGTCGATGTAAATTCAGATGAGAAACATGTGAGACCTCACGTAGCTTCGGCTTCCGTTGAGGATCTTCCCGTAGTGCTTGATCTCGAAGATGAAGTGCTCGACCATGCCTTTTGCCATCTCGGTCTTCCCGTCGACGAGCAGACCCAGACTGATAAAGTAACTGTCCCAGTTGTACAGCTCGTTGAACCGCGCTCCGGGAACGACGAAGGGAATCCCCTTGAACGTCTTCTTGCCCGTCAACGGGTCGGCCGTCTTCTTCATGGCGAGCGCGAGGATTCCAGGTCGGTCGTTCAGAGACTTGACAAAGGCGGGGTCAGAAGGGTTGGGAGGCAGGAGCTCGACCTGGAGACCGAGATGAGGCTTTGACCGAGAGCTAGACGGCAGAAGGGGATGGAAGGGGAGGTCAGAGGTCGCTCGACGTCAAAAGACAGGCTAGCCGGCACAGACGACTCACACTTCTCGGTAGTACTCGGCCATCTCGGGCTCCCCGTGAGGTACGTAGATCAAAGGCTTCACGTTGCTCGTCCTAGATCACAAAAGCAAGAGTGAGAAGTCAGCCGAGCTCGATCTCGTAGCCGGCGGCAACGGTCGCGACCGTCGGACTGACCTGTTCTTTGGGTCTGCGCAGATGATCTCGAGTCCATCCCCGTCAATCCTCCTCGTGAGCGAGTTCCAGAACGAGTTCTTGATCATCCTGCTCAGCCTGTCGACCGGGTTCTCGGTCAGACGGGCCTCGTCGAGCACGATCCGCTTGCGGCCGTAGTCACGCGCGAGGGCGAGCTCCTGCAGCAGGTTCGACAGCATGTACGTCCCCTAGGCACATGCAAAGTGATAATATAACGTCAGCAAGGAAGTCTTTTGAAACGACAAATGAGCTCGGACAAGACTGCGAGACGTACCCGGACGTCAAACGACTTGTAGCCGTTCGAGGTGGCCGTTCCGAGGGTGAACACCTTGGGTCCAGAGTCCGTGATGCTGATCTGCAGCGTTTCAGAAGGGATCATCGTCTATCAGCGAGCGTGTCTTTCCGCCGTGTGTACAGAGCGCTTGGGACTGACCTGGAAGTCTCCATCGGTGTCCTCCTGCTCGAGCACGAGCCTCAGCGTCTCCTCGACATCAATCAGAAAACGTCGCGGCGCAGATGCGGTGATGACATCTGGACGAGGCGACAGCGTAGGGAAGAGCCAGTCAGCTTGACAGCTCTGATGATGACCTGGCTGCTCGACGAGGGGGTGCGTGCGAGGGTGAGCTGAAGGGAAGGTGAACGAACCGTGACTCAATCGTCGCTGTCGGTTCATCAGGTCGTCCCCGATTCCGACTCCAGTCCGTGTAGGCGCAGCGGCCTATGTCAGAGAGAGGGAGAGCATACGAGGTCAGCTTGAGCTTTGAGCAGGTGAGGGACGTGCTGAGCTAGGTGGCGTAAGAAGACGGGAGGGAGGCGAGCTTGGTTATCGCCTCGAGCCCTCCTCGTCCTAGCTCGCTTCCCTCCCAGAAGCACCATCTCTCCTCCCGAGAGCCGACGAGAGCCCAGACGAGCTCCGGAGAGACAAGGCCTTGCTACGGTGCTAGTGTCGACGCGCCCTTCGCGTCCTATCCGATGCTGGTACGGGAGCATGAGAGCTAGGTGAGCCGCCAAACTGACCGAGCTGTACGTCCTCGCCCGCGAGTGGACCTCCTTGCCGCCATAGTACTCGGACGCGTCCGCATTGTGCGCAGGGACTTTGTTGGACGGAGAGGAGGGTGCGAACGGTGAAGGGAGGGTTGCCGTCGTGGGTGAGTCTGTGAGAGCGTGGTCATGGAACAGGAGCGACTTGGACGACGGAGGGAGAGATGGGCGGGGAGGCATGGCAGTCGTCCAGATCAAGCGACAGTTGTGGTCCTCGGCAGGTGGGGGGTCAAGGGTGGTGAGGGGTGTGGGTGGGCAGATCTGGGTCGGAGTGGGTGTGTTGGCCGGGAAAGGGTTGGGGAGATGGAACCAGGCTGTTTGACTGGAACGTCGAAGCTCAAGGCTGGACGCTCAAGTCTGCGAACTCGCAACGTCATCGTTCTGGTCAAAGCTAAGATCGCCAGACACCCCTATGCACCGAATTCCGACACTTCACATTCCCCTTTACACTAGTAATGTCAATATTCTCTCGATAAATACCAGATTTTGTGGCAGGAGCCATCGCATCTTTGCTCGGCACCAACAGCGGGGTCAAACACGCTCGCTCGGTCGACGCGCGCCTGTTCCTGTCCACTCAAACGAAAGAGGCCCTCTTCTACAGTTCTCCCTGCGCCGGCCGGCCCCAACGACAAACCAAACTTCTACTGACTTCGCAATCGAGCTTATCCTCCGCGTCGTCAGCCTGTGAACGCCTTTCGCGTCCCGCACAGTATGCGGATCTGGGTGTCGCCCGCTCATCCCATCTTCGGTCCACCCTGCAGCACCTCGTACATCTCCCCTCCCCCACCCATCTTGTTCTCCCTCGTCAAGTGCTCCGCCCAGAACTGCATGACCACCCTCCACTCTCCCTCTCCCCTCAGCATCCCCCCTTGCCCACCCGCAAACCTGACCTCCTTCACCTCCTTGAAACCCTTCCCGAACGCGCCCAGATCCGCCTTCGAGTATGCCTCCCCGCTCCGATACAGAGCCAGTACAGGCGTCTGCGCTTGCGTCGGACTTGTCGGGAGGGAGAGCAACGGTCCAGAGAGGGTGACGAGCGAGCCTAACCGGGCGGTACGGTGGGTGATGGCGAGTTCAGAGGCCACGGAGCCGCCTTGGCCGAAGCCGAAGAGGTGGATGGAGGAGAGCGGCCAGGAGCCACAGGCTGGGGAGGTGAGGTGGGAGAGGAGGGAGTTGAGGGAGGCGAGGATGGATGAGGGGTTTGGGTTGGGCAAGGGGGTGAAGTCGGGGACGGTGAAGGATTGGTAGTACATGAACGCAGGTTCGTCCAGCAGAGGGATCCTATGAGGTCAGAGCAGACGAGTCAGTCAAGCTGAGGCTGGAGGGAGAGTGCTGGTTGGTATCTTACTGCATCGACCCCTGGATGGACATGACCGCCGTCTCTGGGAGGTTGAGCTTCTTGCCCAGGTCAAAGAACGGATGGTTCGTATCGCCTGGTGGGACAAGTTCAAACCCAATCAGTCCCGGCTCTGACAAAGCAGCGTTGAAGACGCCGGTATCGGACTGACCGAGGCCGTGGAAGAAGAGGACCAGGTTGCGGTCCTTGCCGTCCTTCGACGGGGCATACTGGAACTTGAGCGTCGTGCTCGACGCGACAGGTGCAATCTTCTTGCTGAGAGGCAGAGAGGATGTGCCCGAGGTCGACGCCGGCGAGACAGTGATAGGAACAGACATCGGTGGCGATGGGTCAGGGTTGGCAGACAGCTTGGCCGGGAAGGAGAGGGATGGTGAGCTTCGACGTTCGAGCTCGCACTGATCGCAGACGAGTCCGCCGGCGAGAACATGAGAAAGTCGTGTACGATATGTGTCCAGTCTAGTCTATGCTATGGTGTATGAGCTGCAATCCAAGTATCTGGGCAACGAATCTATCTATCTACTGCTGCTGCTCGCCCTTCTTGATGTCGGTCACGTCGAACCCGACGACCCCTCGCAACGCCTTGCCGATCCCCCAGTGTTCGAGAACCTTCTCCTGCCCCGGCTCGACAAAGAACTTGCCTGCGAAGCCGAGTCCGTTCGGACCGAGCGTGAGCTTCTGGTCGCCCTTTGAGAGGTGGTTGTCTCGTTCCGACCGAGGGATCGTGTGGAGATGCTTGGAGGTCAAGACCATGTTGTGCGATGCCGTCTTGTGCGGGGATGGAGGGTGGTGAGAGAGCGAGTGGAGGTACTGAGCGTGTAGTGAAGCGGACGTGATCTGAGAGTGCGAAGGGAGGGGCGAGACGAGGTGCAGGTAGGGCAGAGGGAGAGGGGTCGGTTCCGGCGTCAAGGGATCGTGCGACAGCTCGAGCGAGAGGGCCAGCTTCTCGGTCGGCGGGACGTCAGGCAGCGGGAGGAACTGGATGTGGCGATGGGGTTGGGATCCTCCGGACCGCTTGCCGCAGTTTAGGAACGCGACGAGTGGCTTGTTCTGCTCCTCGAACGCCTTGATGACCTTGTAGGCGATCCAGAGGTCGAGCTCCTCGAGCGGATCGGCCTGGGCTGCCCACCTCTTTGTGAGGAGGACAAACTGCTCTGGGAGGAAGCAGAACTTGTTGAGGACGACAAAGTAGTCTCGCAGGTCGCCGACGAGCTCCTCCTTGACAAACGGAGGCGCAAACACATCCTTCTCAGGTCGCGTCCTCAGGTCGGGAAGCTCGTCGGAAGGAGGCGGCTTCTCGGACAGCGACGGCAGCAGGTGGACCTCGTCTGAGAGGAAAGTCAAAGGCAGACGCGTCAGCGAGGAGCGCAGGCTGGGCAGAGGGGCGGAGCGTGAGCTCACAATCGATCCCCTCCTCGTGGACGACATGCACCCGAGAGGTCTCGTAGATCTCAATCTTGTCGGCCTTGAGACCATGCTCTGTACGATAAATCAGAGCAGACCGGAAAGTTGGTCAGCGAAGTTCGTGCGAAGGCGAGATCAGGGGACCGCCCAGCGCGAGCTCAGACTGACGGTACGAGTGCGTCAACGATTCTGGCAGTGTCTTGAGCATTTCGTCATCGTCGAGGTGGTCAAAGATCGTCTTGTCTCCTGTCTCGTCGGCCATGATGGTATCGTGGATCGGATTCGAGGGCTGTGCCGTAGGTGGGGGATGGAAGGACGGTTCGAAGCTCACCAACCAAGCGAGCAGAGGGAGGTCTCGCCGCGCCCCTCAATGAACCGTCATCATCCCCGCCCCGCCAAGGACATCGACCAGAGAGCATACGTACACACGAATCCGAACGTTGTCGTGCAAGACGACTCGGACCACTTTGATCGTTCAACTGCCTGACGAAGCATCCGGTCCGGTCAAGACGAGGCGGCGACCTTGCTGAGCTCGCGCACGAGCCCGCTCTCGCTCCCTCCCCCTTAAGGTCTTTTACCTCTCGTAGCGGCTAGCTTAACGCAACAGGCAGTCCTTGGACGTCTGATCACCCAGGGATCCTTATCGCTCTGGAGTCAGTCCGTGCAGGAGGACCCTTGGCTGGCGGGATGGCCTGTTCGGCTCGTCCCCTCGACACGCGGCGAAGGTCACCTCGAGGTGTCACCCAGCGTGCGCTGCCCAAGCTGACAATATTGAAACTCTGACTGTTGATCTCCAAGCACGCAGACTCAACACGATCATCCTCGTCCTAGGCCAAGGAGGTCGTTGGTCTGAGACGCGTCGCGAGATGAGGCGACGGTCGGAACGCCTCTGTGGATCATCGATCAGGTCCCAGGACCGTCCCGTGCTCAACTCTGTCCACCTTCGCCTGCGCTCACGTGACAGAGCCCGCTCAAGAACATCTTGCGCAGCCCAAACCAGCATCCAGGTCCCGAACAACGCACCAAAGCCAAGACCCTCGAGCCTTCGTCCAGCCTCCCGCCCACCGCACCTCACCCTTCGACCACATCCCGCCTCGCAACATGCTGCCCCTGCCACTTGCACTCGTCGCCACTCTTCCTCTCTCACTCAGCACCCTTATCGCTGCCCAGGGACAAGGACGCGCCCTCGCCTTCGAGAAGCCAAACGAGTGAGTCCTCTGAGCCGAGCACGGCCGGATGGCAGCTCGAGCGTCGAAGGGGACCTCTGACCCATCATGGCTCTAAATAGATTAGACTAACTGCTGTTATCTTCTTCACTGCAGCATCATCCCCCAGGCAGGTCAGCCTCTCGTCCCTCTCAGCCTGCCCCGTCGTTCCTCGCCTCCGGTCCGAACAAGCTGCGCTGACCTTTATCCCTTCGCTCCACAATCCTCAGATGTCAAGCTCATCAGCTACTCGCGTCTAGATCCTCTCTTGACGTTTGGGAACGTCTCGTCCCACATGCATGGTGAGTCGTGTCAGGCACGAAGGGCAGCCGGGTCCGACACCGAAGCTGACGGACTCATCTCCGTCACATCCAGCCATCGTTGGAGGAGCCGGCTTCGGTCCTGGCACGACCTGGAAGATTGCTCGCGATAGCGAGTGTACGACGATGCCCATCCAGACCGATAAGTCGAACTACTGGTGCGTCCGTCCTGCCGAGCCTCGCCTCATCGAACCAGTGGTCTGACCGACCCTGGATCCTCTTCTGCAGGATCGCGCCCTTGTACTACGTCTCGGAGACCAAGAATCTGACTGCCGTCCCAATCATCAGCTCCAACATCACCTACTTTCTCCGACCGCCTGCGAACGGGTCGGTCACCGAGTTGTGAGTCGCCCGTCCGCTCTCTCGTGCCTGTTGAAGCCCGGCTGACTTCTGTCTCTATTCTCAGCCCATCCGACTTCTCGATGCTCGGTGGATCCATCACCCGCAACTCGTCTGTGCTCGGACCTGGCAAGCTCGATGACTGGATGTACGTCCTATCTCTCACCCTCGGTCTTCTCGCCGGCCCGCCTGACGATGCTGTGTCAACCTTCCCAGCTGGTACGAGTGCGAGCCCACCGACGGCTCGCCCAAGGAGATTACGTACGGCTTCCCGAAGCGAGCATGCTCGACCCTGAACGCGGTCGTCAACTTTCCCTGGTGCTGGAACGGGATCGACTACGGACCCAAAGTCCCCGGCAAGCCCATCAACAGCCACGTCATCTACGGAGGCCAGATCAACGGGACCGACTGGACAGAATGCGCCAACGCTTCACACCCGATCCGACTGCCGAGAATCTAATATGAAACAAAATTCGACCTCCGAAAGTTCCCGTATCGGCCGGACAGCCTGGCACTCGCGACTGGGGACACGCTCGGGTTTCATCTCCACGCGGACTACCTGAACGGATGGCCGGTCAACTATCTCAAGGACGTCTTTGATGTGCGAGACGCGTGCCGTAACTATGGGGCTGCTGGGTCGGGCAACGCGTCGGCCTGCACGATCCAGCTCGCAGACGTCGACCGGAACGCGGCGCAGAACTGCAGGCAGAAGGCGGCTCAGGTACGTCCTCTACCCTTTACCAGCCATCGCAACCACTTCTACCTTCGAGGGGCTGACCGTCTGATCCTCCATCGTCTGTGTCTAGATCCCGAACGAGCCTGTCGGGTTTGAGACGCCACTTCAGAAGTTCCCAGGCTGGTGAGTTGATGGTCACTTGCAATCTCCGAAGCCGAACGTTCGCTGACAGTCGCATCTGTCTGCAACAGCAACCCCGGTGCTCGGAACGGATTGATCACCCCGTGTGGACCGGCGTACGACTCGCAGATCCAACCCGAGCTCGTCACGTCCAACCGCTTTGCGAGTTGTTTGTATCTTGTCCCACCCTGATCGACTTGAGGCTGATCTAGGCTCTTTATTGTCTACCTCGTGATCAGTACGGGACCGATCAGTTCCCGGTGTACACGCCCGCCTCGCCCGTCGTGCCAAAAAAGAAGAAGAACCTCGGCGCCATCATCGGAGGTCAGTCTACCTTCTCTCTCCTCATCCACACCCTTTCTGCGCATCTGACCTTACCCCTCCTGCTTGACCAGGCACCCTCGGTGGCATCGCCCTCCTCGCCCTCCTCGCCCTCGCCTTCTTCCTCTTCCGGCGCTCCAACTCCCGCTCCCACTCTCACTCCGGCCTCTCCCTCCCCTCCTCCTCCCATCAACCTCCCATGTCCTCCACAGCACCCTGGAACGCCCAATCGCCCATCGCAGTCCCGTACGATCCGCATGCTGCGGCAGCGGAGTCGCCCAAATGGGCAACGACGCCGAGTCCGACTGGGCAGCAGCCTCAGCAGCAGGGGCAAGGCTACTTTGGGAACGAGAAGGCGAGCTATCAGCCTCAGGGACAGGGACAGGGACAGGGTGGGATGTTGATGCCGCAGGTGGGGTATATGGGCGGAAACGGGAATGAGGGGGTGAGGCAGCAGATGGGGAACTCGCCGAGTCCGGGAGGGGGGCCGAACAGGAGGATGTGAGCGGAGAACGGAGACACGACTTCTTCTGAGTCGGGATGACGGGGCTCGTTAGGTATCGCTTGATTTGGTTCCTTTCAGTTTCTCGTGCTACCCTTTTCATTTTACTTCCGTTCTTGTGCTCCTCTTGCTATCCGGGTGCGACACGTCGCGGGGATCCTGTTCAGTAACGACCTTTCTCTTCCTCTTTCTCTCTTCCTTCTTTCCTCTTTGTGTATGTATGCGTCTTACAGTGCACTCCTATCCGGCTAGCTCCGACAGAAACGAAACCGACATGCTCCGCCGAAGGAAGCTCCTCGTCGAGAACACAGACACCGACCGACCCCTCATCCTCTTCAAGCCCCTATGCGGACCACCGACCGATCCCTTTGTTCGCCTTCGCGCTAAACCTTGAGGCCTCCAGCTGCTTCTCTTCTTACATCCACCTTACCTCGTCAGCCAGCCAGCATATCCCATCGATCGCGGCTCCACGGTCTGGAGGACATGTCGCCCACCCTCTTCGCCACACCTGTGCGTCGTGTCTCCCAGACATCCCGATCCGACCGAGCTGGTGAGGTCCACACGCTACCTCCGTCCACCTCGAGCTCATCCTCGCCATCAAGCTCCTCCTTCCTCCGGACCCTTCTTTCTCCACTCCACCCATCCTCTGCCTCAAGACGTAAACGAGAACGACCCAAGTCGACCGAGACCGAGACCGTCGTCGTTCCGACCTCGTCGCCGAGCCCTCCGCCAGCGACGGAGCCGGAGCGGCCCAGGTCGTGGGAGAGCGAGATCGAGGAATGGGAAGGGAGACGAGGGTCGCCGGCTGTCGGTGTCGCAGAGGATGAGGAGGGGAGGGTGGGACTGGATGCTAGGCTGGCAGTGGCAGGGCCGAAAAGAGAGGGGCCGGTTTCTCCGAGATCCGCCCGAGTCGAACGGGAGGCGGAGAAGGAGGCGGGGAAGCGAAGGAAGCTGGTCGCGGTCAAGGTGGGAAAGGATGGCATGACTGACCAACAACTCGGTAAGGTCCCACCCAGGTCCTGTCCTCCGTTTCGATCCTTCCAGATTGTCGCGTGGCCTGATGTCTTCCATTGTGACCCATCAGACATGATCCACCGAGCGCACTCCCTTCGCGCCGAAGCACTGTTTGCGCTCTCCTCTTTTGCCCGCGCCGGGCTCTTGGAGGAGGCGGCCGAGGTGTTGTTTGAGGCGTACAATCCGCGTCCGAGGAAAGAAGGGATGATGGATCTGTCGGAGCAGCATTTGGCGGATGCTCTGGGATTTGTTGCGAGGGAGTTTGAACGGGTGGGGGTGCAAGAGGGAGAGGGAGAGAGAGCTCTGGCGGTGAGGGGTGTGGAGGAGGACGGGTGGGTGGAGGGGCTAAGACGGTACGTCTAGACGAAAGTCGAGCGTGAACGGTGAGGTTGACACAGTTGCTGTGGTTACAGAGCCGGTTATGCTGTCGAGCCGATTGAGGAGGAGGTCGGAGTAGGGCTCGTCCGTGTGCGACGCAGCGTTGACGCGTAGCTTGGCAGAAGAGGATCAGCTGGTGGTCTCGTTCATGACGCGACGGTCTTTATCTATCTCTCGGAAACGCTCCTGATGATCTCTCACTATTTGCATGACCCCTTCGTTCGAATAGAGCGGTTTCACGTCATCCCATCCCCTCAACCCCTCACCCTCTTCCTCTCCTCCTCCTCCTCCCTTGCCCTCATCAACTCCCTCCTCGCCAACGCATCCCTCCTCCTCCTCCCAAAAGCCTTCCTCGCCGCTTCAATAGCCCTGTACCTCATCTTCCCCTTCTTCTCCGCCCTCTCAGTCTCGCTCTCACACTGTTCCAACCCTCTCGCTCCCCATTCTGGAGCTTCGATCTCACTGATCTTGGTCTCCAGCTCTTCAGTGCGAGTACGTTCCCATTCGTCCCAGGGAATGGCGTCTTCGGCGAGGAACTTGCGGGAGGCGATCTGGATTCTGGGTCTGTCGGGACTGACGACGGCGGGTGGGGGGCGGGGTTTCGGGGCGGGGTTGGGGTTGCCGACCCATTGAGGATATTGTTTTTCGAGAGGCTTGACGACTGTGGGAGGAGTGTATGCCTATATATGTAACGATGAAGATGACGTGTGAGGGGACTGGTTGTGCAGCGGCGAGGAAGAAGAACGGACTGACCTGTCCTGGCGCACTCGGTCCAGCGGGTGTCGAACGGGGGAGACTGAGACTTGGTCGGGGGAATTTTTGTGGCCGTGGTTCGGGAGGAGTCGACTTTACAGCGGCGGGTGGTGATGAGGGGTGCGGCAGTGGTTCACGCACGAAGAGAGGGTCATACGCGCTCGGGGAAGAGCCCACAGAGTTGGACTTGGATCTGGGAGTCGGTCGTATGCCGAGCCGGAGATGGGGTAGGCGGAGCGACGCTGAGCAGGCCACGAGCGACCTAGATGAGAGCATGGTGGATGATGGTAGCCAAGCGAGAGAGACGAGAGATCGGCTGTACGGGTAGACGGAACAAGCAAGGGAGGGAAGCGGTGAGCTCGGACGGAACGCACGCTCCTTCGATGAACCGCCACAAGGCGACTGGATAGATGCTTACAAGGTGACGTCTAGGGTGCAGAGATATAGAGTTGGATGGTCGTGTCCGGGCTCGTGTCCTGGTCTTGGCGGTGTGTGCAGTCGGGGTTGGAGAGCCGGAAGGGAAAAGTGTGAGCTCGCACTTTCCGCGCTCCCGCCTTCCATCCATTCATGCTCAGCTGGCAGCTGGCAGCTACCGCAGCTTGATGAAGTCCCTGGTCAAGTTGAAGTTGTCTCAGGTCTTGGAACAACGCAAATGATGTCGCCAGGTAGAACTTGCGACTCGGTTCCCAAGCCAACTTCGCGGCTGACCGTCTCTCGACTAGAGTACAACGGAAGCAGCCAGAATCCGTTGACCAAGCTTACCCGGCTGAAAGAACGTCTGTAAGTACTTCAAGTATGCATGCACATCTGTTTCTCTACTCTCCATCACTGTCCTCCATCCGTTGGTCTTCGCCCCCATCCGCCCCTTTTGCGACCGGCAGTTCAGACTCGTCCTCCTGCTCGTCCTCCTCCTCCTCGTCCTCATCCACATCCTCTTCATCGTCCTCCTCATCATCCTCCTCGTCTTCCTCGTCCTCGTCATCGTCTGAGTCCAGGGGAACGCCAAGGGTCAGCGTTTGCTCTACAAGCCCACGGCCGTTCCGACAGCCAGATCCACTCACCACCAGCCGGAGCCTCCTTCTCCTTGCCCTTCCCATTGGCTGCGTTCAGCTTGAGCTTCACGACCGGGCCCTTCTTCTTCTCTGCCGGCGCGGCTGCCTCCGAAGCGCCTGCGACGCCCTTAGGCTTCCTTGTCGGTTGTTGCGTCCCGTTCACAGCCCGGTACGCTTCGAGCTCAGACTGCAGCAGAGGCAAGAGCTCTTCCGGGTAGAAGTCTGCGAGGTTGACGGCCTTGAGGACGTCCGAGGCGGCGATCGTGCGGACGTTTCGAGCGTAGGAGGTTTCGTGGGCTCTGCAGTAGGGGAGAATGGC
The DNA here is from genome assembly GCA_036245725.1 of Mrakia hoshinonis. Taxonomy (NCBI): domain Eukaryota; kingdom Fungi; phylum Basidiomycota; class Tremellomycetes; order Cystofilobasidiales; family Mrakiaceae; genus Mrakia; species Mrakia hoshinonis. The sequence continues at coordinate 34,257 of BTPH01000114.1, forward strand.
CGAGGACGTGTGGGATCAGTTGACGAGTTCCTTCGTGCGGGTCTCGAGAGAGAGCGAGAAGAGGACGCACGTGGCAGCTAACGATTCAAAGGTCACAAGACAGATCAAGTCAGACGCGGGCTCGACCGTTCGCGTCCAACTTGACGGAACGCAAGCTTGAACTGACCGAGGTAGTTTATGAACACGGAGGCCGACTTTGAGACAGCCGAGATGACGTCCTTCTGGAACTTGATGTTCGCAGGCACCTGTGATGGTGAGGAACAAGTCAGCTTGGCCGAACCGAAGCGCGGCCGAGACGACTGGACGCACCGCGCTCTTTGCGAGTCTTGTCACGATCGCCTTTTGCAGCTCAAAGTTCTCTGCAAAAGAGAACAAGCAGTTTGATGGGGTCAGCAGCTGATCTAGAGCTTTGCGGGCGAGCGTGTGGACGTGACAAGGGTGGGGCCAGCGTCGCCATTCTGGGAGGAGGAGGCGTGAGCTCGACCTCTTCCCTCCCGGTCAGCTCGGCCACGCTCGTGTAGACTCAGGTCAGCGCCCTGAGGACGACAGCACCTCACTACACGATCTGCATCCTGTCTTCGTGACCATCGACCTGACTGGTCAAGCTCATGGCCGACGGACGTCCACCTCCGAGGACGTGAGCTCCGGTCGCACCCATCCCTCCCCTCCCGCTGCCCTCCGTCCCACAGCCAAAGCTAGAGCCTGGCAGTAGCCTAAAGGCAGCCGCGCAGGCTTGAGCAGCACGCCCGGCGTCCAAAGTCGCGCCCACCGACATCTCGAGCCAGATCTGCTCCGAGCCTGGCGGACCCTGGACGTGCAGAACGAAGGAGGAGGGCGAGCTCACCGATCCCCTGGAAGATGGCCTCCTCCTGCTTGGTCGCATCGGTCCCACTGATCGCAGTAGAAACACGAGGCATTCGCTTCAGATCAGGTTCTAGTCGGGTCCGGAAAGGAATGGGCGCTGGTGGTGGGTGGGGAGAGCAGACGGATGATGGGCGAGAGAGGAACAAGAAGGCGTTGAGGGAGGGGAAGAACGCGGCGCGTCCCAGAACGCGAAGGGACAGGACACTCTGGCCTCGCTCTTATTTTGTTTCGCGAGCGAGAAAGATAAATGTTTGTCCGGGATGGCAGATGGAGCGAGAAGAGTGCATCATCAAAAGTGTAAGGACGCTGATTGGCGTGGGGTGCAAGAAGGACTAGGGGCTGAAAGGGCTAGGATGAGGCGGACGAGTCGGAATGCAGAGGGCGAGAGATTGTCCGGTAGTAGTGATGTGGTACAAAAGATTGGGCGAGACGGCAAGCGGAAGATAACAGGGAGCTTAAGTACGACTAGGGCGGTATACGAGTAAGAGCGAGCGAGCGAGCGCGGTAGGAAGTGCGAACAGAAAGGTGAAGCAAAAGCGGGAGATGAACATTCAGGCAGAAAGAAAACAAACGCACCAGGCGGCGCAGTAGAACATGAAAGTAAGCAAAGCAACTCGTAGCAGCAAAACAGTCGTCGACAGACTCGTTAGGGCTCTAGCGTCTCCCCTCCAGCGCCCTTAACGCTCCCTCTCTCTCCCTCCTCCTCTCGTCCTCCGCCTCCACAACCGGACTCCGACTCCTCAGCCTCCTCTCTCTCAACGCTTCTGCGCTCGGCGATGCTGACCGCGACGACGCAGGGGGTCCCGTCGGGACAGGAGGGAGGGACATCGTCGGTGGTGGCGGCGCAGGCTGGAGCGGGAGAGAACGGCGGTAGGACCGCTGACGAGGGTGGGATGATGACAATTTGGGCGGAGGGGCGAGTCTGACGATGCGAAGGAGAAAGAAGTCGTCAGCGGCGGAGTGACACGTTGATCTCCCCCTCCCAGCAGCGGAGATGGACCCCTTTCTTCCGAGCGACCCCAACCAAACACCCGAAAGTGCTTGCGAGGGGGTCGCCCCGCCGCGCAGATCTTCCCTGTGTCAAGACTCACCTGATCCTGTCCTCGTCCTCCCTTCGTACGACCCTGATGTCCTCCCTCCCGACAGACTGCTTCCCCTCTCTCGCCGTCAGACTCTGACTCTGGACGATCCGCTCCTCGATCTCCAGCGCGCCCATTCGCTCGCCCAACGGAGGGATAGAATACGACAGCGAGTGCGGCATCGACGGTTTAGACGGACTCGTCGCACTTGTAGGCACGAGACCCGAGGAAGGACGGCGAGGGCGTTGAGGGCGACGTTGCGGTGAGGGGGGAGGGGACCTTCAGGAGCGAGGAGCAAGAGGGGTGAGCTTGCGAGCTCACGAGCGTGTGAGACTGGGAGGAAGGGTGGGAGAGGGGGACGTACGACGAAGCCGAGCTCTGATCTCTGAACATGCCTCGGACGAACGAGTCGCTGTAGCCTAGGGAGGCGAACGTCGAAGCGGAGAACTGGCCAAAGGTGGGCGAGGAGAGCGGGCGGTCGAGGTGCGGGCGGGTGTGGGTCGTGGGGCGGGAGGACATCATCTTGGGCTGATCTCGTTCTTGTGTCGTACGAAATCTGGGTGGGTGGGTGCGAGAGGTACTGGTGTGATGATGGTGATGGTTGCGACTCCACCTGTGAGCCACGAGCCCATCTTTCAACTTCTGACCTCTTCGCCCCTCCGCACCCCCTCAGCCCCTTGCCCCCGACGCCCGACCCCCTCTCTTCGCCATGCGGGTCACCAGCTTCACATCACACGACTTCTGCCCGGCCCCAGATGGAGCACACTCTTCTCTGATCGAACACTTGCTAGCGCCGATGTCCACACCTCAGAGGGGCATCAGGATCAAAGGAGGGTGGCCTCTCGGCCGACACGGGCGAAGCCTCGTTCGTTTAGCTCGCTCACTCGGGGTCAGTCCCTTTGTAGTCTCAGCTATCAGGAAATCACAAATCAGTCGCGCTCATTTACCGTACAGTACGTGCGACAAAGGGAAGGGAGATGAAAGGGACCGGCCGACGCGGAGAATGACTTGCGAAGATGAGCTCGGAAAGATCGACGTGACGCGCGGGGTTTGCTTTCTTTCTTTTCCCGAGCGATGGAGGAAGGCGAGATGACGCTTTCGTTGGGACGTATACATAGTATCTCATGTGGTGCTTTTGATGGCTGGAGAAGTCAAGCTGGAGGTTAAGGTGGTGTTGAAAGTGTATATGATGAGCGCAAAGCTCGGCGATGAGAGGATGAAAAGGAACCTTCGGGGGTTGAGATAGATTAGATCTGTCTGTCTGCATGCGTATATGCCTGTCTGTCCGTTCAGTACAGTAGCGAGATCTTTGATTGCTCGTACATGATTCCGAGCTGTTCAGAGCAGAGAACAACACGGACAAGGGAAGTGCTCGTTCGCTCTTTCTGGGATGGCGGGCACGAGATCGAGAAGAGCAAGAGCATGCTGTGATAGTACTAGGTAGCTGAATGCAGTGAGAAGAAGCGATGCGAAGTGATGATAGACGTTGTCTAGAAGCGTGCGGGAGAAAAAGACAGATGTACAAAATGCAGGAGAACCGTACCAAAACCAAGCTGAAGTCTACCCTCCACCTCCTCCTCCTCCCTACCACCCAGCGAAAGGGTTCCTCCCCGCCGTCGGCGGCGGCGGCGTAGAAAAGATCGGCGGTTTCGTCTGCTTCTTGGTCTTCGACTTCGACGACGCCTCCGACTCCGACCCGAACCCGAGCAAAGCCTTCCTCAGCTGCTCCGCCTCCTCCGACATCTTGCTCTTCTGACCGCCACCACCACCCAGATCCGCATCCGTGTACGTTGGACGCTTGGGCGGACCTGGACTGAAGCTTGGATCTGGAGCCGGCGACGGTCTCGCTTGCGGCCGCGGCGGTGGTCTCGTCTCCTGGTCTGCCCTCTGGCTCGGCCCGAACCCGGCACTGCTGGATCTCGGAACGGTCGGTGCGGGCTTCCGGGGTGATACCGGTCTGTCGATCGATCCGACACGCGGAGTCGAGGCGAGACCATGGTCGGCAGTGGCGGTGGCGGGGTAGGACGCGCGAGGCCATGGGATCCGCGAGCTTGAGGCCACTGGCGCCTCGGACGGCGAGGCTACCTGGACCGTCGACATCCACGACGGCGAAGGCGGAGGAGGAAGCGGCTTGGTCTGTGGCTTTGGCCGGAGAGTCGGCTGTGCACGCGGCTGGGAACTGGGCAAGGCAGGCGAGGGGGCCGCAGACTTGGACATGTTGGGCTCGGCCTTGGTGGCGACGATGATCGGAGCAGAGCGGAAAAAGTCGGGCTTTGGCGGAGAAGGCGCATCGACAGGTACGGTACGACCTTCGAATCCTGGTGCACCATAAGAGAGACGTACTGATGGGACAGGGCGGGGCGGAGAAGGAGACACTGAAGGACCAGCGGGTGACGGCTTGTCGAGTGAGCGAGCCATCGGCTCCTTGGCGGGTCGTGATGGACCGTCGATGAACGTCGGACGAGCTCGTTTGGCCGATGCCATCGTCGCACGAGCGGACGTCTTCCGCGATGGAGGTGCAAGTGCGGGTGCGGGCGGAGTGAACATGCGAGAGGGCGGTGGTGAAGAGAAGGGGATGGATGGTGTGGCAGATGCAGGTGATGGGACGATAGGGAAGGCAGGCAAAGGCCCGCCCAGAGTGCTGGATAGAGATGGAGAACCGACCGAAGCTGGTGGAGACGGTGGCGAATCGGATGCAGACGCGGACGGAGGGAGGACCGCATCCACGTCTGGAGATGCAGAGATCGAAGTTGCAGCTGCTGATGCGGCTGAGAGATGGGGAGGCGGGGCGATGGGCGAAGGTGTGGGCGGCCGGATCACATCCGGCGGCCTGTCGACCGGTACGGCGTCGATCGTCTCCTCGTGAGGACCAGCTCGACGTTCCGTCTGCCCACGTTGGCGAGCTTGACGCGCAGACGGACCTTCCTGAGACTTGATGAGGAAGCTGGGCAGCGGACCCACCATGCTCGGAGGGACCGCGACATACCTGCGCTCGTCCGCAGAGGCCTTTGCCGCCTCGGACTCGCCCACCGAGCTATCCACAGCCTCGGACGGGTTGACGATCTCATCCGAAACCACGACAGTTGACGTAGTCGCCGAGAGGAACGATGGAGTTGCAGCGAGCGGAGGAGGAGCCCGAGCTGGTTCCGCCACGGCAAAGATGGGCGGCTCGGGTATGGACGCGACCGGGATGGGCGCACTGAACGCGGTCGAAGCGACCGGTGGAGGTACAGCTGGCGGAGAGGGCGAGGTCGACGCGTTGACGAGGAAGGACGGCTCGCTCGTTTGCGAACGCGGACGCTCTGGCGGTGCTGCCACTGTCGGAGGCGCCACCACCGCAGGCGCAACCAACTCCGTGGCAACGACCTCCTTGATCGCATCGGCTTCGCTTGACTTCGGCTCCTCGACAGATTCTGTCTCCGCCGCAGCCGATTGCAGCATAGGCGGAGGCGAGGGTGACGGAGACTCCAGTGTAGGCATGGGTTGTCGGACAGAAGGGGCACTGAACTCTGGGACCACCGACGGAGGCTGCCTGGGTAGCGAGAGTCTCGACGAGATGAAAGACGGACGACTCCTGACGGCAGAGAGGCGGGCCGGCTGGACGACAGGAGTCGGAGGCGGCTCGACAAACACTAGCATCCGCGCGGGCGGCTCGACGAACACTAGCATCCGTGCGAGCGAGTCCGGCTGGGAACTTTTCAGCTCCGTCGAGGTCGTCGTTGGCGGCCGTACCTCGCCATGGGTCGTCTTCCGAGAGGACAGCGCCTGACCCTCTTCCGGCATCGATCTTGTCACGAAGGGTGGAGATGACGGCGGCGGCGGCGGCGGCGGCGGGACGTCCAGCAAGGCGGGACTGGGCTGAGAGAAGGTCGGGATGGCAGGAGGAGGGACCGTTGGAGTTGCCGACATGAACATCGGCAGCTGAAACGAGAAAGAGATGTCGAAGGAGGGGATGAGCGACGACAGTATAGCAGGCTTGGGGTTGAAGCTAGAGATCACACTGACTGATCTTGCATCTGGAACCTTTCGCGTCTCCTGTTCCGGCTCGGGAGCGTCCGGCTCCTTCGGCTCGCTCAGACGAGCCAAGGTGGGTGGTGCAGCGACGGGTGGGAGCACCCAGACAACCAGGTTCGACGACGGCTCGGAGCGAGGTGAAGGGAGAGGAGGCCGAAGGAAAGAAGGAGGGGACGGCAAGGATTCGCTCGTCGGAGGCGAAGCCTGAGGGGGTACAGGTTGAGGACGAGAAGATGGATTGGGCGATAGAGGGGAGATGGAGGACTTGATGGCGGCTGGGCTGATGACGGATGAGGCACGAACGAGGAAAGACGGCGGCGGAGGTCTCTCTTCCTCCACGGACGGCGGCGGAGGTCGCTCTTTCTGCACCCGAACTTGCGCCACCTGAGGCTTGGGAGGAGACCGGGGAGCTGGTGCGGCGGCTTCGTTCGGCTTGGAACCGAAGAAAGATGGAGCAGCCGACGCCGGCGGTTTTGGCGGTCCCGGGATGGCTGGTTCCGGAGTCGAGGGATCGAGACGGATCGAGCGGTCTACGAGCCTAGACAGGGCGCTAAGTCTGGGCGGTCTGGCCGGAGCAGCGGCGAGGAAGGAAGAACGAGGAGCAGAGAAGATGCTTGAGCGGTCCCGCTCCCTCTCTTCCGCGAGGATCCTCGCGGCCCGCCGTTCGATCCAGAGCGTCCGCTCCCTGAGTTTGATAGCCGCCTGCTTCCTCTGCTTGGACTCTCTGATCCGCTGAGGGACGATGTTGTCCATGAAGAGCTCGCGCATGGCCAGGCGGGCGGGTCCCTCGAGTTGCTCGAGAAACTCGTCGCACTTTACGACGAGTTCGTCCGTCGGAAGCTCATCCCACGCGACAAAGTCCTCCGTCGCTGGCTGTGCCAGTCCGAGATCGGGTACGACAGCTCCTGCTGGCGTGCTGAGTGGGGTTGCCAGGTTCCATGAGCTGGTCGGTTGCCGCTCGGGGTCGTCGTCCGGGGGGAACACGGCAGAAGACGACGCTAGCGGAGGCGGCCGACGAACGACGCGGGCCGGAAGCGGTTCGATGATCGCCTGTAGAGGAGGTGGTTGACGTGCTGGCGTTGGGCGTAACGGCGGAGGCGGTCGCGGCCGAGACGGCGAGGATGAGAGGGGAGGAGGGAGGGGTGAGCTCGTTGAGCTCGTGGGTGAGCGACTTTCCGACGGGGGATTCTCCGTCCGCCGGCTATCCGTCAGACCAGGCTAGAGAGGTGGGTAGAAACAAGGCAGAATGAGTGAGCTATTGTTGTTGCGATCGACGTTGCCGACAGAGGAGACGAGCAAGACGGCAGAAAGAGGTAGAGACGAGACGAGCTCGCCGTCCTCCCTCCCTCGGTCCATGCCCACTCGCGAAAAATCGAGCTCAGCGACAGACTCACGAGATAGTCGCCACCTGTCCGATCTGGATCATGTTCACTTCCCTCAGCGGAGGCATAGTGTCTCGTCGGTGGACGTCCGATCCGAGCGCGTCCGATCGGGGAGGAGGCGAGGTGAGCTCGAGCTGGTCCGACCGACGAGGACGAGCCCTGGACGAGGTGCAGACACCGAGCGAGTCGCCGGGCCGACAGCAGCATCCAAGCTCAACACACTACACACGCAAGGCACGCCAGACAGAGACCGCGAACGAAGGGAAATGGGCGCCGACTCGCAGGCGTCGAGGCGAGGGAGGTGATCCAGCACGAAGTTGGAGGTCTCGAAAACTCAGGATCCCCGAGCTCTCTCCTCGCGTCCTCACAAAGAGAGAGATGAGTACCATATTGAATCATCACGGCATGCAGAACACCGGATGCCTTAGCTTTTCGAGACAGTTCAGCCGGTGCACCAAGTTTCTCAACGTCGAACGGGGCGCGTGGATCTGTCGAGTTTCAGCCGGAATCGCACGTCATGTGTGCATCGCGGCAGACAGCCGTTCTGTAGTGAAAAATATCTATGTCTGAGTTACAGCGCGATATATCTAGGAGATGTGGGGACCTGCACCACAGAATCCGGTCTTGCGCTGTCCGTAGACCCACCCGGTGTACCCACGGGTGGTCGCGCTTGTTGGTCCAGTACGAGACAGATATACGCTACAGACAAGAAGTAAAATGTCAGCACACAAAAGAACGAGACATGCTGTCCCAAGGAAGAGGAAGCCGACTGACCGGACTGTATCACACTAGCGGGCTGCGGACAAGAGGCCAACCACCCGTCCGACCGTGTTCCTACGATTGCCCCTGCCCCTGCTCCCCTTCACGGATGATCTCCCTTCGCAACAGAGCGAGCGACCGGAACCAACTCATCTTGTTCCGCAGCCTTTTCAACCTCACGTGGACCGGGGAGGAATATGCTGGAGTAGCCATGATCCTGTCCTCGAACTCCTTCTCCTTCGCGCGATGCCTCCGCTCCCACTCTTCCATCTCGAGCGCATCGTCCACGGCAAACGTGCCGCTCTCGATCTGCCGAATCGCGCGTCCCCGTGGATCAGGCGGCGCTGTCGGCTGCTGGGTGGGCTCGTCCTCCTGAGCGGGTCGAAGCCTTTCCGCCCTGCGCCTTTTCGCCAAGTAGGCCTGGTGTCCGGCCTCGATCGACTCTGCGGCGTCGATGGTGTTGAAAAAGACGGTGCGCTCGTCCACAGACAGCTTGGAGGCCGAAGCGAAGGCTTTTTGGAAGGCTTGCAGTCGGACCGATTCCGCGCTGGACGTGACTGCTCGGCGGTCTGCCGATGTGAGCGAGCTGAGCTCCATGGCGACGGTCTCAAAGTCTTTTTCTGGCAGGTCCGACAGCTTGACAGGATGGCGGAGGAACGCAAAGTCCGGCGGTGGTACTTTCGGGACCTGGAACAATGGACGGATGTCGGCAAGCGAGCAGAGAGCGGTCAGTCGGCCGGAATCTGAGAGCACGCGTCTTTCCTCTCGAAGGGTTCAAGTTGGAGTGGACATACCTGCGGCTTCTTCTTGGGCGGCGTCAATGTGTTTAGTCTGCGTCTCTCGACGGACGGCAACAGAGGAGCAGGAGGTGAGTCGGCCATGGCCCGACGGATGAGTAGACGATGGACGCTCGTGATGGACGACTCTTTGGCCGGCAGTCGAGAACGAGACAGAGACGACATGCCGAAATTTTCTTGACCAGAAGAGACTCGCTCTGCGTTTTCAGCTGTGGCTGGGTGGGTCGGTGTTGAGGAGGACCCAAAAGGGGTGAGCTCGCTTCGTCCTTTCCTTCCTTCCTTCCATCCACCCACCATCCTCGCACCGTCTCCTCCCACGATGGCCTCGACCTCTCGCACCCTCCTTCGGATCAGACTCAACTCTCCCATACACGCACCTTTCGCTGGCCCGTCTACATTTGTTCAGGTCCGACACAAGGGTCGGGCGTCGGCGATTGCCCGCTACCTCGAGCGAAAGGAGCAGAGGGACGAAAGAGACGTACGTACACCACGACCGCCGCCAAACTGACCAGGTCGTCGGGTCGTTACCTAGTCTCTTGGTACTGACAATCCGTCTCTTCGTCTTTGCGTGTTGTCGCAGGCGCTCGGTCTCCCTCGAATCCGGGATGATGCGAAGCTCTTCCACGAGGAGTCCCCGTCCTCGTCCGCCTCCCAGGGTGCGGCCCGTAAGCCAAGGACGCGGACCCTCTCCGCCGAGCAGCTCGAGCACCGGGCCCGCGAGAAGGCCCGTCAGCTGTTGTGGCGAGATGACCTCGAGTCGCTCCCTGCCGCAGAGGTCGACGCTTGGAAGCGGGACGCAAAGATTGCCCTCAAGGCGTCCTCGTTCATCGACGAGCAAGAACGCACCCGCTATCTTGCCTCGGTCGAACAGAGCCGCCTCCTGAACGCGCTCTCGCCCGAGCAGAGGGACCGCGTGCAGCTCCGCAGGAAGCTCGAGGCGTGTGCGACCGAGGACGATCAGGCCGAACTGTTGACCAGACTCGAGGAGAACAAGGCGAGGAAGAAGGCACCCCAGACGCTACTCCTTCAACTCGGTCAGGCAGCAAAGGAACACAAGGACGAGATGTCTGGACGCAAGAAGGCCTTCTTCCAGGCAAAGTTCGACGCACGCGGACGACCGTGGACGGCCGAGGAGCAGAAGGAAGAGAAGCGCGAGTGGAAGCAGATCGTCACGAGGGAGGGAGAGGTAGCTCGAGTCGACATGCTCAGGAAGCTGGGCACGAGGAAGATCGAGGTCAGCGAGGTCAAGGATCTGCTGGCCTCGCTCGAGGCGTCCATCGGGGCAGACGGGGGCAAGCCGGCTGAGCAGCAGCAGCAGTCTAGTTGAGAGTCATGTATCTTGTGATCTTAGTTGACATGCGTAGTCAGATGTGAACCTTGTCTCTTTCTAAGCAAGATCAGGTTCCGTGGTGCAGCCAAGTGCTGGTGACTTTGTTGCCTGCCCTGTTGGCGTCGAGCGGACGGACAAACCTCGAGCTCACCGTTCCTCTTCCTTCCGCTGTCGGCTCCCAACCCCACCCTGCCTGACCGTGGACATTTTTCTGTCCTATCGTGAATCGGTCTCGGATGTTTGCGTCGTCCTCAAGCACATCGCTTTTGCGGCGTGCAACCCAAGCGGGCTCTGGTCTAGTCGGCTCAAACGGGGTGAGCTCGGTCGTTGAGCTCACCATCGGCCGTCGGGCAGGCTCGACCCTGGCAGACGAGATCGCCAGACTCAGCGCAGTAAGTTACATCAGAGTATCACATCATGGACCACCATCCAACCCCACCTGGACACGGTAGAGAAGGACGAGGCCTGTTCTAGGATGAAGGACGACCGGCCGAGCTGACTTGCTCGCTCGCTCTCCCCCTTTGTGCAGTCTCGACCTGACCGACCCCGTCCAGGACCGAAATCGACCATCAAGGTCGGCACAAGACCTCCGGGAGAGCAGAGGCCCAAACAGACTCCAGCAACACCATCACCTTCGACAAGCGGAGAGCCATCCGGTTCCACCCCGCGCCCTCGTCCGACCCCGACTTCCGCTCCCTCTGGGTACGGACTCGACAGCCCCTCAAGCAAAAAATCAGGCTCTACATCAAGGGAAGGTGCACCGCATGCTAGCTCGTCCCGCACCAGTTCAGAACCGGCAGGATTCGGGCTTTCCAACGTCCACTCCCATCCCGACTCACGCCAGACGGCATCCAACCCATCCCAGCGCTCTCCCTCCAAGGACCGCAGATCCTCCACCTGCCACTCCCGAGGTCGATTGATTCCCGAGCCCCGTCCGCACTTGAGCTTTGCCTCTCTCGCCCAACGTCGCGAGGCCGCTCTGGCTGCCAAGTCCTCTCTCGACCCCGACGACGACTTCGACGATTCCCATCCTCACGACCCCACCACCTCGACCTCGTTCGAACCCACCGCCACAGACTACCACACCGCTCCCTCTACGTCCTCCTCCTCTTCCTTCTCACCCAACAAACCCCTCCTCTCCTCCGTCGCCTCGTCCCTCCTCCTCCCCTCCCGAACCACCTCCACCCCGTTCGGTCTCTCCCGCTCCTCCCCCATCACCCCTCGGATCCGCACCCCGTACACCTTTGACCCCTCCCTCCCTACCCGCTCCTACACTCCCCCTACCAACCTCAACAAACGCTCCACGAAACGGATCCTCGAGGGCGGTGCGAGGACGATGCACCCTGCGTTGGTGAGGAAGGTGGAGATGCGGAGGTTGGTGAGGCTGGGGGTGCATCTGGAGGGGACGACGAGGGGGAAGCAGGTGAGGGATTGGGTGAGGAGGGAGAGTGGGGTGGAGGGGGGTGGGGGACAGGGTGGGGGCGGAGGGGGGAAGGGAGGGGGGAAGAAGGGTGGGGGGTTGATGAAGGGGAGATTGGAGAAGGTGAGGAGGGAAAGGAGGGAGAGGCATAGGCATGCGCCGAAGGGGGGGATCAAGGAGAAGGAGGGGGATGGGGAGTGATGAGGACGCTTTGCCACTTCAATCGAGCCTTCGTGAAAGGAGAGAGAGAGGAAAATGCAAAAGAAAAAGTACATCGATCAGGCGAAATCATCCTCGTCTGTCCTTGCTCAGTTCCCCTCGGCATCGAGCAACGCCCTCCTTTCCTCTCCTCCACCTCGTCCCAACTCCCGCTTGTTCCTCATCCTGTTTCTTCAGCATCGAACCACTAGTCAGCAAACTCGCCTCCCCAACCAAACCACTCCTCGCTCGACCCCGGACTCACCAGTTCATCGCGATCTTTCCCACGAACGCAGCGGTGGTGGTCGCCACCGTCGCGAGAAGAAGGTTGTTCCACGACGAGCCTCCGATGTTGTAGTTTAGCTGACCGGCATAGATACCAGCCGCGTCGTAGGCGTAGCAGAAGCCCATGACGGGCTGGGAGAGGAAGGCGGCGAGGGGGAAGCCGACGGCGGTGACGATCTTGGTGAGAAGGCTAGGTGGGAAGAGGCAAACGTAAGCGGTGTCTACGATCGAAGCTGACCGAAAGTGTAGGACGTACTTGGGCGCGACGCCCTCGAAGAAGGCTACGCTTCCGTTGTGGATCAGCTAAGGGATACAGATAGAAGCGGGATTGTCAGCATCGAGCAATGGCCAGGGCGAGGCGCAGCGAGGCAAGAGTTCCTCACGTCAAGCACTGTAGGACAAAAGTAGACCCCTAGTCAGTACTGGCGGGGCAAAGCCATTCAACTCAGAAAAGACGATTGAGCAGACTCACCTCCGATCCCCGCAAACGTCTGCGCCACCAACCTCGTCGCCCGGTTCTCCTTCGTGCTCGGCGGCATCTGCGCGTACACGTAGTACAGCTGGCTGACCGAGTTGATCGTCACGAACAACTGAGCCAGCTTGAGGTTCTCGCTGTTCCAAAAGAACATCCAGGTCTTTGTGTCGTCCGTGCCGCAAAGAGGTCAGCGATCTGAAGGGGGAGAGAGGGAGAGGAGGGGGAGAGAGACGAACCCCGATACAGATGTTTCCGAGTGCGTAGTAAGGGGCGTACTTGAGGGCTTCCTTGTCGTGCTTGGTCTCGGCTCGGAAGAAGCGGGAGAGCCAGTAGAGCTGTGAAGAGAAAGGGGAGAGTCAATCACCCGGTTCGACCGCGCCGTCTCCACTCGACGAGACGCACCTGCAGCACCTGCTGAGGTGCAAAGAACCCAGCGATCGCGAAAGGCTGCGGCGAGAAGGCTCCGACGTGGCGGTCCGAGATTGTCTTCATGTTGGGCGACGAGTTCATCCCGTACTAAGCCGTTCCGAGAGGACGAGATAAGTGAGAGGCAAGGCGGCAGGACTCAGTTCAGCTTCATAGCTTTCTGAGGCTGAGATCGTTTCGCGCTCGATGTATAGATGGACTGACCATCTGTGCGCCAAAGTTGTACACTGCAGGCCCAGAAGGAAGGTCAGGTCGGGGGCCTTCGGCGCTGTCCGATCTCTTGAGCTCGCATCGAACTCACCGGCCGATCCGATGGTGAGCCATTGGGCAGTGGGGAGAGAGATAGGCTGGCCCATCGTCGAACTAGTTGAATGAGTTGTTGGTGGTTTGGTGAGTGCGTGGAGTGTGATGGTTGATGGGCGAGCGAGGATGAGTGGGTCGGCTCGGCCCAAAGGAACACGGTGGGCGGAGATGACGCGCGAAGGATGGAGCTGGCTGGAAGATCGAGACAAGGGCTGGAGATCTTCCCCTCGGTCGAGCGGGATGGACAAGCGAAAGAGGACCGAGGGTGACCGGGACGCGTGTCGTGTTCGGCTCAAGGAAAACAAGAGGGGAGATCGGAGTGACGAGCAAGGCAGGGACGGAAAGATGGAAGCTGTCATCGCCCATGCCCAGATCGACTAACATAGATGCCGCAGGCAATGTGCCATCCGCCATACTGGTTCGTTTTGCAGATTAGAATGCGCTGAAGTGCCATCTATACGAGCCCTGCTGAGCCGAACCCCATCTCTCCTTCTCCACGCACAAGATCTCCCCTTCCCCTTCTCCCCTTTCCTCCCCTACTGACGAGACATAGCCTTCAGAATCCCCTGGTACGCATCCTCCGTCACCTGATCCTCGTGCTGATCCAAGTTCACCACCACGACTCCCTTCTCTCCATGCACAGGCGGCTCCTCGATCGTCGCGAGCTGCGAGTCGAGCATCTCCTGCTTCATGTAGTGACCCTTTCGGCCGGCCATCCGCTTGGCGAGGACAGCGTTCGTGCCCTTGAGGTACACGAACAGGGTCTGGACGCGGTCCCGGGAGGGCGAGGCGGGGAGGCCGGAGGGGAGGACATCGGGGAGGGCGGTGGAGGAGAGCTCTAGGGTGCGTGCAGAGAGGCGACGAGAAACAAGAGTCAGAGAACAGTGCTTGGTGACCGTGGGAGATGGACTGACCGTTTCCTCGCTGGATCTCTCGGTAGGCGAACTTGAGACTCGACGCGGCGATGATGCATCCTCCCGGGTTCTGGTCCAGCTCAGAGATACCGTACTCTTGCAGCTTCTTGAGCTATGGAGCGAGAAAGCGACGAATCGCAGTCAGCTACGCCGTAGTGTAGCGCCTGGCTGAGGAGGCAAGTTTTGGCGGACGTACCCAGGGCACGCGATCTCCGTCGTTCAACGGATGGTTGGCCGCCATCTTTGCGACGTTTTCGGGCGTGTGGAGCGAGTCTCCGTCGACGTAGGGGATCTTGAGCAGCTCAGCGAGTCGGAGACCGGTCGTTGACTTTCCGCTGGAGATTGATAAGAGAAGAGGGAGCAGAGGTGAGCCTCGCTGCCTCGAGCTTGCGACACAGAGAAGAGAGTTGACGCACCATCCGCAGACACCCTATCAGTACGCAAGAAGGAAGTATGTGCGGGTCAGTAGGCGTATCAGAGAGAAGGTTGCCCTAGGGGAGGCTACGAGGAGGTCGGAGGAGGACGAGAGCGGTTGAGCTCACCATGACATAGATGACGACCGGCTTCTTGCCCAGCTTGGGACCGTCCACTCCTCCCACCTCAGTATGCGCAGGTCTGGCCTCGTCTGTGTTTGCAAGTGAGAGAAGAGCCGGTCAGCTCAGGTCTGGCGTTCTGACAGGCGGGCAGAACCGAGAAGCGAGCTCGCGTTCGTGAGCTCGCGGAGAGGATGACGTTGAGGATGGGTGAATCACCCTCGCAGATCTTTGTGTGAGAGCAGGCGACTGAGCATAGACGTGTGCTCGTCTATCTGGGGACAGACGAGCTTGTGCTTGCAGTCATCCGTCCGAGAAAGACCCGAGCGGCAGAGGGCTGACCTACCGCCGGCCGAGGTCAACCCTCCTCGCCTCGTCTCTTCTCCCCAACACTTCCACCGCATACACGCTGGTCCCCACCCGCCTCGTACCTCTTGCGAGACATCCCCGAGTACGACACAGCTTAGACATGGCGAGCTCACTGACGTTTCTTCTCTCCTACGGGCTTGTCGCTCCCCTCCTTCCTGGCCTCGTTCTCGAGCGCGGCCGAGCCTCCGCCCTCCTTGGACCCCGTCGCTTGAGAGGACGCAGCGGCAAAGTACAGCGCCGCAGAGAGGAGGAAGAGGGAGAGGTTGAACGGGGTGGCGACCTGGGAGGGCATGGCTTGCGCAAAAAGGGAAGTCGATGATGGTTGAAGGGGCGAAGGGTGAAAGTCGAACCGGAGACGATCCGACCGGAGGAAAGGGCCGATGAACAGAGTTCGTTGGCGGCGTTCACTCGATGCAGCAGTCAGGCAGACTCAGGTCATATGTGCTCATCAGTCGAGAGTACTCTAGCTGTTGGGTGATCCCTCAACGGCTGAAAAATATCTCTCCAAGACCCTCGAAACGAAGTTCGAGCTCTCAGCCCGCCGACGAAGAGGCATCCCAGCTCGTGCCCAAGGGTTGTCATACAAGGGACCATCGTATATCGTTACATCGTCATCCGCGATCAGAGTCATAGCTTAGTGCTTGGGGTGCTTGGCCTCGCCTCGGTCGGCCTTCTGCTCGACAGAAAAGGACAAGGTCAAAGGTCAGCTCATCGAAGGAGGGGTGCACAGCGAGGCCAGATGGACAGGAGGGACGCACGACAGCCTCCTCAGATCCAGTAGGTGCGGCAGGGGGAGCATCGTGGCCTGTCAAAGAACGACAAGGGACAAAGGGTCAGCGTGTGACGGTCGAGCAAGAGACACGAAGGGGCGAGCTCACCCTCTGCGGCGTGAGCCTTGGCGGCCGTCTCCTTCTGCAGTTGCTCGGGAGACGAGTTGTGGTCAGACTCCTTGACAGCCTCCTCGGACCCAGTCTTGGGTGCCTTGGGCGCACCTCCGATGGATCGGCTGTAAGGAGGAGGGAAGAGCGGGAGGCAGGACGGCAACGGTGAGCTCACGATCGGAGGAGATGGAGCTAGCGGGCGCTGAACGAGCTGGGACCTACGCGGCAAAGAGGGAGGTTCGCGCAACCGGGGCTCGAGCGAGAGTGAGTCGGAACATGGTGTTGATGGAGGTTTGAAAGGTGGGTGAGAGTGAATTGAAGTTCTGGGTGGGCTGAAGATGGGCGTTTGGGGGTCACCGGAAAACGCGACGGGTTCGGTTGGTCGGGCGGGCTGCTCAGGCGGGCGAGCGCACAAACGTCATCATGACTCGAGGCGATCCCCCCGCCCTTTGCTTCTCGCGCCCTTCGATGCGTCTCGAATTCGGGTACGAAGGGAGTTATCCGGCTCAGGAGAGAGATGTGGCGATGTACGACCAGAAAGGCAAGTAAACATATATGGATGCGTGGGCCTAGTGCGAGCTCGAGATGGTGCAGGTCGAGAAGTTGTTGTACACCTGGCCCTCTGGCAGGATCGTGTTGAACGTGCCCGTACCAAGAGCAGCAGCAAGCTCGGGCAGAGCGAACGCTCCGTAGGGCGCGTGGAACTCTGTGCAAAGAGAGGCCAGGACGGAGAGCGGGATCAGCGCGGGTACAAAAAAGTCAGAGTAGCTCAATCCAGCGAACTCACCAAGGTAGGCAGCGTCTAGGGATGGAAACAGGGTGCGCGTGCATCAGTTGGTGGTGACTCTGTGGTACATGAGCAGATGCGATCCCACTCACTCTCGGTGCCGTACGTGCTCGACCCATCTTCCGCTCCGCCATGGATCCTCTTCCTGTCGTTCCCTCCTCCTCCGGGAGCAGTGTAGAACTGCACACCGAGCTGGTTCGTCGTGAACGAGAGCGACAGGCCCGTCTTGGCAGATGACAGCGAGGCGACAGGTGAAGTGCTGAAGATCAAGCACATGGGTGATGTCAGACGAGAAGGGCTCTCTCACACGGAGCACAGGTGCGACTCACGAAGACGTGAGGATGCGTGAAACGAAGTTGGTCTTGTCGGACGACAGATCTGATGCGGGGAAGAGGGACGGGTTCTCAGGCGTGTCGCTACGGTAGGAGATGGCCAAGGGAAGAGAGAGAGTCAGCACTATGTCTAGGCATACGGGTGAGGCTCTGGCCACTCACGTCTTGTCGTCAAAGAGGTAGAAGTCGTCAAAGCCCTTCTCGGGGTAGTTGTAGCCGATGGTCTTGTTCGAGCGGTGGTCGTGGGCGCTACCGTCGGCTGAAGGTTCGAGGGATCCAGTCGGGAGGGAGGTGCCAGGGTAGAGGGCGAGAGTGTTTGACGACTGATCAGAGATACGAATCAAAAAGGATTGTCAGTAGAGTGTCATGGTCAATGCGAGATCAGATCTAGCGACTCGCCTTGATCGTCAAGTTGTGGCCCTTCACGCTTGCCGACTCTGGCGTGGGTGCGGACACCGAAGCCTCGAGGTTGAAGCCCCAGTGCTATGTAACGACATGAATGAAGTAACGAGTCAGCTCATCATCCTCTAAGGGTTATGTCTCTGGGACAACCTACTGACCTGAGTGAGGTTGATGGGCGTCTCCTTGATCCCACCGTTCTCCTTCAGGCGAGCCCTGTACACGCAGACGATCTTGCCTCCTCCTCCTCCCTGCTTGCTCTCTGTGAGTCCGATGAGGACCTCGCACCTGACCTCTCCCGGGTAGCCTCCGTCTCCGTCCTCGGAGATGAGCCTGAACAGCTGGCTCTGCGGCGCAGGGAAGCTCGTCTCGATCGTCTCCTTCTCTGACGCAGAGAACAGACTCGACGAGCTGACAGGGATCAGAGACCATTCCTGCGCGGGGAAAAGAGGGAAGATGCGAGTGCACGTCAGCGATGGTCGTCAGAGAGGAGGTGACGGAGTTGAGCGAGAATGAGCCTCACGCGCTGATCCCATCCTGCTGGGCCCGAGTGGAGGCAGACCTGGTTGTCGCTGTCGGGCCACGAGACAGGAGAGGCAGTCTCGCCAGACGGGAGGTCGAGCTTCTGGGCGGGAAGCCTGTTGGCGTAACGGCCGACTGGAACAAGGAGGAACGCGTCGGGGCAAGTCAGCTCCGAGCTCACCGAGCCAGCGATTAAGCTCCGCGAGTACAGGTAGGATAGTGAGCTCACCGATGCAGTGTTGGAACTGCGCAGAGCAAGTCGTGAAAGCCAGAAAGGGCACGGTCAGCGAGGAGAACAGAGCGACCCGAGCAGCGACCTGGTTCGTTCGCTCCGAGCTCACGCCGACGACCCTCCATCTCGTCGACTGTGGATGCTGGACTTACATTCCTCTCTCCCTTGAACACCTCTGGTCCCGGTACAAGGTCGTGCGTCTTGCCGCTGACTGCGTCGGGCTCGACAAACAGCAATCGATGGATGTGCACTAGTCAACAAGGACGGAGCGAAAGTCAGCAAGGCGGAGGTTGAGCTCGCACAGAGATGACGTTCGACTCACAGCCCTTTTTGGTGATGCTCAGCGAGAGCGTCCCGTCAGGAAGAGAGAGCACGGTGTGCGAGAGATCAGAAGACATGGTCGCAGTGTGCGTGTGGGTGTTGTTGGTCAACGGGCGAAAGCAGGGGGCAGCAAGAGGGAGGTCAAGCTGAATCCGGCTACTGAGCCGAGAGAGGGGGCAGCAGGTGACGTGACATCCAATTTCGTCAGATATCAAAATATGCAACGCTAATGTCGTTGAGGACTGCTGTTCTGGACTTCCTGAATAATACTGTAAGCTGCCGAACTCGAGGTAATGCTGCTTCACTTGGGTGGCCTCCGGCTCGGATGGGGTGAGCTCGACTCGCGCTCCTTCCCGAGCTCGTTCTGAGTCACCGTCACTCGCCTCGTTCTTTGGAATCTCGCTATCGCCGAACTAGATGTCAGTATCTATGACTTACTTTGTCAAGTCGCCATACACCTGTTGAAACCTGCGTTCTGCTAGCCTTCTGTCCAGCCTTCGGTCCCCTGCCTGCTCGCACGTCGTCCCGTTCGGATGAGCCAGCCGTCGCTCTCCCTGCCGCTCGAGGTCGTCGAGCAGATCCTCCGATGCGCGCTTGAGCCAGTCAGCTCGCATACGGTCGGATCAACACCGGAGCTGTCGCCTCCTCGGTCTACGTCGCATCTGCTGCTCGTCTCACGCGGGGTCCGACGGATCTGCCTGCCGCTCTTCTGGAGGGCCGTCACGGTCGCTCAGCCCAGCGACTGGGTGGCCCTTTTCGGACGAGACACCGGCCTCCTCGCAGACACCAAAGCTGGACGACAAAAGTGGGAGTGGGTCGGACAAGTCTACGTGCTCGTCGAAGCAGCCGTGCCTGTCAAGCTCGACTCGACTCGAGATGACACGCCCTTCGCCGGTCTCAGCTTCCCAACTGGGAAACAACTGCCTCGTCTGTTCTTCCAGCCATGTCCTGAGACGTCGAGACCATGGCTTGAGGTCCGGCTCAAAGAGGAGAACGACCGACACATGCGCCAACTCCTCCCGCTCTTGGGCAGGCTTGCGGATCCCGCGCCGCCTCTCGTCGCGGATCAGCACAACCACGCAAGCTTGCCGTCCGAGGTGACTCGTGATGGGTCCATCCAAGTACGGAACGTGGTCGACTCCGAGCGGAAGACGACGTTCGAGACACAGCGCTCGGCCGTCTTCCAGCAGTTCATCCGCTCCACCAAACCCCTCAATCTCGTCGTCCCTGTCAGCTACTGGCAGTCTCAACTCATCGGTACCAACCGTTCGATGCTCAAGATTCGTCCAGCCACCGTAGACGGCTCAAAGATCGACTGGATCGTAGACAACAAGCAACTGGACCACCACGGATCGTGGTCGATGCTCTGGGCGGAAGCGCACGAGTTGTTCAACGACTTTGACGCCCGCTGTTGGATCCACGGCTCTGCGCCGCCGAGGGATGGCCAGCTCGAGAGGTGGATCATCAAGCGATCCAGTCGTCCAGGACGTGGTTGGAGGTCAACCTGGGCATGGAAGCGGGAGGACAACTCCGAGTTTACCGTCACTCTTCCCCGGGAGGTTTGAGCGCTTGCCGACTATCCGAGCACATTGACGGTGAGTTTCACTTGGTCATGATTGTTGACGCAAATTGCTGAACCTCATTTTCCTCTGCTGTTTTCGGTTTGTACAGATTATCACACCCACTTCAGACCATCCCCACTCCACTTCGGCACCACTTCTTCCAACACCCAGCTCCGTCATCGGTCCCGACCTGTCCCCAACGCTGGTCGCTCTACAGCTCGCCAGCAGCTGAGACCCATTCCCAAGATCCTCAAGGAATGCCTGGACTGGCTTCAGCAATGTCGCCGGCGCCGCTCGGTACGGAGATGCTGTCTTCGTTCGCTAGCCGCTCGCTTCAGGGCGGAATGACGGTGCCGTAAGCGGGTGGTGGCGCGCCCACCCCCCCGCCGCTTGCGTCTCCGTCTGGTCGTCCAGGCACATACGCCGGCGCAGGGACTCTCGGGATCCCATTCGCGTCCTTCTGGGGGGCTGTCGACGCAACGTTTCCGTCAGCGTCTCGCCTCGCCTCTCGCACCGACCTGCCCACTCGAGGGACTCACCCGTCACCCAGCTACTCCCTACCCCCGCCAACCCTCCCGTTGGCGTTCGCGTTGGCGTCGGGATCACATTCGACACCCTCTCCAGTCTGCCCTCTCTCCTCGCCGCCTCACGCAACTCGAGCGGCATGACGCCGTTCTTTGTGCTCGTCTCGCGGCGGAGATTGAGGAACCGCTTGCCGAGCGGCCAGGCGAGGGCGACCACGGCCAGGACTACGACTGTGGGAGGTAGATGCGGGGCAGAGGGTGGGTCAGGGGGTGAAGGGCGGAAGGGAGAAGGAGTGATGGAGGCATGAAGAAGACGAACAGATGACGATGAGTGCAATCTTTCCACTTTGATTGAGACTTCGAGAGCCTGTGCCGGAACGCCAGTACTGTGAGAGAAAGAGAGATCAAGTCAGAAAGCTCCGACCTCATCGGGAGAGTCGTACCTTAGAGCTCTGGACAGGGCCGAGGAGAAACGGAGACCCACCCTCGGAGCTAGACGCGGCGGGGTTACGGGATCGTCCGTTTGTGGCGCGAAGCCGAGCAGGCTCCTAGATACTGATGCTGATGCTGATTCGTAGCTGATAGGCGGCATGATGGAGGTGGTGGTTGGGGTCCACCTCACCTCGGACAGAGTCAGACAAGAGAACAGGAGAGGGAGATCAGGACGAATCCGCAACCTCGACGGCGCTTGGCTGATGCCGAGGACCGGGATTTCGGCATCGAGCTCGAGAGAGAACGAGATGCCGAGGAGATGGTGTCAACAAGCATTGTTAGGGTGCCAAGACTCGAGGTGATATGATAAGATCGCTCGAGCAGTTGGGCGAAGGACGGAGGCGAAAGATGGAGATGGAGATGGACGCGTCATGCATGGTCGACTGACATGTGAGCGAGCTCAGAGGAGACGCGTTCCTGACCATACCCCTCCGTCAGGTCTTGTGATGATTCACATTTGTAAAACCTCTGTCATCTCAAGCCAGACCTTTTTACTTCTTCGCCCTCTTTGTACCAGCGGCTCAAACATGCACGCTCAGGCGGTCCGCTTCCGCCCTCACGTGATGACGTCGCGCCGCCCCCCCTGGCTTCAGCGGTGATCCTTCCAGCGAGCGAGCGAACATCTTCCTCCCCACCCATCACCCCTTCCCATCCACTCTCCCCTCTTCCTTTCTCTTCTCTCTCTCCATTATGAAGTTCTCTGTCGCCACCGTCGCCTGTGTTGCTCTTCTCCTCCCCGCCCAGGGATCCGCTTCGTGGTTCCACGAGGACAAGCGTGCGTCGCCGTCTCCCACTTTCTTCGCTTCCCGCCCGTCGCTGACCTTCTGCTTCGCTGCCTCGCACCCTCAGCCGACTACTCGAACTGGGACGTCGCCAAGCTCTCTGCCTTCTTGCAGGAGAAGGGGATCGCTCTCCCTGAGGCTCCTTCGCAGGCTCAATTGTGAGCTCATCTCTCCCATCTCCCTCCCTTGAGCTCGTCATCGCACGAACAGGACGGATCTCTGACCCGACCTCGACTCTTCCCTTCTCGCTTTGCTCTTGTACAGGCTCGCGCTCGCCGACACTGTTCTCGGAGACTCTGCCAAGTACGCCGGACAGGCTGCCGGTGCGGCCCAGGCTGGATACGAGGGACTGAGCGAGAAGCTCATCGATGCGTGAGTCGCCTCGCCTCGACCGTGTCCCCCGTCGCTCGACTCGTGTTCTGACCGACTATACCCCTTGTTGATCGGATGCAGCTGGTCAGAGTCTCAGCTGCGAGACTACCTTCTCGAGCAGGGAGCCATCACCCCCAAGACGACCAAGGAGCAGCTCGTCGTCCTCGCAAAGCAGAAGTACAACGCCGCGTCCACCGCCGTCTGTTCGTCCACCCATCCTCCTGGCGCCTTGCATATATCCCATCCTTCCGTACTGACCTTACCCCCTCTCCCCCACCACCAGACGGTAACTCGTACCACCAGGCGACCAACTCGCTCTCTTCCGCTGCCTCGTCCGCCTCTGTGACCGCCTCTCCTTACGCCACCGACGCTGCCTCATACGCTGCCGACGCCTCGTCCGCCGTCCGGGTCGCCGCCTCGTCCGTCTCTTCTGCTGCCCGATACGCCTCGTCGGTTGCCGTCAACGCTCCCCACGATGCTACCGACTACGTGTACTCTACGTGGGACGACAACCAGCTCCGAAAGTACCTCGAGGACAAGAAGATCATCAAGACAAAGACGGCCCTGAAGCGAGACGAGTACCTCGACCTCATCCGAAAGCCGTTTGCCGCTTCCGTCGCCGCCCCTTACGAGCTCTGGTCAGACTCGTACATCGTGAGTCACCTCGTCGCTGCCTCCCCGTCTTGACTCGCCGACACTGATCGTGCATGCCCTTTTCCTTCCTTCAGCGAAACTGGCTCGTCCAGCACGGTGTCCTCAAGACCGAGACTGCCAAGACTCGAGACTCGCTGCTCGACCTGATGAAGACCAACTACTTCACCACCAAGGACTACGTGTGGTCGTCGTGGGCCGACAAGGACCTCAAGTCGTGGCTCGTCTCGCACAACGTGATCAAGTCGGAGGCTGAGCTGACTCGGGAGAAGTACGAGAAGCTCATGTCTGACCACTACTCCAAGGCCAAGGACACCCAGTGGTCCGCGTGGAAGGACTCGGACATCCGACAGTGGCTCATTGACCACAACTACCTCAAGTCGGACGCCGTCGCCAAGCGAGACGACCTGATCGCCCAGATCTCGAACCACTACCCGACCACCGCCACCGCCGGCTACCTGACCTGGCCCGACGCGAGGCTGCGAGCCTACCTCCGAGACCAGAAGATTGACGACACAAAGTACACCGACCGACCTTCGCTCCTCCAGGAGGTCCGCATCCGATTCGTCCAGGGAGAGACCCGCGTCGAGGGCCTCCTCAACTCGATCCGAGAGTCGCTCGCGGCCGGAGCAAACATTGCCGAGGACACGCTCGCCTCGATCCTTGCCTCGCTCACCGGCGGAAAGCAGACCGTCGAGCAGGCCTACGACGCGGCCGTCTCGTCCGCCAACAAGGCTGGAACCTCTGCTTCCTCGGAGGCGTCTAGGCTCTCGTCGTCCGCCTCGGTCTCGGCCTCGTCTGCGCTCTCGTCGGCTTCCTCGGTCGCGTCGTCCTACTCCAAGTGGGCCGCCACCGCCGCTCCCTCGGCCTCCAAGGACGCGTCCAAGTCCGCCTCGATCGCCTCCAAGTCGGCCTTCAGCGCTGCCTCGGTCGCCTCTGCGTCTGCCGTCTCGGCTGGATCCGCCTACCTCTCGTCGGCCTCGTCGCTCGCGTCCGTCGCCTCCGCCTCGGCCCTCTCTGCGTCGTCCGTCGCTTCGGCCTCGGCCTCGTCCGCTTCGATCTGGATGTCCAAGTCTGCCATCTCGGCCTCGTCCGTCGCCTCTAACTCGGCTTCCGCTGCCTCGGCTGGCGCCTCGTCCGCCTCGGAGTGGATGTCCAAGTCCGCCATCTCGGCTTCCTCGGTCGCTTCCGCTTCGGCCTCGTCTGCGTCCATCGCCCTCTCCAAGTCGGCCATCTCGGCGTCCAAGTCGGCCTCGTCTGCCGCGTCCGTCGGATCCAAGTCGATGTCCTCCGCCTCGTCGGTCGCCTCTGTCGAGTCGGCCAAGGCTTCCAGGTCCGTCAAGGCTGAGCTTTAAACAGCTTGGTTCCCGATCGTCCTGTTTCCCACCATCTCTCTCTTTCGCCTTAGCTTGAGTTTGATTTCTGTAGCCCTTTCTCTTCTCTCCCCTTTGCGTGACTACGTAACCCAAACCCCTGTTTCGTTAGTTTTTCCTCCCTTCTCAACCTCTGAACCTCTCAAATGACATGAAGATCTGCCACGAACCCACCGAGTCAAACCCCAAAAAGAAGAGCAAGGGGGAAGAGGAGAGCGGGACGAAAGGGACATGAGATCGTTACGGTCGTTACAGAATTACAGGTAAGATTGAGACAGGACCGAGCGCGAGACATACACACCACGTCGTCTACAGCAGCGGCAAGAACTGTCCGATGATCAGACTCGGGAGGTCGGACAGCTGCATGAAAGTAAAGTCAACGACTCGGGTC
>BTPH01000114.1:59045-70255 GCA_036245725.1 Mrakia hoshinonis
CCACTCCGCCCCCCCTTATTAACTGACACAGATAAAGAGAAAGAGAAAGAGAAAGAGAAAGAGAAAGAGACTCACATCCCTCCTGATCGAAAACACCGCGCAGCAACTGACCGCTCTCCCGGTAGGCGTGAGCACCGTCGCATGCATCTGGAAGGACGTCCCGCCCGCAGAGGAGCACGAGTCGAACGCGACGCGGGAAAAGGTCGAGAAGTATTCGACGACGCTGTTGCACCAAGAACCAAAAGCCAGACCCGAGAACGATCAGCCCTCCCTGTACCTCCCAAAATCGGAAGGGAGTGAAAACGAGACGACGTAGAACTGAACTGACCTTCGTTTCTCCAAGATCTCCCAGATATGCTTCCCCTGCCAGCCTTTTATCTCATCCTCTTCCCCACCCTCACCCCTCCCGGGATCCTGGTAGACGAGATCCTCCACCCCCCATTCAGACAGGATCCCAAACTCCTGTCCGACCGCTACGATCTCCCCCGTCCTCCGCCAGATCGCCGTCGGCGTGCCTGATAGAGGCAGGAGGGTGGAGACGAGGTCCGCGAGCGAGTGCTGGAAGGCGGTTTCTTGAAAGGCTAGAGTCGAGGAGGTGTGGGATAGACTGAGAGAGAGAGAGAGAGATGGTATGGGAAGAGACAGGACGAGTGAGTGCGGTGTCAAAGAAGGGGTTCAGCCGAGGACAGAAGCTGCAAAGTGGATTGGAAGCAGGACAGGACATACGTCATGGAGAGCATCTTGGGACGGAACTCGGCGAGGGAGCGAACGAGTCGGAGGGTGTCTTGATGGCCGAACCTGTCCGTTTGTTGAGCATGTCAGTTCGTCGCCGAAGAATGCAGAGGGGTGAGAAGAAGCGGATCAACGAACCGCTCCGAGGCAAACTCTAGGAGACGCTTGTACCCGAGAGAGTACTGGTCATACAGATCAAAGACGCATCAGCTTTGATGTCCCGTACGTGCGAGGCGAGGGGAGGCCCACGATGGATGACAGGAAGAGCGAACTCACATCGTAAGCTCCCTCAGGGAGGACAACCTCTCGGTCCTTCCCCTTGCCGTTCGGCTTCTTCCGAGCGCCGTTTTCGCTCTGGATACCGTCCATCGCGTTTCCGCTCGAAGGATGGTGGAAACCCTCCCACGGCGGCGGGACTTGGGCGCCCTCCCATGCCCAGGCGTCATGTGAGGACTGGTTTGATTGCTGATGTTGTTGTTGTTGTTGGTGTTGAGGGTTTGAGAAGGATGTAGTGCGGGAGGAAGAGGGTGGAGGAGGGAAGGCGCTGGAGTTGGCGTTGAACGGGTGTTGGCGAGACGATGATGCAGGTGGCGGCGGCGGGAGGAGAGCGGCAGAAGAGGAGCGAGGGCGGGCATCGTAGGATATACTTGTGGGGTCTTGATAAGGATGAGGGTAGGAGGGATTCGGCACTGCTGAAATATAAATCCTCGTTGATCAGTCACCCGCCCCTCGCCCATCAGTCAACCCACTCACCTTGCCCCACCATCCCTCCCATCCCATTCAGCCCACTACCCCTCCTCGTCGAGTGCCCCGTCGTCTCCTCGCCATCAGCTGAGTCATCACTACTCGACTCGTCCGAATCTTCTCCCGCATCGTCGCCCATCCGCTCGCTGCTCTGTGGTGGCCTTGGGATGCCCGGAAAGCTCCGATGAACGTGTTGCTGCTGCTGAGATGTCATGCCTAGATGGCGCTGGGACGATGGACCTGGGCCGGCGCCGTTGGGGAACTGGTATGGGAAGGCAGAAGATGATGGCGAGGCGGAAGAGGGTGGGTAGTTCGAGATGGCGAGCGGAAACTGAGCGTATAGAAGTTGCGGCTGCTGCTGTGGGTCGGTTTGGTACATGAACGACTCGCTCGTCTGATCGGTCGTCAGTCCCGAAGTCGAGCTGGAGGACGTGTGCGACTGTGGCCGGGGACGCGTCGATGCCGAGGCAGGTGGAGATGAAGTCGACGAGGCTGCGTTCTGGGTTGCCGCCTTCGTCACACGAGCTCTTTTGGGCTTTGGAGGGTTCTTGGCGAGTTCCTCAAGCTCCTCAGGTGTCTGAAGCGAGGCGTTGATGTCAGTCTAGGTTCATCGTCGGGGATGTCGGCGACGGCGGATGAGGGCGGCTAGACCGACTCACGAGCAGGTATCGAGCCTTCTTCTTGGCCCCCTCGACGCACTCGTCCCCTCGCTTGATGCATCGCTGGCACGGTCGCACGTCGGAGCCTGGATGTCCGCGAGTGGGAAAGGGTGTCAGCTCGAGGGGACGCGAGCGAGCCGTTCAGAGAGCGAGGGGACTGACAAGTGAGGTGAGCTGGGTTGCGAGCCGCGACGCGAGACAGGTCAGCTTGACGTCCAGCTCTGCGCCTGCATCTTTCGAGAGGTGGACTGACCTTTCTGACAGCTTTGGCATGCTAGAGTAAAAGAGAAGAGCAGACCCGTCGACGTGTGAGCTCTGAGCTCATCTACGGCGGTAGGATGATGCTCGCGGGGAGTGTGGGGGGAGCTCACCTCGGCTCGCCTTTCTCTTTTTGCCCTCTCCGTCGGCACCGTCGCCCTTGGCGTCCTGCTTTGCCATAATAGAAAGCTTGAGTAGCTACCGGTGTTGCCTGATGATGTCGATGACGCTCGGGGTCGGATGGTCGTGCGAGCTGGGACGCGGAGAGAGTCAGGGAGCGAGGTCAAGGTCAGTTTGACAGCTTCTTCTCCATGAGGCTATAGGCCACAGATGGATGCCTCGAGGAGCGCTCGTTCCTGGCATACGAGCTGCTGATCCAGCCCTCCTTCAAGCGTGTTCGTCGGGACCCAGGCGGCTGCCGACCTGCCTGGACGGCATGCCAGTCCTTCGATCATCCCCACACCTTCGTCTCTGCTCCCCTCGTATCCGGGCTCGTGCATCAGGGAGGACTCACCTTGAGCGGTCTGAGCCTGGCGGTCCAACTCCTGCAAAGCTCAGCGTTCGTTTTGCTTTGGCGGCAGGAGATGACCGAGAGTCGGCTCGGGATGGGCGTCAATGGCTTTCTCGGGTAGGGTCGGAGGCGGGGCAAAACGCCCGCGCATCAGAGCAGCCGCCCAGCCAAAAGAGCAGCATCAGGCCGGGTCTCGAACAGGAGAGAAGAGAGGGATGACGCATGGCATATGTCAATACAACTAGGATTACGGGGACAAGTCAGTGGGCATGGCTGCTGCCGTTCGTATGTAGGTGAGACGGCTTCCTCTCTGGCAAGAGCGGACGACGGGTCACGACACCGTCCGAAGCCATGTCTTCGGTCGATGTCCCTCTCAGGAGCTCGATTTCGGCTCGCTCGAGGGACTCCCAGCTGCAGTAGGGAAAAGCGACGAACCCAAACGAGAGTCAGTCCCGGAGAAGAGGGAGGGGAAATCGCTGCCAGTCCGCTCACTTTTCATCGCACATACATCCCACGCACCCGTCCACATGCCACCTGAACTTCTCCTGCTCGGGAGTGTCAGGCGAGTAAGTCGGCAAGGCGAGGTACGGAAGCCAGCAACAGCAACTGAAGGGTGTAGGTCCAGGTCAGCGCACAGTAACAGACAACGAAACGACGGGAGACTGCAAAGGAGACGCACGAGCTGATGTGGATGTCCTGGTCATAGAGCGTCGCAATCTTGACCGTCCCATCATGCCCACGATCGGCAGACTCCTCCTGGAAGACGACCTCTACAACGAGACGCGACGCGAAGCGCAGTGGCGTCACGGTTCCGGGCAAAGTTGACGCTCGGAGCGTACTGTCGTTCGGCTGATCAAATCGACACAAGGTCTCGGTCAGCCATATTTCAGCCAAAGGAGGCGCTGTCAAAATTATGAGGACTGACCAGCCGTCCCACTTTGGTCCATCTCCAGAACCGCGAGTCCGCCGACCCTTCTCGATGGGCGTCCAGAAGGATCCCCGTCGATCCTGGCGGGCCTTTTCCAGCTCTAGCGCGAGCGGCCCATCCGGGCTGCCCACACTGTCCCAGGATCCCCTCCCGGACGATGTAGCGACGGACACCCTGAGTCTCGACAGGGGTGCCCTGGGCCGGTAAGAGGGTCGTAGTTTGCCTCATGTGAGCGGTGATCGAGAAGATGGTGAGTCCCGGAGGCGGCGCGGCGAGGGTGAGAGAGACCGCAAAGGGTGCGGAGAGGATCATTTGCTGGAGGCGAGAGGAGATAAGACGGTTAGCTTCGAGACGGCCAGGCTTTCGGAGGGTCCAAGAAAGCGACGTACGTTGGCGGACATGTCGAGAGAGTACGGGCCAAAGATGCGCGATGCAACCTCGTGGTGGTGCTGGTACTGGAGGACGTTCGACTCGCGATGCGGCTGACAAACGACGATGACCTCCCTCGAAGTCGTCAGAGGTGAAGATGTCTTCAGACTGCTGCTTGCGACCATGGCCGAGACGTGGTACTGGCAGATGCCTGTCGGCGAGCGTTCCGACGTCGCCGAGGTGGCGGGGACGGTGAAGGTGAACTCGAATGTGTTGACGCCTTGTTCGAGCCAGACCTCTTTGCCGTCCGAGCCGGCCCCGTGCACGAACAGCTCGCGGGTGAGGAACACCTCGGGCTTTGTCGACATCGCAGCGATCGAGTTGCCTAGGAACTGGGTGAAGCCTTGAAGGCGGACGCAAACGCTCTCGACAAGCCTGGGTTGGTGTGCGTAGACATGCACGAAGCCGTTGATGCGGCCCTGGACCGAGGCGAGAGGTCGGTCAGTCACGAGCGGGGAAGTGCGGAGTCGAGCCGAACGAGCTGACCTCCTTTCCGGACCCATCTCCCTCGACTCCCGCGTCAAAGTACCACCGAGACATGTCTCCGACTCGGGGTGGTACGATGAAGACGAGGGCTTCGGTGAAGACAATCTCGATGGCGTCCTTGTCTCCCGTCTTGTGGCCGGTGAGCCCGCGCAGGGAGGCCAGCATGCCCTTCTTGGCCTCCTTGCGCTCCTTGACGTTGAGCGCAGAGAAGGCGGGAGGCAGCCCTGTAGGGAGGGACGAGGGCGATGAGACCTCGATGGCATCCACCGGAGACGAGGGCGGGAGCTCGTACGCGGGCACGTCTGATCCGGGTGAGCCCGAGTACGAGGGGCGAGAGCGTGCCAGGATGAGCTGGCCGTCTTGACCGACGAACGACGGCATCGGTGGCGAAGGCGGCGCGCGAAGAAAGTCGACCTGGCTCGGATGCGAGTACGGCAGGTCTGTCATCGTCAGGGTGGGTGGGTGTTGACGGTAGGGAGGGGTCGATGGCGGAGCTGACGAGGACGAGTCCGGGCGGAGTCAGAACGCGCCTTGCCTTACTCAGCAGCGGCCGTCCCTCCGAGCGCCGAGTGAAGGCCGCTGATGAAGATCCAAAGGTCCGTTCGATTGTGCGGACACATGGCAAAGAAGAGGAGAACGATCCATGGAGTCGACTGTCGACGTCGGTGGGTGGTGAGCTCGAGCGTGTCTGCTCCGCCTGGGCGAGTTTGGACCCCACCCATCAGCTGCCGAGCTCGCCCACCTCCCCGCCTACCCCTTCCTCTCACGCCTGTCCGTCTCCCTGGTCGGGGATGACGTCCACTCCTCCTGTTGTGGATCCTGTGGCGCTTCTCAAGACTGCGCTGTCTGGCCCTGGGCCAGAGCAGCGCGGTCACCTCCAGCGAGCTTCCGTAGTGCTCCAAGCTCACCCGCAACAGATCCAGACCATCGTAGGATACATCCTCCCCTTCTCGGCAACGCACGGTCCCCTCTCGGACTGGTTGATCGAGGTACGTACTAGCCAGGATCGAGCAGAGAGCTGTGAGGGTCGAGATGGTGAGCTGTTGAGCTCACGACGTTTCTCCCTTCCGGTCAGCTCGTCGAGATCGCAGTCTGCAGGTCCGCACTCCCCCTCGACGCAAAGACACAGCGTGAGTTCAAGGTCGCAATCAGTCAGGCATCTCTCCGCTCTGACTCTGTGCGCTCTCTCCCTTGTAGTGTCTGTGCAGTCGCTTGATGTGCTCGCAAACCTCTTGCCGACCGCGTCGGTAAAGGTGTCCAAGCTGCTCGTCCAGATCTTTGCCTCAGTTTACCCGCTCGTGTTCAAGCACCTGTGAGTCTGCTTGCCTTGTTTTACCGAGTCTTTCCGCCGCTGCGTGCGCTGACTACGAGCTCTCGCTGTCCGAACCAGGTGGACGAACCGGACGCTGCCCCAGCAATGGACGATCCTCGCTGCCGTCAAGACGCGCATCTTGAGCTGGGCGACCACAGGGAACGACGAGGACGGGATGCCGGTCAAGAAGGGCCAGCGCACGCAGGCGATCAAGTTTCTCCAGAAGGCTGTCCTCGTCCAGACGAGGGGAGCAAACGACCCGAGGGTGAGCTCCCTCTCCGCTCACGCAGCCGGCCAACCTCCGAACCACGCGAGGCGCCCCAGCTGACCGCCGTCTTCTGCACATGGCCTTATAGCGCGGAGTGTCTCCGACGGATCCGAACCTGGCCCAGTGCCCTTCGAACCATCCGTTCATCCCGGTGGCTGCTCTCGAGGCCGAGGGCAACAAGCTGCTCGAGTTCCTCCTCCTCACCCTCTACACCTCATCGTCAGTACAGTCTAGCCGACCGCAGCAGCTCGACTGCAACCCCGCGCTTACTGTCTTCCCCTTGTGCCAGTGACGTCGACGTGCTCACGTCTGTCGTCAACACGCTGCCTGCGATCGTCAAGGCCCGACCGAATCTCGTCCAGGTGTTTGTACCCGCGCTCACCGGATGGACGCCAGGACCCATCAGCAATCTGCCCAGAGGAGAGGTCAGGAGTGTCGAAAAGGTCGTCAAGGTGACGATGGTGTATCTCGAGAAGTCGCCCGTCGCCGCCTCGGAGCGACCCGCGCTGCAGGAGGCCCTGGCTCGGCAGGCGGCTCGGATGGACGCAGCCTACAAGATTGCGTTGGAGGAGTCACGTGTGCAGGTCCAGAAGCGCAAAGTCGAGGAGGCAGCGGCGGCAGCCATCGCAAAGGAGGACCAGCCGAAGAAGCCAAAACGACAGCGATGGGACGTTCCCGGTCCATCAGCACCCACACCACCCCCACAACAGCCCAATTCAACCTTCCCCGCCTTGACTTCTGGCGGAGGACAGTATCCTCCGATGCCTCCCCCGACTCTCCAGCCGTCGCAACAAAACGGCCCACCGCCACCCCATCCAAACTACGGCCATCCTTCCCAGCCACAACCTGCGCCGAGCGTGCCGATCTTCAACGCGTCTCAACTCCCTGTCGAGCTCGTGATTGAGCTGTTGGTTGCTAACCTACAAGCCGTCAGCGAGTCTGCGCTCATCGAGGCTGTACGAGACGTCCGCCGTTCGCTCTACCCACCTCCAAATGGACCGCCACCTCCCCATGCGTCCCTCCTGCTGCGTGACGCCGTCTTGCCTCCAGGTGGAGGAGGGCCAAGTGGGATATCAGGGCGTGGATCGGTTGGCGCGAACGGAGAGCTCAAACAGGAGGAGGTCGAGATGGATCTCGAGGCGGTGAACCCGATGGACCTGGTCGGTGCAGAGGAGGAAGAGGTCGAGCTCAGTCCAGAGGAGCTCGAGGCGCTCATGGCCAGAGACCGGAAGCGCAAGCAACCCAACAACGACGACTCGGAAGCGCCACCAAGAGCGCACCCATCCGCCTCCGCTCCCTCCAACGCCATCCCAAAGTTCCTCCAGTTCCAGCTCTCAAACTTTGCCCTCCCGCCACCGACATCTCTCACCCCTGCCGCTCGCCAAAATCTCGCTCTCAAGGCTCTTCGGCGGATATGGGAGTCTGGAGCGGTCGGCTCGACGACCACCAGGTTCGGCGAGGACGAGGACATCCCGAGCTCGGCTCCCGCACGAGAGCTGTGGATGATGCTCGGCTCGAGGCTCGTCACACGCTCAGGCGGAGCTGTGCTGGAGCTGGGCGCAAAGAAAGAGGAGGAGGGAGACACCGCTGAGGAGGGGCGGCGGACGGTCGTCCAGTTTGTCGTCGAGGACTTTGGTGGGCGGTACAAGTTTGCGACCCTCTGGCTGAATGAGGAGTGGTACAACGACTCGCAGATCTCGGACGAGGACGAGCGTCGGGTGAGTCCTCTCGACCCCATCTCACGTCGACCCGAGCTGATGATCTTTCATCTTTCCGTCAGCCACCGCTCTACCGGACCTGCTTGTCGCTCCTCATCAACGCCTACCTGCCCCGCCTCACCGGCACCTACTTTTCCCGCTTTGTGCTTGACCTGCCAGAGATTCCAGTCGAGGTTCTGTCCGTGCTGCAAAGCCTGTGCACCGACCCGGATCGTTCACGTGGCCGAGTCGGGCTCAAGACGCTTCGCGACCTCGTCCTCGAGCGTCCGCCGTTGCGCGGGGATGCGCTGAGAATCCTGCTCGAGCTCTGCACACATCGAGGTCAGTCTTCGCCCGTCGTTTGTCGACCGACAGGCGGTCCTGATCCGACGCTTCTGTGCCTTCATCGCAGACGCCGGGACTCGCAATCCCGCCATCGCCACCGTCCGTTCTTGGGTGCCGGATAACAAGCCGTGGAGCGCGACGATCCGGACATTCGCCCTTCAGCTGCTTCGGAGGCTCCAAGCTGCGAGCGCCGCTATCAAGGAGCCTGTTGTCGATGGAGAGGAGGCGAAGGTGGAGGACGACAAGGACGAGGTTGTCGAAGAGGCAGACCAGATTGCAGAGAGCCAATTCCTCCCTGCCAAACTGGAAACGCCGGTCGACCAAGAGGTCGTCCGACAGCACGTCGAGCTTCTCTTCGCCCTCACAAAAAAGATCCCAGAGTTCCTGGACGAGTGAGTCGCTCTCTGCCCCTTGACCCCGGCCTGTCGCAATCAGACTGGCTGAACCTGCTTCTCTGCCCATCGCACAGGATCTTCTCCGCCTATGTCACCTTACACCCTTCCATCCAAGACGCTTTCCGCACCATCCTCACTCCCTTGCTCAAGTCCCTCGGTCCGAATCACGGCAAACTCCTCACTCTCCTCCGGACCTTCCCCCCAGGCGCCGACGCCCTCGCCCTCCGCACCCTCCACATCCTCGTCGAGCCCAAAGACGCCGAGACACCCCGTACGAAACCCTCCGTTCCGCTCGTCGCACTCGTCAAGTCTCTCCTCGCCGAACGGGGGGACACGCTCGACCCTCGGTTCGTACTACCGATCCTGTCCGAACTCGACAAGACCGAGGTCAGGAAGCATCTGCCGAGGATCGTGTCGATCCTCTGTGGGAAACCAGCGGAGAAGGAGATGTTCAGGCAGGTCGTGTTCACGCTCGTCAACTCGCCTGCTGGTGCGCTTCCGCCTCATCAACCGAGACTGAGGGCAGAGATGCAGTTCTCGCCCGCCGAGCTGCTCGTCACGCTGCACCGGAACGAGAAGGAGGCCGGATTGAAGCCGACGATGGAGGCGATCGACATCTGCTTCTCTGTCACCGAGGTCTACCGGTCCGAGGTACTGGGTGTCGTTCTCCAGCAGATCTCGGACGAGGTCGAGCTGCCGACGCTTTTCTTGAGGACGGTGAGTCTTCATCCTCCTCTCCCTGCTCTTCTCTCTCTTCTCCACATACATCGACTCACTCCTCGCTCGCCGGCCCTTTCTTTTGCAGGTGATCAAAACCATCCAAACGTACAAATCCCTCCTCCCCTTTGTCGCGACCAACCTCCTCTCCCGCCTCATCACCAAGAAGATCTGGACCTCCCCGCAACTCTGGGAGGGCTTCATCCGCGTCTCAAAGATGCTCGGGACCGCGTCGTACGGCGCGCTGCTGCAGCTTCCGAGGGAACAGCTGAAGGAGGTGGTCCAGAGGGAGGATGGGAAGCAGGTCAGGACGGGGCTGAGGGAGTTTGTGCTGAAGAAGGCTGGGGGGACGACGGCGAGGTTGCCGGGCTGGTTTGGGGACGTGTTTGGGGAGGAGACGCCCGTGCCGGGGACGCCGACACCGGGAACGCCCATAGGTCTTGTTGCGACGCCGTCTGTGGATGGGAGTGGGACGCCGATATCGGTGAACGGGGGAGGAGCGACGCCGGTGCCGGACGAGGGAGAAGGAGAGGCGATGGATGTGGAGGCCTAATTGGCCTGTGGGTCAGTAGAGATTGTAATGGTTAGTGATGCGCACTGCTTTGCTCGTTTCGTCGGCAGGTCTGAAGAGAGTACAGTGTCATTCAGGATCGCGAAGTACCGGGCTATGTACAGAAGGGATACAGGCAAGGCGGGATAGATTAGGGACACAAGAGAGAAGCAAAAGCGAAGCGAGACCGAAAGCAAAAGCAAGAAGCAACCCTGTCCGACGAAAAAAGCAAAGATAGACTTAGAGCAAGGCTAGATTGACGCAAAGCAAAGCATGACCCGACTGACTACCACCGCGTCCAGCCGGCATCACCCTACTCAAACACCAACTCCACCCCCTGATAAAGCACCCCATCCTTCCCCCTCACCCCAGCCCTCGGAACATAATCCGTCGACACAAAGATCTTCCTGTCGTTCGCATTCTTGGAGAAGAAGACCGGGACGAGGGTGTTGGCTCGATCTCGGATCCCGGCGGTGACCTGTTTGTTGTCCGGGTTGAAGAACCAGACGAGGTCTTGCTTCTGGGCGTTGAAGCCGGGGGTGCCGGAGGCGGCTGGGTGGGTGAGTGGGTGAAGGTGGGTGAGTGGGTGATAGAAGAGGAGGATGAAGGCAAACGAGTCAGGGGTCAGTCGAGGTTTGAGCGCGACGAGGCAACGCAGGAAGGAAGAAAGAGAGAAACAGCAGAGAGAGAGGAACGTACGAAGCTGCCAGATGGTAGCGAACGCGGGTGAGCTGAGATCCAAGACCAAACGCGGGATCGATTTCAGTCCGCGTCAACGAAAGAGGAAAACGAGAAGAGGCGAAGGAGTCGTGAAACGTACCCCTCAGAGATCTTCTTGACGACTCCTCCGTCGGCGAGCTGGATGACGAGATGCTTGTCCGCTTCGGTGTCGTACTGGATGAGAGGGATCCGGGTGAGGTTGGAGGATGAGGAGAGCGTGAGTATCTGAGGATCAAGAAGAAAGAGATGTGGACGACAGGGTCAGTCAGCCTTGGAGAGGAGGGATCCAGGGTGGCGAGGTCCGTCAGAAGCTTCCTCCAACTCCCAGCATCACTGACCGCGATGGACGACCCTGAACTGCACGAGCCCTTCTTTGATAACCTGCCTGACTTTGTTCCATCCTCGGACGACGACGACCCTGCTGCGTTCGATGCTGTCGAGGACGACGACACGTACGAC
>BTPH01000115.1:0-266584 GCA_036245725.1 Mrakia hoshinonis
ACTGCTCTAGCAGAGCCTGATTGCGTTCTCTCGCTTCGACATCTAGTCGAGTGTACTTTTTTGCGACACCCACCCGCCCTCTCCTTACTTTCAGTACATAATATCTCGTGTTCCCTCATCTTTTTACTCGTCGTACACGTTCATCTCGCGCGCACTCGCCAATCTCGCTCTCGCTCTCGCTTCGCCTCGCCTCGATCTCATGACTTCAAGCTATAACCGCGGGTTTGGCGCGCGTTCTGTCGATGGGGGCGTGGGAATCAGGCGACGGAAGCAGGCTTCGAACCGTCGAGGTCGACCGCCTCGATCGAAATCTCTGTCTGGCGACGTCCCGTCTTCCCTTACCGGTTCTCGCGGCTCGTATCGCCGTCCGGAGCTTCACCAGTGCGGACAGCGTTTTCTACAGTCATCCCTTGTGGTGGCTGTCTCTAAGTCTCTCTCCATCTTCCGCGCCTCCAGCTTGACCCATCCTGCTAAGCAGAGGCCGACGAACCGGTCGACCTGACCATCAAAGGAAACGTAGCTCGCAGACGGGGCACACCTCATCTCCGCCTGCCTATACTGCCAGTGCTTATACGGACGGTGCTTGTTCGCTTGGTCGCCTGGATGCAAATCTGGAGCCGATACCGCTGAGGACTCTGCCCTCACGGTGGCGTCCCTACCGGGTCACGAGACGTCCACAACGAGCAGATCTGCTCGGTATCGGCATCTCGTCTCCTCCCCTGCTCGAGCTGATTCATCCGGTCGAGTCGACCGAGAAAGCGTCGGGAACGACCAATGAGGTCCAAACACCGGAGTCGGAGGGGATTGCCAAGGGACGAAGACTTGCTCGGACCAGCGGCGCATCTCTTCTGTCGCTGGACTCGCTCGGAGGGGACGAGAAGAGACGGATTTCAGCGGCCGCAACCCTTTCGGAGAGTTGCTGGTGTCGCTACATCCTGTCGAGGTCGTTCCCTTTGACCCAGCGATGGAGGGCAGGCCCATTGTGGACGGCGTGTCGACTGTCGAGGAGGAGGACAGGCGCACGAGACATCGACGGAAAAGACTGCATGGGTCGCATGAAAGGGACGAGCGCCCTCCACCTCGGATCCTCCCCTTCGGCGACCGAGTCGGGTTTCGGCGGTGCGCGCTTCTTTGGAAGCCCGGTGGGGGAAGGGAGACGCCCTCGTTCCACGCTCAACTTGCCGCAAAGGCTGGGCCTTCCTGCCGTCCGGTTAGTAGTTTCCATCTCCCAGCTTGACATCATGCCGGTTGGGCTGAGCTCACGGAGTTCATTCGATTCCTGACCGCAGACTTGGCTTGCTTTTGCCTTGATGCGTCCAACTCCGCTGCTCGGGCGAGGTGCAGACGGAGTTGTGCAACGTTCGGTTCAGGAACCCGGCTCTGGCTGTTGAATGAGGCCGGGGACCAGAGCCGTGGAACCGGGGGCAGGTGCCAAACTGCCGAGGCTGATCGTCCAGCGGCTGGGGAAGTTGTGAGACGACAAGTGCGCCACGAGCGGGTCACTTGGGGGTCAACCAAACAAACGCAGAACCTCTCAGCTCAGCCTTTCTTTGCCACTCCCCCAGCCTACTGACCAAGCTACCAACCACACCAGTCGCCCTGTCTGCACACGCACGCAGGTTCTCTCTCTCTCTCGACGCTCGCACTCGCGCTCGTCCGATCCCTTCCAGTCCCACCCCTCTGCGACCCTCTTGCGCTGGTCTCTCAACGGTCGGCTGAGATGTCGTTCTCTCTCCGGAACCGCAACAAGAAGGAGCTTACGCTCGCGCCTCCACCGGCTCAGGCAGACTCGCCGTCTGCGCTCTCGCCCCTCTTCACGCCCATCGAGCCAGACCACCACGACGGACCGTCCTCGACAGCAGTAAGTACAAAGCTGCATGACGTGATGTGTTCGGCCTCGGAGTTGGTCCCTGTCGAGGGATTCCAGAGCTGTCAAGGGTGTCAAGCATGCGACTGACCCCTTCCCCCTCCTCACCCTTGCTCCGTCCTCGCACCCCTCCTCCGCCCGGCCCCCTTTTTTTCCCTCTGGCTTGAACCCCCTCTGTGCAGTCGTCCTCCAACCACCACGACCCCTCTGCGAGCTCTCTCACAATCACGACGAGTGCTCCGTCTCCTCGCTCGCTCGCGCTCCTGCATCCGTCCCCGCGCGGCCTCGAGTTCTCTCTGGGATCGCCGTTCCGGTTCGACTCCGACATCGCAGCGGATAGCATCCTCTCCGCCCAACAACAGGAAACCCCGATTCCACCCCCTTCCTCGACCGAGTCATCCTCTTTTTCTCCCTCCCCATACCCGAGCGAACCAGACGTCGAGATGATGACCCGAGCCTCGCGCACGCCCCTGCGCGAGCGCCACGACGACGTCGCCGTTGCCTATCCATCCGAGAACGGCCTGGCAGATTCTGAGCTGTCGGCCTCGTACGAGGCGAGGAAGGACGTGTCGGGCGTGGGCACGATGGAGACCAGGAAAGCAGGGGGTTCCTGGCCTGCTTCGCGACCGCCAACAAACGAGCCAGCAGCCGATCGGCCGCGCAGGGCAGACCGCGCTGGGTACGCTCATCTTTCGGCAAGCGCAGGACCCTCGTCCGCCCCCGCGCACGCAAGAACGAGTCGGACAGAGTCGTCGACGTTCTCGCCCTACCCTGCCCAGCAGGACGAGTACCCACCTCCGCACGGTGGCCGGCCTCCTGTGGGCCAGCGATCGTTCTCGACGTCGTCCAACCCGAGTGGGGGATGGACGCCTCAAGAACAGACCCAGAGCTCATCGTACAGCCATCATCATCCTCGCTCTGTGCCCTCTCATCCTCACCACCCACACGACCCGTCCCACGCGTACGCCCCTGCCTTCAACGGATCCGAGTCGGTTCCGCCTCAACAGACGAGATACTACTCGCCTCAACCTCCGCCGAGCCACGA
This sequence comes from Mrakia hoshinonis, assembly GCA_036245725.1. NCBI lineage: Eukaryota > Fungi > Basidiomycota > Tremellomycetes > Cystofilobasidiales > Mrakiaceae > Mrakia > Mrakia hoshinonis. The sequence goes on from BTPH01000115.1 coordinate 2,913, forward strand.
CCCCTATGGATCGACTGCCACGTACGGACACGCTCCGCCTCCTCCTTCCTCGTACCACCCCCATCCCATGTCCTACCCGGACCCTCAGCGTGCCGGTCCAGCCCAACACGGACGTGATCCGTACCCTGTCCCTCCTCGTGCGCGACCGACGTCGTCCGGGTCCCGTCCTGGGCTTCCTACGCGCGCAAAGTCGTCCAACGACACGAGCTTGCGCTCTGCTCGAGGGTCGGTCTCGTCTGGGTCGACGCTCCGCAAGAAGAAGTCGTCCGTGGCGATGGCGTCGAGCTTCTCGCGCGCTGGTGTGTTCCCTCCCTCGCCGCACATCTCCCAGCCTGGATCACGCCACCAGTCTCCATCCGCGCAGGCGGCGCTAGAGACGCCGTCCACCTCGACTTCGTCCTCCTCCTCGACCGCCACCCTCCTCGACCCGACCTCCAACGCGACCGAGCAGCGTGTTCCTCCCAAGCAGGCGTCTCCCAAAAAGTACCACGGTCCCGTCCGGACCGAGGGCCACGTTGCTCGACCTCCAAACTCGTGGATCCTGTACCGGTCGCACACGATCAAGCTCATGACCGAGGCAAAGGAGAAGGACGTCGACCCTCCGATCCCGGCCGACGTGTGGGACCATCCGCTGGCGGTCAACCTCGACCGAAACATGCGCCACCAGGCAGACATGAGCACCCTCATCAGCGTCATGTGGAAGTGCGAGAGCGACGAGGTAAAGAAAAAGTACGCAAAGCTCAGTCTGATCGCAAAGCACGAGGTACGTTCAATCAAGTTGTCAGCTGCTCATCAGTCAAGGTAGCGCGTTTACTGACTGTCCCTCCTACCTTCCATCTTGATCTGCAGCACCAAGCTGCGAACCCAGGGTACAAGTACAAGCCCGTCCGCAAGGCAGGCGCGACTGCTGCGTCGTACTCTGTCGCTCCCGGCTCGCCTCGCAACAAGCAGCCCATCATCCTCCCTGCCGCACGCGCCTTTCACGCCTCGCCTCCTCCCCCTCCCTCGCGCAAGGCGCCAAAGAAGAAGGCCAAGCCGTCGAGGAAGCAGACGGCCTCTTCGGGAGACGACGCGATGGACGGTGGCCAGCAAGGATGGGAGATCCCCCTTTCTGCGAACGCGCTCGAGGGGCTCGAACCCGGGCAGAGGTACGAGGCCATGCGGGACCACATCCAGGCCGAGATGCACGCGAGGCAGACCGGACAAGATGACGAGGGCGAGTGGACAGAGTACGAGCAGGTCGGCCCAGACGGCTACCCTCTCCTCGCCGACGGTGCGATGGGCGACGAGTTGTACGAGGTCGCCCAGCCGAATCGAACGTTCGATTCGACCTATGAACCACCCTCATCTGGCTTCCACCCGTCCCAGCTCGCGGCTGCGTCGTCGTACGACTTTGCGGTCCCTCAGGCGGTCACGTACGACCTCGGCCCGCTCGTCGAGTCGACGTACCCTCCGTTCCCCGAGGACGCGACGACCGCCTCGACTGGCTTCACGTACGAGGAGTACCCTGCCTACACGACCAACGCCGAGGCCGGTCCATCGTCGTACGCAGACATGCTCCAAGCTCCTGCGCTCTACGGAGACGGACTCGGACTTGGAGGGATGGAGAGCACGCTCCCGGACGACGATCCGAACCACTTTGCTGCCATGTGGTGTCTCCTCGACGAGGACCCTTCAGGCGCTCAGAGCGGCGACCAGGCGATCGCGCCGTTTGACGTGAACGATGCCTCGCAGTGGACGGACGGCACGTGGGACATGGTCGGAGAGGGCGGACTCGCCGTTCCGACCTCGTACGACGGCTTTGGGGACGGGACCGGTGGCGGAGGAGCTGGCGAGATGGTCATGGTCGGGTCCGAGGGAGGGATGACGGTCGCCGAGCTGGTCCGACAGCAGTGGGAGCAAGACCGGCAGGCCGATGGACAGACCGGAGGAGGCGACCCAAGCTCGCTCGCCCACCAGTTGTACGACAACTCGTTCGAGTACGACCCCCAACCTGGACCGGATCTCAGCTACGGCGACGTTGCCGTTGAGCCACAGCAGGAGCAGTGGAACGACCCGCACGACCCTCGCCAGCACCAACAGAACGGCTACCAGCCCTCGTCCCAACCTGCTCCACCCAACCACCCGCAACCGCCCTACCGAGCAGACAACCGAAGACGATACCGTGCCCCTCCCACGCCCAACGCCGACCAGCTGACGTTCCCAGAGTCGCACGCACCGGCCCTCGCCCCTCCTCTCCCGCTCGACGCCCAGCCTGGCTACCTCCGACTCAAGACGAGCAACGGCCAGCTCCAACACAACTGGACGGGCGACACCCGCTGGACGCAGAGCTACGAGCAGCAGCATCACGCCTACCACCACCCGGTCCAGCAAGCACTCACTGCTCCTCCGCCTCAGTCGCAGCCTGTCCAGGGAGGATGGAGCCCGTCCTGGCAGCTCAGCCCGCCGAGTCCGGCTCCTCTGGGAGAGACACAGGCCTACTACGCTCCTCCTCCCGAGGAGCAGCAGTACCGCCAGCAGCACCACCAGCCAGGCTCCTCGACGACGTACAACCCGAACGCGTCGGACGGCTACAGGTCCCTCAGCGGAGGGACCTCCGAGACGACGACGCACATGACGGCAGAGATCTTCTCCCCACCGAGGACGATCCCGCTCAACAGGTCGGTCTCGGTCGAGCTCGGGGACGAGCAGCAGGTGGCACAGCTGGCTCAGCAGCAGCAAGTGGTGTTTGATGAGCCGGTGAGTGGTGCGGCAGGAGAGGCGAAGGGGAAGGCGGTGCCGAGACGGGGTGGGAGGGTCGTGGGAGGGAGCTACAAGCCGTAGACGCGTCGTGTTTCCTCTTCGTTTTGTTTTGTTCGGTTTTTGGGGTCTCGTTCGGTTCTCGTATCAGTTTCATCTCTTCATCTCGGACTTAGATCTTTTCTCGCTCTGTTTCGTCTCGCTTTCGGTCTGTTCTCATTTGGTTCGCTTCGTTCAACCTCACCACATCCACCCAGCTCCGCCCCTTTCGCATCTATACCAACCTTTGGCTCAACCCATTCCACCCAAATCTACCTCACACACACCTCTCTTCTATATCTAGCACATCCCCTCCTCTCCTCTCCTCTCTTTCCTCTCTCGTCCCATCCCACACCTCACCTCTTCGACTTGCCATACCCCTTGTCCCTATGCCCGTATCCCCCAGCTCAACCTCGTATGCTCTTGCTCTTACCTACCTATGCCAATCTCTCTGCTAAACCAACAGCACTCACGCCAAAAGCCGAAAAGCAAAACGAGCCGTCGTTTGCCGCCGCACCCTCCGACTTCCCTTTCGGGTTCGTCCGTTCGGTTGGGTTGGAGGTGGGCGAGTGGGATAACCGTTTGGTAGTTCTAGGCATTCCATTTGGGGTACAAGTAAGTAAAGAGACAAAAGAAGAAAAGATCTAGAGCGCCGTCTAAGGTCTAAGAAGGACAGAGGAGAAAAAGGAGACCCTCGTTGAGAGGGCATGCGAGGTTGGGTGGGATGCAGATGAACCGAGTGAAGGTTATGGGTTGCGGTTGAAAGCGATGCGATGTGGTGGAAGCAGTGAAAAAGTAGTAAAGTCAAAAGAGGGGAGAAAGAAAAAGAAGAGCGAACGGGAAGAGGGCAGCCCATCTAGAACAAACCCTGGATCTCTCCATCCTCATCCAGCCCGATGTCGTAGTACCCAGGTCGTGTACCCAATCCAGGCAGAGTCTGCACATCCCCACAGAGCGGGTACAAGAACCCAGCCCCGGCCGCCAGCTTCACGTTCCTGATCGGCAGCGTGAACCCGGTCGGCACGCCCTTCCTCGCCGGCTCGTGCGAGAACGACAGCGGCGTCTTTGCCATGCAGATCGGCAGGTTGTTGAACCCTTGTCGGGTGTAGGTGTCGATCTGGACCTGAGCCTCTGGCGAGATGTCGATCCCGTCGGCGCCGTACATCTCCTTAGCGATCGTCTCGATCTTCTCGGCGATGGGCTTCTCGACGTCGTACAGGTAGTGGAAGTCGTTGTCCTCCTCGCACGCCTTGATGACGGCGTTGGCGAGCTCGAGGGCTCCCTCTCCTCCCTTGGCCCAGTGGTTGGACGGCACGGCCTGGTCGGCTCCGGCGGCGAGGGCGTACTTCTGGACGAGGGCGAGTTCGGCGGGGGTATCGTTGGTGAACTGGTTGATGGCGACGATGACCTTGATGCCGTACTTCTTTGCGTTCTCGATGTGCTTGCCGAGGTTGCAGCATCCCTTCTCGAGCGTCTCGAGGTCCTCCTTGAGGTACGTCTCGGCGAGAGGCTTTCCGGGGGTCACCTCGGGTCCTCCTCCGTGCATCTTGAGCGCTCGCACGGTGGCGACGAGGACGACGGCGTTGGCCTTGAGGCCAGACACTCGGCACTTGATGTTGCAGAACTTCTCCATCCCAATGTCGGCTCCGAAGCCGGCCTCGGTGATGCAATATCCGACTCGGGACGGGTCGTCTCCCTCCTCGGTTCCGGCGAGCTTGAGCGCGATTCGGTCGGCGATGATGGACGAGTTTCCGTGGGCGATGTTGGCGAACGGTCCGGCGTGGACGAGGACGGGGGTTCCCTCGAGCGTCTGCATGAGCGTCGGCTTGATGGCGTCCTTCATCAGTACAGCAAGCGCACCAGAGCATCCAATGTCGTCGGCGGTGATGGCGTCTCCGGCCTTTGAGGTGGCGACGACCATCTTTCCGAGTCGCTCCTGCATGTCCTTGAGGTCGTTTGAGAGGGCGAGCACGGCCATGCACTCTGACGCGACCGAGATGTCAAAGCCAGAGACTCGCGAGAGACCCTTCTCGGTGGCGGCCTGACCGATGGTGACCTTTCGGAGGTATCGGTCGTTGACGTCGAGCACTCGGTTCCAGGTGATGGTCTCGGGGTCGACGTCCAGTCGGGCAAACTTTGACTGCTCCTCAACCGTGAGGTCGTCCGGGTTGGTCTTTGTGATGCCGAGCTTCTGGAGTCGCTTGAGCATGACGGGGGCGAACGTGCGGACGCCCTTCTTGGCCGGGCAGAGTCGCGAGAAGAGCGCCTTGTCCGTCTGGGTGGCCTCGTGGAACATGCGCGCGTCCAGGGCGGCAGCGAGCAGGTTGTTGGCGGCGGTGACGGCGTGGATGTCTCCAGTGAGGTGGAGGTTGAACTCGGTCATGGGGATCACCTGCGAGTATCCTCCTCCGGCGGCTCCTCCCTTGATACCGAACGTGGGTCCCTGCGACGGCTGTCGGACGCACGCGAACGCGGCCTTGTCGAGGTGGGCTCCGAGAGCCTGGGCGAGACCGATGGTGGTGGTCGACTTGCCCTCTCCGAGCGGGGTGGGCGTGATACCGGCGACGACGATGTACTTTCCGTCCTTTCGGTGGGCGAGCCTGTCGAGCACCGACAGCTCAATCTTTGCCTTGTATCGACCGTAGCTCTCGACCTCGTCCGGCTGGAGACCAATCTCGGCGGCGACGTTGACGACCGGCTTGGGCGTCTGGGCGACGGCGATCTCGATGTCGGAGGGGACCTTCTCGAGCATGTTGAGCGGGTTGAGGGTGACGTGCCTCTCCCGGCCCTGCTCAAAGTGTCGCTTAGCAGAGTTGTACGTGTTCTCCATCAACTTGGCGACAGTCATCGGTCCCACTCCTCCAGGGACGGGCGTGATGAACGCGGCGACCTTGGAGGCAGACTCGAAGTCGACGTCTCCGACGAGTCGCTGTCCAGACTTCTTGGACGCGTCCGGGATGAAGTTGGTTCCGACGTCGATGACGACGCATCCGGGCTTGAGCCACTCTCCCTTGACAAAGTGAGCCTTGCCGATGGCAGCGACGACAATGTCGGCGGATCCAATCTGAGCAGGTCATGAGGAAAAGGGGTGAGCTCTCACGCTGTCCAAGCCGCATCTTTTCCCAACGAGAAGGGACTCACGATCTGCTGGATGTTCTGAGTCCTCGAGTGGCACTGGGTGACGGTCGCGTCTCGCTTCCTGAGGAGGGCGCAGACGGGCGAGCCGACAATGTCGGATCGTCCGAGCACGACCGCGTTCTTTCCGGCGATGGCGACCCCGGTCGAGTCGATGAGGTCAATTACTCCGGCAGGCGTGCAAGGAGTAAAGAGAGGGGTCGTGAGCCTCGACGAGAGGTGTCCGATGTTGGTCGGGTGGAATCTGAGAGGACAGGCAGAGGTCAAGGCAGAGGTCAGGACGCGTGGAGAGCTCACCAACGTCCTGGCTGGAGAGACGCCTATGGACTCACCCGTCGACGTCCTTCTTCTCCGATACGGCCTCAACAACCCGTCGCTCTCCGTCCGAGTCGACACCCTTCCCAAGCGGGAGCTGGACGAGGATGCCGTCGACCTTCTCGTCGTTGTTGCATTCGTTGACCTTTCGGATGATCTCCTCGACCGTCGACTCCTCCGACAGATGGACGAGCGTGCACTTCATGCCCGCCTCCTCGGCAGCCTTGAGCTTCATCTTGACATACGTTGACGAGTCGGACCGGGACCCTCGCTGGAGGATCACCAGGTGAGGGGCGAACCGAGGGAACTTGGCCTGGAGCTCGGCGATTGAGCCAGAGATCTTTGTGCGGATGGACCTGCACAGAAAAGGGACACAAGGGCACTCAGCATTCGTCTAGGAGCTAAGGGATGAGATGTATGCGGGCCGAAGGGGAAGAGTGCGGGGATGGCGAGCGAGGACCAAACGGTGTTGGAAAAGGGAGGACGAGGCCGATAGCAGTCCGAGGCTGCCTGTCCCGGCAAGACTGAGAGCTCGAGATGTCCCGCAAAGCGGTATAGACTGCTGTCGTCACGTCCAGTCGCTATCCTGAAGCTGACCGAGCTCGCAAGGAAGGCGAGAGCAGGCGAGCTCGACGGCCAGAGAGCCGCGCTGGGTGGGGCCATCCTTCATCTTGAGCTCGCCCTCTGACTCGAGCTCGCCCACTTTTTTGGACAGAGACGCAGACGCGTCGAGACAGAGAGACGATGTATGAGTGCTCACTTTGCGATGTCTGTTCCGCTGATGATCTTTGCCTGCTGGTTCTCGACTCCCTCCATGGGCGCAGAGGCCTGAGCGGCGGCGGATGAGGACATGGTCCGGCGGGAAACGAGCGAGGAGGAAGACGAGAGGCGAGCGAGAGAGGAAGGCGAGACGAAGGAGGACGAGGGCAGTCGAGCGAGAGGGATGCTAGGTCGGGTGGGTGTTGAACGGAACGAGCGGACTGTTGATCGTGTCAGGTGGGAACGCAGCCGGGGGAGCATGTGGGTGAAGGGAGAGCTGGGGGAGACCGTCTGGAGGGACTCGCCAGGCGAGATTCGACATCGCTGCCTCGGTGCTCTCCCCCTCGTGCTCGGACATGAACGCCGACGGCCATCTGCTGCTTCACACACTTGCTGCTACGACTTTCAGACTCATAGCCATCGTTCTCAAGGTCAACGGGGACTCTCGGATCTCAACCTTACCGGCCAGGGGTTGTTTGGGTGCTGACCAGGGCCGACCAGACGGGGATCAACCAGGGCACGGCCCAATCCGTCCCCCTTCGCACCGAGTTTCGGGTGAGTCGCCTCCCGACTCGTCGACGACAGCCACGTGCAGACGCGTCAAGGTTGATGGACCCTGGCACTCTGCTAGAGAAGACTCAAAGGCTCGACCTCTTCGATCTTTGCGCTCTGACAGTACAGATGCGCACAAGACTCGGATGAGGATGGCGAGCGATGGTGCCTTATCTGGGTTCCATCTCATCCGAACGGTGGCGTCTGGTGAACGAGCTTGACGCAGAATCACCGGGGCACTCTTTTAAGGCATCTCAACCCTACGTGGAAGGTGCTGCATCGGTCTGAACTCCCCACACGCTTACTGTGCCCGTCTCGCGGCAAGTGGGAGGTCGAGGCGACGAGTCGTCCCTCAGCTCGCGCGACCATCTTTGCCATCTTTCGTGTCTCTTGCCCATCAACCCAAGCCAGGAGTGCAAGATCCCTCCTCGATCTGACAGCATCAAAGTTCTTCCATCACAGCAAGCAGCCCCGACAGTCTCGTCTAGGTCTAATCTATCCCCCAAGAAAGCAAGTCTAGATCTCATCCCCCCGACACATCCCCCCCATCACCCCATGATGATAGCTCATCGCCTTGGTGATACACCTGAAATGCATATACGCCGCCCCGACCACCGCCACATGGAAGATCTGATGGCTGCTCCCAACCAGATCAAACGTCCCCGGCCACTTCCTCTCCGGGAACCGCACTGCGTAGAGCAAAGCCCCAGCGATGTACAAGCCACCGGAAGCGAGGAGCCAGGAGAGACCCATCTCGTCCCGGGCGCGGGCGAAGCCGTACGAGAGGAGGACGTGGGTGACGGGGATGACGGCTGAGCAGCCGAGGGAGAGGAAGATGAGGGTTCGGGCCCAGCGGTAGGCGCCTGTGGTGTAGAGGGGGTGAAGGACCATCTGTTCGGTCAAGGGAGGCAGAGGGTTAGTGAGGAAAAGGAGGTGAACGGAGAGAAAGTGGGCAAGGGAGGGACGAACGTAGGTTGCCACTGATGATGAGACGAGGGGAGGGTCAGTGCTAGAGACTGGACAAGGGCAATAGGAGAGCGACATGCTCACTTGAGCCAAGGATGGTGATGATAGAGGTGTAGATCCATTGGAGGTGTAGGTCGCAGTAAAAGCCGTAGTACTGTAAGCTCGGCAAAGACGAAGGTGAGCACGACGCCGTCGGAGAGGGGAAGACGTCGAAGACTCACGATGGCAGGGTAGTTGGACCCGACGATCAAGATGACGATCCCGACGTAGTCCATTTGGTTCCATCGGTTCGCGATCGCCTTCGAGTGACACGAGAGCGTGTGGTACTGTGGGTGCGTCCGAACGTCAAGCGGTCAGCTTCATCGTCCGACTGAAAAGGCACGGCAGGATAGGACTCACCGTCCCCGAAAACGTCAAGCATACGATCGCGCTCGCCAAGAAGACCGAGAAGTGGAACGTGTCCTGCCACCGCAAGCTGGCCGGGTAGGGGTTGTACGGGAAGTGATGCAGCAAGAGGAGCACGAGCGGGACGAGCGCAGCAAGAAGATGGGTGTGGATGTTGACCGTCTCGTTATGAAGATCTGTAGGACGAGTGAGAGGGAGATCAGCAAGGCGCAGGACATCTCGGAAGAAGAGAGACGGTGCGACGAGGGGGAGAGAATGCGCTCACATCCGATGACGCTCCACCAGCAGCCCTTGAACGAGTTCTGTTCGCGCCGATAGCCAGTGAGCGTGTATTCCGACTCAAAGTCGCTACAGCAAAGCCGGATCGAAGGAGGAGAATATCAGCAACGTGCTCCGAAGCGGATTCGGTCCGAGCGCGGGAATCTCGGATGGGGCCAGGCCCATGCGCCTCGTCGAGCACGGCCGATGCATAGGAGGTCCAAAAGAACCGCAAAGGTAGGCATTCTAAGGCGGCAGAGTGGCTGTTGATCACATCTCCCATGCCTGTCTGGGTCCGTAGCCGTCATGGAAGGCGAAGGGCAACGAGCATGACGAGCTGGGGAAACTCGTCGAGCTCACCCGCCTTCCTGCTCCTCCTTCTACCTGCCAACGCTTGTCCGGATGGACCGCGGCTTCGCGTGTCCCCCTTGAGGTATCATCGAATCCCTCTCCCGGATCTAGCCGCGGGAGAGCTGCATAGCTCGCTCTCCAGGACGCTTGCTGGCCAGCCCCATCGGAGCCAAGCTCACCACGCCCTGTCCCATCACTCCTCGTTCACGCTCGGGCTCTGTGGACTTACCTCATCCATCCTGGCAGCTCATCAAACCTCAACAACGGGTGACTCTTGGACCCTGGCGTCGGCGGAGGGGTCTTGCTGTTGAGGTCAAGCAAGGGCGAGGTGTCGGACGGCGTGAGGGGCGGGGTCGCGCTCGGTGTCCCACGCTGGCGGAGAGAAGGAGACGGAGACGGATGGGGGATGGGAGGGAATGGCTTCTGAGGCATGCTGAAGAGCAGTGAGGCGACCGGGAAGGGCGTGGGACGGCTGGTCAGAGACGATGGGTGGCGGCGGGGGTCGATGTTTGGGGGCAGGTCCGAGCGAGCGGGGACGATGTGGGGAAGTCTGGCACGGATGGCTAGATGGAGACGAGATCACGATGACAGTCATGCCGAAGAGTCACTTATAGTGTGAGAGAGCTTCAAGAATGTACCTCCGGCATCGTCCATGGGTTCCTCTGCTGCCAGAGAAAGTTGAGGGCGAAGGTGACTACCCAAACTCTTTGAACGCCTTGTTCGAGCTCACCTTCCCTGTCCTCTCAGCGACTCAACACGTCCATCACGACCAAAGCAGCTGTCAAAGCAAAAAGGACGCTCTCGTAGCCACCGTCCTCTCCAGTCATGACATCCCTCGCTCGTGGTCCTATGCCGTTCATCGGCCAGCAGAATGGCTTTGTCGCCTCCCTCACCCTCACCCTCCTCTCGGTCCTCGTCCTCATCATCTCCGCCCCTCTACCCTCCATCCGAACCAACAACTTTTACTTCTACGGTGCCTTCACCGTCTTTATGTTCTCGCTGTACGCCGTCTGTCTCGGCGCGGCCGTGCTGCAGAACAGGGTCGACAAGCTCGAGCGGGAGAACGACTACCGGCGTAGCATGGCAGGGCGGACGTGGGAGGGTGTCACAGGTCGGATACAGGACTAGATCTAGATGTGAGTTTGGAACGACGAGGAGAAGTGTGTGCTTGCTCTAGTCGTAAACATATCGGCCACGCTAGGCCAATCGGAGCCGACCGACGTTCCAAGCTCAAGCTCACCTTGTCTCCGTCCCCTTCATCCGTCACTCCAACACTCACTCACTCGCTCAAGCCAGCATGTCTGCTCCTCGCCCCTCACACGTCTACCGGCTCCTTCCGCTCTCCCATCCTACCTCAAGCTCACCCACACCACCGACCTTCCAACCGCTCGTGCCCGGGCTCACAACCAAGGTCATCGCCTCGCTCACGATCACCCTCCTCCTCTCGATCCTCCTCCTCGCCTCCTCCGCCGCCCGAGGCCTGCTCTCACCCATCTTCCCAGACGAGGTAGTCTTCTACGGAGCAGCGTTTGTCTTACTCGCGGCGATGGCGGCAATCTGCGTAGGGGCGACGGTGCTGCAGGGACGTCTGGAGGAGGAGGACGAGCAGCGAAAGAGGGACGAGGAGTACCGGAGGGGTAGATTGGTGGGAGGAGAGGGCGCGACGAGACGGATAGTAGACGATGACTGATGGATCAGATGGACTCGTATCGAACACAAGGGAACGAAATCCAAGTCCGGCGAGGAGAAGTCACTGTGATGTAGAGAGCAGGAGAGCGAAACAGACCCCGTCAACTGACAGGGGCCAGAGAAGAGAGGAAGCTAGCTAACGTCTCGACTTCCGAATCCTTTCCCAGTCAAGCATGTAGCAAAAAGCTGTCTGACCTAGAAGCACTCTGACTTGACTTTCTCGATATGGGTCATGTTCAGAGCGGAACCCAGGCAAGATTGAAACTCCGCCGCGTCGGTCGGCCGGTCGGGTCGACACGCGACTCGAGCTCACTTCCAACAACAGCACCTCTGCGTCCGGCCCATCCTCGCCCCGGCCTCACTCTTGAGCCTCTTTCGTCTCCGACAGACGAGCGACTGGCACACACGGCTCTCACCTTCGACTCTCGACCGGCCGACGCTCTCTCGGTTGAGTGTGAACCAGCGTGATGGACGAGCATGGTGCTCCCCCGGCGGAGGAGGACTTCACCGCCATCCCCCTCCCAGAACGATCAGTGCACAAGGTGAGTCCCTCGTGAAGCTTGCGGCGATCTGTAGTCCAGGCGCGACGAGACTCTGGCGTGCTGGAAGGGGTCCTGTCGTCATCGACGCGTTGAGGGACGAGAGCAGCGGTCCCTCGAGCTCAACATCGAGCTCGACCGACCAGACAAGCTGCGACAAGAGCGTCTGAGGTCTTTGACAAGCCCTACCGACATGTCGGGCAGAGATGGAGGCTAGGGCCTTGAGCTCGGCCTTCTGCCAGAGCCAAACGGAATCTGCCCAACTGGCCGAGAGGGGTCGGCCAGTCGAGCTCACGTCGCCCTGAGGGGAGTCGGTCAGCTCCTCTGCTCGGCAGGCGAGAGCTCGCCCAGCTAAGCATCACAGGGAGACTACGCTCCGCTCACAGCGATGCAGTCGAGTCTGTCTCGGAACATGGGCCTGCACCGCCGTCCAACAGCTCCGCCCTGTTGAGCTCCAAGCTGACCGACCCCTGCCTCGCTTGTCTCTCTGCTCTCCTCACCAGAACTGGCGAGCCCGTCTCTCAGCCTACACAGATCTCATCGACCGCTTCGGCAAGACGACCTCGGATGAAGACCCGTTCTTCCGCATGTACATCTCGTGCGTGCCCAGTCTCGTTCCTGGCCCAACCTCACACGCGCGTGAGCTCAACCGCTGACCTGTCCGGTCGCTCCTCCCGATGCCTCAGGGACCCCGAGCTGCTCAAGAAGTGGGGGACCGACGCACAAGTAGTAGCGCAGGAGAAGGGAGTCGAGGCTCTCGGCGCACTCGTAAGAGAGAGCGGTGTCGGGAGTGCACGGTCAGTTCACGTCCACACGGTCTCTCCAGTCCATTGCTGCCGAGCTGACGAGACGGCTATCTCTCTCTGACGCAGACTTCGCCCCGAGGTCTTGCCTGCTGTGATCGAGAAGACGTTTGGGTCCACGCGAGCGTCCCTGAAGCTCAAGACGTTCGAGCTCATCATGCTATGGATCGAGGTCGAGGGAACCGCAGAGGGTGTCGTCGTGAGTCTATCGCTACAGCGGTCGGGATCGACCGGAGCTGATCCAAATCGCTTGCCTTCGTAGGGAGACGTGATCAAGGGCCTCGACAGCAAGCAGCCCAAGATGGTCGCTGCTTCAGTGACCTGCCTGCGGGAGATCGTCTCGTACGTCCAGGTCTCCAAGGCTCACGTCGCGTATCAGAGCTCACACTATATATATTTTCATCAGCTCGTTTGGCATGAAGACGATCGGGAACCCAAAGCCGCTCTTGAAGACGCTCCCGAAGATCTTCGGTCACACCGACAAGACCGTCCGAGCAGAGGTGAGCCCGTCGCCGTCTGACGAAGTCCGATCGACTTTGCCACTGACGCTTCTTGATCACATTACCGTAGGGCACTCTTCTCGTCCAACAACTACACCTGTTCATCGGAGCCGCTCTCACTCCCTTCCTGTCGGAGCTCAAGCCGATCCAGATTCAAGAGTTGACGGCCAGCTTTGAGGGTGTCGGAGAGGGAGGCAGCGGAGTCCAGAAGCGGTTCACCAGGCAGCAGCAGCGCGAGATCAACGAACGCGAGCTGGCAGCACAGGCTGGGGACGTGCAGGAGGAAGAAGGTACGGTCGACGTCACCTTCACAGCCAGCCCGTCCGCGAGCTGCAACTGACTCTGCGATCTCCTCTCTCACGTCCTTTGCAGCCGCCGAGACGTTCGCAATCGTCCCCGACGCTGCTCCCCCTGTCGACATCCTCGCCGCCCTCCCTTCCGACTTCTTCGAGGGGCTTTCGTCGACAAAGTGGAAGGAGCGTCTCGACGCGCTCACCGCCGTCAATGACAAGCTCAAGGTCTCGCCCAACCTCGTCGACGGCGACTTCTCAACCATGCTCGCCCCTTTCCCGAAGGTCTTTAGCAAGGACGCGAACGTCAACGTCGTCATCGCTGCCGCCAACGTCATCGAGGGACTCGCGAACGGACTGGGCAAGAAGTTTGGGAAGAACAAGAAGGAGCTGATTGGGCCGATCATGGAGAGGCTCAAGGAGAGGAAGGCAACCGTCGTGGACGCCCTCGGAGCCGCTCTCGACGCTGTCGCTGCAAGCGTGAGTACATCCACGACTTCCGTCATCATCGAGCTGGCTCCTGACTCGCTCTACTTGTGCCTGTAGACGACCTTCCCCGACATTGTCGAGGATATCCTCTCCTCGCTCAAGACAAAGAACCCACAAGTCAAGGAGGGAACGCTCAAGTTCCTGAACCGAACCCTCAAGAGCACGCTCGTCGCTCCTCCTCCCGACGCAATCAAGTCGCTCGCCGACGCGCTCTCGGGCTGCACCGGAGACTCGTTCGAGCCCGTCCGAGCTGCGAGCGCCGAGAGCATGGGTCTGCTGATGAAGATTGTCGGCGAGAGGGCGTTCGGACCCTTCCTGGAGGGACTGGACGACATGCGTCGGGCAAAGGTCAAGGAGTGGTTCGAGAAGAGCGAGATCAAGTTCAAGGCCGGAGGAGCACCCGCTCGAGGTGGGGGAGGAGCCGCGCCTGCAGCAGCTGCCGCCAAGCCGATGGCAAAGAAGGTCAGCCCACCTTTCTGGACTTGGACCGAGTCGAGCGTTGAACGTGCCGCTGACCTAGCCACCTCTTCGCTGTCGATGCACTCAGCCTCTTGCCGCGAAGCCCAAGCCAGCAGCGTCCGCTGCGCCACCACCAGCCGACGACGAGCCCGACTACGGACCTCCTGTGCCGATCAGCAAAGGAACCGGCTTTGGAAGCGAGTTCCCCGAAGGGCAGTCGAACGGGTTCGGCAGCGAGTTCCCCGAGCCAGGCCAAGCCTCTCGCCCTGTATCAAAGCCGAGGCCAGCCGCTGCAAAGCCTCCCGTGAGTCCAACCAGGCGACTTGCTGCTATCTTCCACTTCCTCTGACATCCTCTGTTCTCATGATGCTCTACCAGGTCAAGAAAGCCGCCCCTCCAGCGGTCGTCGCCAAGAAGGCTCCTCCGCCCGCCTCATCCGCCGCGAAGGGCAAAGCTGCTCCAGCTTCTGCATCCGCCGGCGAGCCGCTCAAGTACAAGTTCAACTCTGAGGAGGCCGACTCAAAGTGGGAGGAGCTCGTCCCTGCCGATATCCGCACCAACCTCGGGGACGGCAACTGGAAGCTCCGACTCGAGGCGACCGAGACGATGACAAAGTGGCTCGAGGACGGGGCGGCAGAGACGGCAGAGAGCGAGATCCTGTTCAGGTTCTGGTCAAAGGTGCCGGGGTGGAACGAAAAGAACTTCCAGGTCAGTCAGACCGCACCCATACAAGCAAGTCGGTCGACCAGGCACTGACGATCGCCTCTCTGGTTTGCAGGTTTCGGCCAAGGTGTATGGGATGATGGCCATCCTGGCAGAGAAGTCGCCGTCGTTCTCCAAGGCGTGCATCGCTCTTTCGGTCGCCCATCTGACCGAGAAGCTCGGAGACATCAAGCTCAAGAAGCCGGCAGGAGACGCACTCGTCACCTTTGCCGAAAAGACTTCGCTCGCGTTTGTGCTCGGACAAGGTCAGTCGATCTACAACCCCAACTCAAATGATCAAGCACGTACTGACGTCCTCTGCGTAACGATCACCCATCTGCAGCGTTCGATCCCATGACGAAGGCGAAGTCGCCAAAGACGCAGGCGGACGCTCTCGTCTGGGTCAACCAGGCGCTGACCGACTTCGGAGTCGCTGGGATCCCGCTGAGGGATCTGATCGAGTTCCTCAAGAACGGGCTCAAGAGCTCGAACGCAGCCGTGCGAGCGAGCGCGACGAAGACGCTCGTCACTCTTAAGCTCTTTGTAGGAAACGGTACGTCGACCATCGAGTCGCGTCTTTTGCGGATACGCTTCGCTGACTCGTGCGATCTTTTCTTTTCCAGACATCTCTACCTTCCTCGACGACCTGAACCCTCAGCTGCAGACGACGATCACGAGCGAGTTCGCAAAGGTTGACGGCAAGGAGGCGCCCGTGCCCGAGCGGTTCAGCGCAGAGCTCAAGGTTGCTGCCGCTGGAGGCAAAGGAGGCGCCAAGGGAGGAGCGGACCCGATGGAGGAGCTTATCCCGAGGGTCGACCTCGACAAGCTCGTCGACAAGACGTCCATCTGCGCCGATCTTCGCAGCGACGCGTGGAAGGTCCGAAAGGAGGCAATGGAAACCCTCCAAGGCATCCTCACGGCCAACACGCGACTCCAGGGCAAGCTTGGTGACATCGGAGCCGGTCTTAAGGGCCGGCTGACCGACACGAACATCATGGTCAAAAACTCAGCCATCGACGCGATCGGGAAGATCGCAACCGGGATGGGCAAGCCGTTCGACAAGCACATCAAGCTGTTCGCCCAGCCGGTCGCCGCCATCCTCGCAGACAGCAAGCCCGCCAACCGAACGCCTGCGCTGGCGACGCTGACCGCCATGGCGACCGCCGTCGGAGGGATCGAGCCCATGATCCCCAGCTTTGGAGTCTGCCTCGCTGGGCCGAACCCGATGCTTCGGGCGACCTTGATCGCTTGGCTGGTCGAGCAGTTCGCCGAAGCGGACACGGTCGACATGGACCTGACACCGCTTATGGGCCCGATCATCTCGTGCGTCGAGGACCGGAGCGCGGACGTCCGGAAGCAGGCGACCGCGATCTTGCCGACGGTCGTTGCCTCTGTCGGGTTCGACTTTGCCATGGAGGCCACGTCCAAGCTCAAGCCAGCCATGAAGCAGACTGTCATCCCCCTCATCCAAGCTGCTCGGTCAGCTGCCCCCATTCCGGCTTCAACCTCGTCATCCTCGACCGCCTCGGCCGCGGCCGCTGCTCCTCCTACGCCGGCCAAGGCGACCACCAGCCGACCTGCCTCTGTCGCTTCCGTCAGAGCGGCTCCTCCAGCGGCTGCACCTGCAGCCATCGTTCCCCCAGCCAAGCCCCGAGGGATCATGGCTACGGGATCTCTCCCAACGGCGTCTCGTCCAGCCTCTCGAGCGTCAGCCTCGTCGGCCGATGACGGCTCAAAGTACAAGACGACGACCGGTCTCCGTCGACCTGCCTCGGTGATCGCGTCAAAGGTGCCAGCGTCGCGATCAGAGACGCCCGCCGAGCGGACAGGCCCGCCTCCGTTCCGGACCTCGGACCCTGCGCCCAAGGCGATGCGAGCAAAGAAGGACGCGTCAAAGTGGGTCTTCAGCGAGAAGGCCGAGCAGCACCACACCGACCTGCTCGCTTCTCAGATGGAACCTCACGCCAGTCCAGAGCTGTTCGGCCTGCTCTTCAGCCGCGACCACAACGCGTCGATGGACTATCTGTCGGGCATCATCATCATCCAGCGGTGCTTTGCCGACATGGCCAAGGAGGCCGAGAAGTTTGGCATGGAGGAGGACGCGCTCCGGGCGACGCTGATCGCCAACCTCGATTTGATCCTCAAGTACTCGGCCATCCGGATGCACGACTCAAACACCCAGGCCATCTCGAGGACGATCGAGATGCTCGACGTCATGATTGCCGACTTCTCGAGCGGACAGGACGGGGTTCGGCATGCGTTTGACGACTACGAGCTGCAGCTCTTCCTGCCAACCATGATCTCGAAGGTGAGTCCGTCTTGCGTGCGCCACAGTTTGTACTCAGTCGGCCACTAATCTCTCTCTTCCTTCTCGTAGCTTGGCGACATCAAGTTCCAACTTAAGATCCAAGACCTGTTCAAGGGCAAGATGCGCCACGTCGTTCCCGCCTCGAAGCTGTTCCAGATCCTCGTCGCGCACGGTCTGCCGCTCAAGAACGCAAAGGCTCGGCTCGAGGTGCTCAAGTCGATGACCACGATTGTCAAGCATGGCGCAGGAGGGATCCTGAACAAGGACTCTGTCGCCGCCGTCATCCGATGTCTGTCGGACCCGGACGGCAAGGTCCGGAGCGGAGCGCTCGACGTGCTCGGCGAGGGCTACAAGACGCTCGGCGAGGCCATCTACGACTTTGCAAAGGTCACCAAGAACGAGCGGGACCAGATGGAGGGACGGTTCAAGCACGTCCAGGGTCCGGCTCCGCCGCCAGGTCGAGCTCCAGCAGCACCCCTTGCTCGAGTGGCCGCGACCGACTCTGCTCGTCCGTCCTCCCCAGCAGCCAGCCGGATCTCTCGAACAGCCATCCGCCCAGAGTCGCCAATGATCCGCCCTCCTGTAGCGCGGGTCGCGTCGCCGGAGAAGCCATCCTTCATCTCTCCGGTCAAGGGGTCGACCCAACTCAGCCCTCGTGCCTCGCTCAGGGCTCTGCCGCCTCCGATGTCCAGGTTCGGTGCACCTGCCTCGTCAAGACTGCCGACATTTTCCGCTCAGTCGGCTCCAGCGGATCCGTTCGGTCTTCAAGCGATCTCGCAGATGCCCGCTCCTCCTCGCGGCATCCCCGCTCCAGCTCCTCGCCGCATCAATGGATCCGGTGCTCCTCCACCATCCTCCTCGTCCTCTGCAGAGATCACCCAAGCGATTCGCGCCATCCGAGCGTCAGATCCGTCTCAGTCTGTCGACGCCCTCAAGCGAGTCCAAAAGCTGCTCGTCGACGTTCCCTCCCGCTTTGAGGGTTCTGTCCCCGCTCTCCTGCAAGCGATCATCAAGCAGACCCAAGCCGTCTTCCAAAATCCAGAGTCTCTCGCCGACCCGAGGATGTTCCGGCTCGCGAAACACCTGATCCAGACGCTCAACAACTTCTGCGATCAGCCGCGGTTGATCAAGGCGATGAACGACGAGGACATGGAGAGTCTGCTCTGGGAGCTGACGCTGAGGCTGTTGGAGACGGATGATGCGACCGGGGATGCGAAGGAGCTGTCGAGGTTCATCAACATGATTATCTTGAGGATCTTCAACGGCGGGAAGAGGGAGGTCGTGTTCCAGTAAGTCCAATCCCTCCTACGTCTGCTGCTTCCGCTGAGGGTACTGACCTTTCCATGCCGTACCATCTTCAGAGCCCTCTTCGTCCTCCTCCGCAAAGTCACGTTCGACTTCTCCTCCGAAGCTATCACCGCAACCTCCCGCGAGGCCAAGCACGGCGAGCTTATCCTCAAGTGCATCTGGAAGCGAGCTCGGTCGGTCGAGGACGATCTCTCCAACGGCTCGCTCGACCCTCACGCCCTCCTCCGCACGATCGAGGACTTCCTCCAGTCGCTCCCTCCGACCGAGTGGCGCAGACGAGCGCAGAAGGGAGTGCCGATGGGCGACATGCCGTTGAGGACGGTCAAGGTCATCCTCCAGCACATCGCGAGCAAGTACAAGGAGCGAGACGAGATCTACGAGGTTCTCGGAGACGCCTTTGCCGAGCCGGACGATACGCACGTGTACGCGTACATCTTCCGGCTTGTGACGCAGGCGCCGCAAGGACCTCCTTCGTCCAATGGACCGGCAGACCTCCTGCAGACGAACGGCAATGGATCCGGCTCGAACCCTTCCTCTCGTGCGGCTTCGCCTCCGCTGCCGGTCGTGTCGGCGGATCGGCCGGCTTCGGTCGCTAGCTCAAACAGCAGGATGTCCCTTTCTCGTCCCGCCCCGCCGCCAGCGAGTCTGCCGAGACAGAAGGCTGCGGAGGAGGAGCCCGCAGAGGAGGAGCAGGGTGATGAGGTCGACCGGCAGTTGACCGACCTGTTCAAGAAGGTCGAGCGAGGTGACAAGCTGAATGAAGTACGACCCGTGCGGTTCTTCTTTTCGAACTAAGCAAACACGTAAGACTGACTTGTTTACTTCCACCTCCCATCTTGTTCAGCGCGTGGAAGAGATGTCTGTCCTTCTGCTTGCCCACCCCGGCAAGCGAGCCAAGTTCGACGCCCTCGCGGCAAGGATCGACCCTTCGCTATCGATGTTTGTCAAGCGAGCTGTTGGGAACAGGATCAAGCCTCGCGAGTCGATGTCGCCTTCTCAAGCTTGTACGTCCTCTGCCCTCTTCCCTTCTTCCACATGCCTTCTCTCTGAGGTCTGACCTTTCTTTCATCTATCCTACCCAGCCCGTGCCCTCTCCCCACCCACCTCGACCCCGACCTCCCCAAACCCAGGTTCACCCTCATCCACTTCCAACTCCCGCCCTACCTCGACATCCCTCTTCTCGCGCCAGTCTTCCGCCGGGTCGCGTCCGACCTCGATCCTGCCTTCGGCCGAAGAGCAAGAACGTCTGCGAAAGCTGAAGTCCATGTTTGACTATCCTTCGTCTCCGAATGGGACTGCTCGACCGAGGACGACGAGCCAGCAGGAGGTTCCCAAGGCCGAGCCGGTCGCGCCTCAAGCGGATGAGGTAGACTAGATCGCCGCTTCAGTTACCACGTTCTTTTTTTCTGTCTCTTTTTTGCCTCTCCTTCTTTTCACGCCTCTGCTCCTCCTGGTCCCTCTGCCGTGCACGTCTCGCCTTTTTCCCTTTCCTTCCTATCCCTGATCGATCACATGCATGCCTCAACCCCCATATCGCTCATCGATCACATCAAATCAGATCCATCCTCCCCACCGGAACCCTATAGTTCGGCAACGTCCAGTACTTCCTCCTCACCCCCTTCCAAACCTCCTCCGTCACCTCCTCGTCCATCCTCAAGTCAAACCACTCCAGGTGCCCGATGCCCACCTCGCGAAGGTGGAGGGCGGATAAGGAAGTGTAGACGTCGTGGAAGGTCGGGTTGGTGGCTCCTAGGCCGTGGAAGAAGGAGAAGCGGGAGGTGGGACCGGCGAGGAGGTTGGGGAGATGTTGGAAGAAGGACTTGAGTTCGTCGTAGCCTTCGGAGAAGGTGTCGAAGTAGATGGCGTCTGAAAGACCACCAGCAGATCACACCGATCAATGGGGGGCGTCAGTCTGCGACTGATACGGGAAGTGGGGAAAGAGAAGAGGAGAGATGGAGACTGACCGAATCCGCCTTCCTCGTAGATCGCCTCGTTCTCGACCCAGTCCTGCCACTTGCCCTTGAGGACACGCAAGTTCGGCTTCTCCTCTTGCGTCCATCCGGTCTGGGCCATATGTTCCAGCACGGACGGGTGCGGCTCGATGACGGTGTGGATCAGGGGCGAGGGGGAGAGGGATTGGAACATCGTGTCGATCTACACCGACGAGAAAAATGGGGGACGGCATGATTAGCTAGATGCATGAGAGGAGATGGGAGACACGGGACGTACGATACCCAGTCCGAACCCGACGTTCAGGACACGAAGTCCCTCGCCGTTCTCGCCTTGGAGACCGTCGGTCAGTTTGTCGACGGTGAGACGCATGATGCCTTCTTCCCAGCGCATCATCACCTGCCAAACCAACACATACACCACATCAGCAATCATCTTAGCCTGCAATCCTCGGCACAGCATCGAAAACTCACCCCATTCCCATCCTCATCCACGACCCTCTCGTTCCCCTGCTCATCCTTCACATACGTCAGCTTGCTCTCCAAAAACTTGTCCGTGTTCCCCGCCATCGTATCTGCCTCCCCATCCTTCAACACCATGTGGTTCTCGTCGTCCTCCTTCCCCAAGCCCTTCGAGGCGAGGAGAAAGAGGAGGAACTCTGATCGGACGCCGTGTGATTGGAGGAGGGTGTAGATGGGAGAGTTGTTCAACGAGAGGGCGATGTCGGCGGGGCAGTAGCCGAGGTTGTCAACTGCAGCGTAGGAGGAGGGGGGGGGGAGGGGGGGTCAGAGTGAGGTGAGGGGAGAAAGGAGAGAGGAGAGGAGGGCAGCAGGGACGGACCTGCGTTCCAGACGCCTCCGTTCTTGAGGAGCACCTTGACCATCTCGGTGTCCTCTCGCTCGGCGGCATAGTGCATCGCAGTCCAGCCAATTTGGTCTTGGTACCAGGCGGGCGCGTCGTTCTCCTTGAGCAGGCGGAGGACGTCCGCGGAGGTCTGGCAGAGAGAGAAGTGAGCTCGGTGAGCTCGACATTTCGCCGTCGGGGTGTGAGAGTCGATTGAGCTTACTCCTGACTGTGCTGCTCCGATAAGGGCTGTTCCTGCTTGGATGAGCTCCTCCTCGTCGGTCATCGTGGCTGGGGGTGCAGAGGTTGAGGCGTCGGCGGACATGCTGCCGGCGGCAAGCGCAAGGGAGAGCGGGACAAGACAGTCAGTCGGCTGGTCTGTCCGGTCTGCTCTAGTGCACAATCCTGGCCCCAGTCGTCCAGTCGGAGCAGCAGTGCTGGCTTGTTGACGTACGTGTTGTTGTATCTGGGTGGTGAGGGTGGTGTGTAGCGGCAGGAGCGGCCGGGGTGAGCTCGAGGCCTGGAATCCCGAAGTTTGAGCTCACCCTTCACCCTCCCTTCCTTGCCTTCGGCCGTCTCCGCTCGACATTCTCAGCAGACAGCTCACGATTCGTGCGCTCGAGTTCTTGATACGGTCTGTCGATCGACGACCCATACGCAGGAGTTGCCAACTCGCCTCTCCCTCGGCATCGACCCTCCCTGGGTTCATCTGCCCCTCGGCCTGCTTCCGACACACTCGCACCTCTCAGCCAGACCGTCCTTTCTTTCTACCGGGCATCTCCCAGCGAGAGGACGACTAGGAATCTGATTGAAGGTGAGCACCACATGTTTGTATATCTCAAGACTGCGAAAGGTCGACTGCGATGAGGACGTTCACGAGGTGATGGGAAACGGCGGTGTACAGTCTGTCCACAAGGGTTGCCCGAGACGTCGTCGAGAGGATAGTACCGTCACCTCACGCTTGTCAGCGTCCAGAACGTTCTCTGGGACACCATGCTCTTTTGGAAAGGGCGGTGTAAGGTCTCTGCTCTGGGCCTCCTCTTGCCCCGCCTGGCTGGTCAGTCACAGGCCAGCAGGTCTCCTTGCAGAGTTGCATCCGGTCTTTCGGCTACCCGCCCGCGGTTGGTGATTAGATTGAATTCCTCATCTTTGGCGACGAGTGACGAGCTCTGCGGATTCTGAAAGGGACCGACTTTCAAGTTCGAGGGGGAGATCAGCACGAGGACGTCCGTCGTGGTGACGTTTCCACGAGGATGAGCTCATCTTCCGCTTCCATCCCAGTCGTCTCTGCTCGTGCACGGTAGCGTATACGAGTATCACAAATTGCTGACATGCTTCTCGTCCGTCTTGACCTTCCTCCGGATACCAGCACATGGTCGGCCGGGTCTTGGAGCGCTTCCTTCGGTGCCTGGCGCATGAAACGAGGTCGAACCAAACAACCGGCACGTTCTCCTTGCCCGACCATGACGAGGGCTGAGCCTGGCCATGTCTTTGACCTCGTGCTCTGCCGTCCCCTCAAACGTCTAATGGTGACGTGTCAGCGTCGGATGATGATGGCTGTCGTCACAGGTCGTCATGCAGCAACCGGCTAGCGTACAAAAGGCGAGGTCAGGTCGACCTTCCTTCTCGTCCCCATCTACCACCTCCCCCTCACAGTCCAACCAAACCTACTCAACCTCCCTACTCCTTCATCATGGCTTTCAACAACTCTACCAACCCGGGCTCGCACACTGCCTCGCACGGAAACCCCATCCAGAACAGTACGCCCTTTTCGCCTGGTCTCTCAGCCCTTTGACGCTCTTGGTTCCTAGCTCACCTTTTTGCCATAACTTTTCAACCTTTCAACAGCTGCTGCCGCGATCAACCCTAACACCGGGCACGGCTCTCATCTCCCGCCTACCGACCAGTCGAGGAACCCCCTTTCGGCCGGAAACGATCACTACCAGACCTCGACGTCCAACAACCCTCTTCACCACAACGAGACGACCGGAACCGGACACTCTGGACTCACCGGAGGTAGCCATGGCACCACTCACCACGACAAGCGAGAGGACGGAGGAGGTACGTGCTCAGATCCATCGTCCGCCTCCGGCTCGCGCGTCTTCGAACCTTAGCCTGACTTTGCTGTCTTCTTTCCTTTCCTCCTCCAGTTGTCGATGCTCTGAACCCGTCCAAGGGCGGGGGAGCTCATCTTCCTAACTCAGGAGCCCAGCACACCTCGACCTCGCAAGGCCACAACCTTCACGACGAGACGCGCTCGCACGGACAAGCCCCTCTCGGCTCGACCGTAGGCCACTCTTCGACACACCCTACCGGGACCCACACCTCGTCCGGCCTGACTGGAGGACCTACCCACGCGACTCACGGCCGAAAGCCCGAGGATGGAGGAGTCGTCGATGCTCTGAACCCGAGCAAGGGCCCGTCGGGCTCGCATCTCCCCACCTCGTCCCAACATGGATCGTCTCACCCGACCAACGCGCACGGGGCCGGAGGACACTCGAACCTCGTCGGACAGGGACGAGAGCCGACTTCAAACCCCGTTGGCGGAGCTCACAACATCGCGACCGGCACGTCGATCTCTCCTGCAGGAGAGCACGCTCACCACGCACCGGGAGGGCACAACACGACCGCCTCGGGTCTCGGAGGACACAAGGACCAGCATGCGACGCACGGATCGACCGGAACTCACTCCAACGAGAAGGTACCTATCACGCAGAAGGTGAAGGGCGGAATCGAGTCCCTCGTCGGCAAGGTCACGAGCAACCCAGAGAAAGTCGCTCACGGAGAAGCACTTAAGACTGGAGACGCTGTCCACGGCGCCGCCGCCGGCGTTCACAACGCTGGATCGCAGCACACGTCGACTCACTAGAGTCGGGGATGGCGAGATCGGACTCGGAACCATTTGTAGCCCTAGCTTTTTACGACACACACGATTGATTTGACTTGATCTACGACTCCATCTCCTCGAAAGCCGAGAACCAGCTCGAAAATCGGACCGAGTACTGTACAAATCGAAATCGTTTAAACGCGCCGTCTTTTGAGTCCGCCACCGAGATCGGCCTTCACCTTCCGCCTTCTCATCTCTGTCCAGCTCGTGGCACCACCTGATTGCTCTTGATCTATATCTGAACGTCAACGTACGCGACACCTCTCCCATCTTTGGACCAGTCAAACCCGTTCGTCGTCTCGACTGACGTTGGCTGCGCTCGGTCGCGTCGGAGCAGACGCGAAGCTCATCCGCGTGGGTCCCTCTCCTCTCTTCGAGTTCGCCACCACCCACCATCTACCCTCCTGCCTGCTTATCTTCGCAAACATGTCCAGCTCTATCGTATGACCTTCTTTCTCTCTCCCGCTTGCCTCCACTCATCAGTCTTTCTGCGTGCCGGCGCAATCTGTCCGTCTAAAGGCCAAGCTCACGAGCTCACCGTCCCCTCCTCCTCTCTTTCTTACGGCAGTCCGACCACCAAGCGCTCATCTCAGCCGCCGAAGACCTCGTCAAGACCCACATGGCCTCCTACGACCCTTCACACGATTGGTACCACGGTCCGTTCCCCGTCCATAGCCAAACCGACCAGGTCGACGAGTCAGAACGAGTCGAGCTCACCACCCTCTCTCTCTGGTCTGCCCTCGTCGCAGTCGACCGCGTCCGCCGCACCGCCCTCTCCCTCTCCCGCTCTCTCCCCCCATCCCCAGCCCACCAACCCGACATGCTCGTCTTGGAACTCGCCGCCTTGTTCCACGACCTCAACGACGCCAAATACTCCTCTGCCTCTGGACCCGTAACGACCGCTTCCATCTTGGAGCCGTTCTTCTCTGGCCCAGGGTCAGACGTCACCCTTGAGCAGCAGGGAGAGATCTGCAGGGTGGTCGACAATGTCTCCTGGAGTAAGGAGAAGAAACTCCGTGCCAAAGGCGAATGGGAGGATGGCTGGAGGGAAACGAGTGTGGAACTGGCTTGTGTACAGGATGCGGATCGGTTGGATGCGATTGGGGGGTTTGGTACGTCCTTTTTTGTTAGCTCTCCCCCCACTTGGCTGAGCATCTTTCACTTCCGATACTCATCGTGCTGACTATGCGTTCTTATCCAACGTGGTGGTGTGCCGTCGGGTTCGCAGGGATCCTCCGCTGCTCAGCCTACTCCGCCTCGGTCAATCGTCCCTTGTATATCCCACCCGGTCAGCCGGGGTGGGAGGAGACGGCCATCCAGCATTTCCATGATAAGCTGTTTCATATCAAGGGGGAGGCGATGAAGGTTTGTCCGCGTTTCGTTTCGTCTCTCGTCCCGGTTTTGTGTGTGGTCAGGTTCTAACCCGCTGGTCTTGGGATGTTTTGGGTTTCGCTTTCAAAGACGGAGATGGGTCGGAAGTTGGCGGAGAAGAGACAGGCTTTGATGCGGGCGTTTGTGGAGGGGGTGGAGGAGGAGTATGGGTTGTTGGATCAGAACTAGAAAGAGATGATGGCGACGCACTTGCGCTTTCTCACCCCCTTTCGAGCTTAGCTTTCGAGCTTGTAAGCGTGATGTGAGTGCAGAACTGAATCTTTATAAAGCTTGCTTATGCGAGTGAGAGCCGAAAAAAAGGATGAGATAGAAAGAGTAAAGAAAGACGGGGTGGAAGAAGGTGTTTGGTCCAACTAGCTAGTGGTGCGAAGCGTAGTCGAGGAGGGTAGTATATGTGTAAGGAGGTCGTTATAGACGTGATGGAGCAAGAAGACGGGGAGAAACAAGCCTGACCGCATCTAGTAGACTCGCTTGGCGGGCGGGACGGCCTTGCACTCTGCCTCGTCGAGGGTCTCCCCGATGACGGCTCGGTACTTGAGCGTGACCTCTCCGGTCTTGGGGTCCTGGAACGAGAGCGTGTGCTTCATCCAGTTGTCGTCGTCTCGGTCCGGGTAGTCCTCTCGAGCGTGCGCTCCTCGCGACTCCTTTCGGGCGGCGGCCGAGGTGACGGTCTGGACGGCGTTCTGCATGATGTTCCTGAGCTCGAGCGTCTCGACGAGGTCAGAGTTCCAGATCATGGACCTGTCCTTGATTCCGATCTGGTCGTACTTGTGGTAGATCTTGCCCATCTCCTGGACTCCGTTGTCGAGCGACTCCTGCGTTCGGAACACGGCAGCGTCGGTCTGCATCGTCTTCTGCATCTCGAGTCGGACGTCGGCGGTGGTCAGAGGTCCCGACGAGTTTCGGACCCAGTCGAGGTTCTCGATCGACTCTCGTCCGAGGTCCTCGGGCATCTCCTTGTGCGGCACTCCCGGCTTGAGGTTCTCGGCGATGTGGAGAGCGCAGGCTCGTCCGAAGACGACGATGTCGAGGAGCGAGTTGGCTCCGAGTCGGTTGGCTCCGTGGACGGACACGCAGGCAGCCTCACCGGCGGCGTACAGACCAGGGACGGTCACGTCCTTGCCGTCCTTGTCGATGGTGATGACCTCTCCGGTCCACTTTGTCGGAATACCTCCCATGTTGTAGTGGACGGTAGGAAGGACGGGGATGGGCTCCTTGGTCACGTCGACACCAGAGAAGATGGCGGCGGTCTCCGAGATTCCGGGGAGTCGCTCGGCGAGGACCGAGGCGGGCAGGTGCGAGAGCTGGAGGTGGATGTGGTCCTTGTCGGGTCCGACTCCTCGTCCCTCTCGGATCTCGATCGTCATGGACCGCGAGACAACGTCTCGGGACGCGAGGTCCTTTGCCGTCGGCGCGTATCGCTCCATGAACCGCTCTCCCTCAGAGTTGAGCAGGTACCCTCCCTCTCCTCGCGATCCCTCCGTGATCAGGCAGCCGGCTCCGTAGATTCCAGTAGGGTGGAACTGAACGAACTCGAGGTCCTGGAGCGGGAGACCGGCTCGGACGACCATGGCGTTTCCGTCTCCGGAGCAGGTGTGGGCAGACGTGCACGAGAAGTAGGCCCGTCCGTAACCTCCGGTGGCAAGGACGGTCTTGTGGGACCTGAATCGGTGAAGGGTTCCGTCCTCCATGTTGAGCGCGAGCACTCCGACGCACTCTCCCTCAGGCGACATGAGCAGATCAAGGGCGAAGTACTCGATGAAGAAGTTGGTGTTGTGCTTGAGCGACTGTCCGTACAGCGTGTGCAACATGGCGTGTCCAGTTCGGTCAGCGGCAGCGGCACATCGGTAGGCTGAGTCGACAAAAAGAACGATGATCAGTCTCGGGGGACGGAGATGCAGGCGGCAATGGACGAATGTGCGAACTGACCCTGTCCACCCTTTCCGTACTTGAGCGACTGTCCTCCGAACGCTCGCTGGTAGATCTTGCCCTCTGGCGTACGCGAAAAGGGAAGTCCGTAGTGCTCGAGCTGCAGAGATCAGACAGAAAGGACAGGGGACCAGTCAGCCGCCGGCTAACACGCTCGAGCTCAACCGGATCGAGCGGTGGCGAAGGACTGACCTCGAGCACCGACTTGGGCGCCTCCCTGCACATGTAGTGGATGGCGTCCTGGTCTCCGAGCCAATCGGACCCCTTGACGGTGTCGTACATGTGCCACCTCCAGTCGTCCTCGGTCATGTTTCCGAGGGCGGCGTTGATGCCTCCCTGAGCGGCGACAGTGTGCGATCGGGTAGGGAACAGCTTGGTGATGCACGCAGTGTTGAGTCCAGCCTCGGCGAGTCCGAAGGCGGCTGTGAAACAATCAAAGAGGTCAGCTTCAGGGATCACAAGCGAGGAGCGGACCGAACGAGACGAGACGCACCTCGAAGACCAGCTCCTCCAGCTCCGCTAGATACGACAAAGGGACAGATAGACAGCGATGAGCACACGTCTGATGAGACGCGGTACATATAGGTGCTCGAACTCACACAACGACGGCATCGTATTCCTGAAAAGAAGACGAAGCAATGAGAGGAAGAGGGGGTCAGCGTGAGTCGACAGCCCAAGCTCAAGCAGAGGTGGAGGCAGATCGAAAGATCCTAGCCCTCTCGAAGTCTTGCATAGAGCCGGACAAGTTCAGAGTAGCCCAGCTGGTACCAGGATCATGCTCGACGTCCTGCGAGGGAGCTGCAGCTGATAAAGGACAAGAGAGGCGAGGTTGACATCTCGACGAGCTCGCTCTGCTCGTCGATCTGACCCCCTCCTCCTCGCCCTGTCCTGTCCTCGCGAGCTCACCACCGCAGAGCTCAGCTATCTCCCTGACCATCTGAACACGGCTAGTCTGCTCGACGAGCTCTCTGTGTCGCACGCCGCGCTTCTCCGGCCCAATCTATGCCGATGCACGGACGGCCGACCGGATCGGAAGCTGAAGGAGGGAAAAGAAAGCGTCCACACTCACATGGTCGATGATCGGGTACTTTCCCTCAATCGCCCAAGCAGGCTGCACAACACGACACACAACGAGCACAGCACAAGAGAAGGAAGACACAAAGTCAGCTCGTGTCCGCACGTCACAGGCGAAGGGCAAGGAAGGTCAAGAGACAGTTGGACGTACCCCATCAGCAGCGGTCGCCTTGAGCGGGTTCTGCGAGTGCGCGATCGACCTTCGAGAGAGAGCAGACGACTGGGCTCGAGTCGCCTTGGGGGTCGCCAGACGGCGGGCGATGGAGCGGAGCATACGAGAAGAGAGGAGGGGAAGGAAGGAGGGGTGGTGTTGGAGGGAGGGGAGGGCGAGAGAGCGCGACGAAACCCGACGAGCGTCCCAGAGGCCAGAAATGGGCCTATCACAGGAGGACGATATCTTGCGACACTTTCGTCGAACCCACTGGGCGGGCGCTGACATTATACAAGTAGTATGGAATGCTATCTGAACTGCTGTCCAGTTAGATACATGGCTCAGAGACCATAGGCGGATGCACGAGCCAGATCGCAAAGAAGGTCCGAGCCGCGCCGATGAGTTCGGACGGGCACCCCTACGCTCTGCCCCTGCTTGCCGGTCAGAATGTCGCTTCTATCTCCTCCAGAGACCAGCGAAACGTTCACCAGACGACTCGGAAGTGTACCGAGCTTGATGTATGGGCTTCCGCCTATGTCTTGAAAAGATCTGTCGGTCGAGCATTCCTTGCATTGCGATGGCAGTGGAGAAGAGCGTCGCCAGGACACCCTTTGGGCATGAACATCCGGACCTCAACCAACATGGACGTTGGGATCGAGATGGAAGGACCTAGATAGGGCAAGGAGTGACGAACGAGTACAATAGCAACGGCAAGAAAAGATATCGAGACCAGGGCACGAAGAAAAGAGAGAGAAGACTATCCAAGATGAGGTGGATGCGGGCCTTTGGAGAGGTATAGATGAGGCAATAAGGTGGGAGGACATGTAGTGGGGGAAGTGAGGGTCAGAGCGATGAGCTGAGAAAGGGCGTAAAGCGGGTCTAGTGGTGTCCGCCGGACCCGCCCTGTTCGAGGTAGGCTCCTGCTGCTCGGACAGAGTCCATGAGGGACGAACGACGCTCCGATCGGACCGAAGGAGTCAGGGAAGAGACGTTGCGAGACCTGCACAAAGAACGAGCAGAGGCGATCAGAGTCAGCCCTGTCTTGTCTCTTCTGGGTCGGCACGTGCTAAACTCACCTAGGCGTCACGCCCAACTCGCCACTCTTCTCCCCACCCGCCCTCGCCCTGCTCTGCTCGGCAGCCAGCTCAGACCGCATCACCTCCCTCTCTGTCCCGTCCTCATCCCGAACAACTACACTAATCGGCCGACCTTTGTTGTCCTCGTACCCCATCGCGACTCCGAACGTCGGCGGAGGCGCAAGCGGGTGTGCATCAGCCGGGTCGTACAAGTTCGAGGACGAGAACGTCTGTGTCGGGAGTTGCGGCAGCGTGCGGGCATCGGACGAAGAGGACGCTTGTGCCTGAGCCTGGGTAGGAGTAGCCGGTCGGTCCAGCGAGCTGTTCAGGTCCGCAGGGAGAGCGAGGCAGTCCCTCGGGACCACTCCGCGCTCCTTCGTCTGAGGGTTGGAGCACAGACTCCATCCGTCCTCGTACGACTGATGGACACGAAGCAGGATGAAGGGAACGATCTCCAGCTCGTCCTCGAGGGTGGCCTTGAACCCGCGAACGACCCGCATCTCGACTCCCTCCTCGTCGAGCGCTCCTCCGGGTACGAGAGCGCCGCCGAGACTGGGATCGCCTCCGACACCTGCGATCGCTTGAGCCTCGAGCGGACTCGGATCCTGGTACGGGTCCTGCTGCTGGTGTTGGTCGTACCCGCCGCCGTACTGTTGCTGCTGCTGTTGGTCGGGGTACTGGTTGTAGCCGGACGTCCGCTCCTGCTGGCCGTACCCTAGAGGTTGCTGACCGTACGGCGAAGCAGAGCGGAGGTACTGGTCTGGAGAGTAGCCGCCTGTGGAGGGCGTGTAGGGTTGTTGGCCGAAGGGAGAGCCGGAACGGGGGACGAGGTACTGCTGCGAGGCAGAGTTCGGAGGAGCATAGCCTGGAGAGTATGGTCGCTGAGGTGGGTAGGCCTGGTAAGGATATACAAAACCGCGTCAGGATGCAGTCCGAGAGGGGAGGATCGGCGGAAGAACGGTACGAGGGTGCTTACTCCTGTATCGTATCCACCGGCCTGGCCCCAGTGGCCATCGTTCGCAGTCATCGGAGGCTGCTGCAAACTAGCCTCGCTCCCAGCATACATCGCTCCCGCTCCTGCACCAGCACCGTAGATGCCTCCGCCCATAGCCCTCCCGGACGGCCGCTCTCCCCTCCCGAGCGCCTGGACAAAGCGCTCGTCTCCCACACCTGGCTGATCCTTCTCCATCTGCGGAGATGATCCTCCTGCATCTTTGCCGTACCCATCGAGTTCGTGCGTGCGGTCCCTGCGATCACGTCTGCCGTCGCGTCGCCGTCGGAGGAGGAACCCTACCGCGACAATGAGCGCAATCGTCGAGGCGACCACGATCGCCGCGATGATGAGCGACTTCCCGAGTGTTCCGAGTCCAGGTGAGGGTGCCTCTGTTGTTGAGGCGGAGGGTGCGGATGAGGAGGAGAGGGTTGTGGAAGAGGCTATGGAGGAGGACGACGTCCGGGCGGACGAGGTTGCCGAGCTCGTCGTGGTCGGGAGAGCGGACGTAGAGGTCGTCGAGGCAACGGTGGGAGAGGAAGTCGAGGTGATGGGCGCAGAGGATGTGGAAGGAACGGCGGAAGAGGTAGATGTGATCCTTGCTGAGGCAGAGCAAGAGGGTGAAAGAGCGGCCGGTCAGCTCCATCCGCCGGAGGGAAGGTGCGGCGAGCTCGGGTGTTGACAGCTCAATCGTCCGTCGGCTACGTTCCCATTCCGCACAGTGTCGTATGCTTCAGGGTGAGGGTATTGAGCGCGACCTTTGAACTCACCACTGGATGAGGACGCGACTGAGCTCGACGCTATCGACGAGAAGGAAGGCGAGGCCGGGACCGCTTGAGAGACGGTCCGCCCGAGCGCGTCCGTGATGAATCCAAACCTGCCAAAGATGACGAACAGAGCGTCAGCAACTAGGACAAGCTCACATACAGGCGGTCGCACTCACAGAGCCATGTTCTAGAGACACTGGGAAAGAGCAGACAGGGAAGGAGGCCGAGGGGCACAGCTCAAGCTCAGGCGGGTTCGCGCGTCGTCCAGGAGCGGCTAGCGTATTGGTCGCCAAAAGGGAGGCGAAGAGAGGTGAGCGGGAAGGTAACGAGCGTCGGGTATTGGTAAGGAGCGTCGGGTGCGATTAAGCTGAGCTTGTCGAGGGGGAGGGGAGGGTGCTGGACGTTGGAAGCTCGGAGGGCAACAGTCCAAAGGGGCTGCCTCGACGCGCACCCCTCGAGCTCAACAGACCCCGACCTTCCGATCAGACGAAATCTTTCAAGAGCAAAAGTCGACCTTGAGCAAGACGAAAATAGCTCGAGAGACCAGGTACGCGTCATCACTCAGATGTCGTAGCAACGCACCGAAGGGATCTGCTTTGGTGCTGAGCTGTGCTTTCAGAAAGACAGGCGCGGTGCGAACCGAGCAAGTGGCGAAGAGCCACCTTTGCAGCTAAGAGAGAGCATTCTCCTCCAGGATCGATCCTTGGGCAACCGTACTTGATGAATTTTCGTCTCATCCTGAATCCCGCTGCTCCTGCGTGTCTCTTCCGCTCCGGTCACGCCCAGCTCGCCTACACATCGACTCATCTCACCCCGTCCACGACTTCGCCCTTCTCCCTTCGACCGGCCTCGATCTCTCTAACCTCGATCAGAACCTCCTCCCCGTCCAACAACCCATCCGGTAGACATCTTGGTGCCTGTGCCCCTTTGACCCGCCGTAGAGTGCCACATCTGGGTAACGACGGGCGACGCTCAGACGTCGGCAACAGCTCGAGCGAGTGTCGAGAGAGGTGAGAAGACGATGTGTACGAGCCTCTCCAAGAAAATGCGTCCCTCGGCAGAGGAAGGGGAGTGCCGACAGAGATCAGAGGGTCAGCAAGGAGGGCGCCGCCACGCCCAGTCTGGTACGAAGGCCCGGGGACGGCAGGGTCGGTCTTCTGCGTCACAGTCTGGTGTCAAGTGCGGGTCAAGACCTACCAGCTCGGGGCAAGCCCTCAGAAAGGCGGTCCGCAACTCTGTACGAGCTCCTAAGAAAGCGAGAGGTCGTGATCGACCGCGTCGGGCGACCGCTGGATGGCGAGCTCGTCTTTATGACCGAACGGGTGTGCACCAGTCGCAGCGATACCATGTCAGCGCTCAGCCACGTCACGGAAAGAACAACCCCTCGTGGACTGACCATCGTCGTCGTCGCGGTCGAGGATGTCGTCCGCTCTAACTGCACAGACGATCTCGCAGAGGTTGCCTGTCGAGCTTCATCACGTCTGCCCAGCACACCTCGGGCACGACGCACCCCCCGATCCTCAAAAGGACCCTCGACAGAGGCAGTCCTTGAGGGATTCCCCCGTAGGTCTCGATGAGGGCGACCGCTTCCTGCATGAGTACGGAAGCAGGTGGACAAGGTTGCATCCGTTCAGTCCGGGACGCGCTCGATAGCCGGCTCAGCCAAGATCGACCCGGACTACGACCGTGTCGAAGAAGGGACCAAAACACCCAATCGATCCTTTTGGAGCAGCGTATCGACGTGCAACTTGAGGAGCGCACAGGAACGGAGGTGGGCACAGGGATGGAGAGGACGCGGAGGAAGAGGTCATGGTGGACTGGAGGAAGAAAGGTCGAGCTCACCGACTTCGCCCCTCGTCTCCTCCCAGCCGTCCATCCTGCCCTTCCAAAGTTCCAAGCCGATCTCTCGCTAGCCCAACACTCAGTCTGATCTCTCGGTCCCATAGACTGACTCTCAGCATCCCAAACGAGGAGCTCCAGCACAACGTTCCTCGCACGAGACTAGCCGCACACTTTAC
This sequence comes from Mrakia hoshinonis, assembly GCA_036245725.1. Taxonomy (NCBI): domain Eukaryota; kingdom Fungi; phylum Basidiomycota; class Tremellomycetes; order Cystofilobasidiales; family Mrakiaceae; genus Mrakia; species Mrakia hoshinonis. Next base: position 36,597 of record BTPH01000115.1, read on the forward strand.
CCTCTGAAGGCAATCTGCCTGCACGTCCCTCCCTCCCGACTGTCTATGTCCTATCGGTGGGACAAGTCAACAGACACTCTATCTAAGCGTGTATATGCACGTACCTTTTCGGCTCTCATGGACGGCAAACTCAGCCACCGGCTTCGGCCTTTTCAGCCCAGGCAAGCGAGACCGTCGCTTCCCCAGCCTGGGGCACCCACGAGCCGGCACGAGGCCGCCAGAAACGAGACGTGCAAACTGTCATCGGCCGCTCTCCTTCCACGCCCCTCGGGCCTTTTGGTGTTCAGAGCTAACCTCAGATCCGACCAGTTTGACCATCGTCGCTCTTCTCTCTCGTTCATAGCCCATCGACTGCTCATCCACCAACACCCACACTCCTTCAGACCTCTTCCCGACCTTCCTACCTCCTCCCACCAACATGCCCGGCTACGACAAGACGCTCGGGTTGGTCGATGCCGCCTGCCGGACAAGACGCCGACGAGCTCAAGCTGACTTCCCTGCTTCCCTCCCTTTGATCCAGAGCGCTGCTCCTCTGCTCGTGAGTGCTTCGTCTACACTCTCTTCCCTGCCTCGCAATGTGTTAGCTCGGCCTGACAGACGAACTTTTCGGTTTCGCTCAGATGGCTGAACTGTACCCTTTTCACAATCGAGACCATTCAGGTGGGTAGTCTAGCGCTTCCTTCTCGCTTCCGTCTGAACGCCACTGACTCCCGTTCTCCACCCTCGCCCTTGCCTGATTCGCAGATCCACACCTACTTCACTCGCTTCCAGCGAGATACGTGGTTCAATAAGGTCAGTCAGCCACCCAGCGCGAAGGCGACCTCCACTTTCACTGGTCTCCTGTCCTCGCGGTGCTTCGGGCGAGACTCGTCCTGACCCCTTTGCCCCCCCTTGTCCCTGCCCTCCTCTCGGCAGGCATGCGTCCTTCTGGCACTCTTTGCCGACATTGGAGGGATGGTCTCCAATCTCGCTTCTGTGTACCTCTGTGCGTTGTCTTCCTTCTCGACGCTGCGGGCTTCGCCGCCCGACATGTCGGGGTCTTCCGTGCTTCTTCTGTTCTCCGGTGCTGATCCTGCTCATCTTCCTTCTGACTGATCGACCCGCCTCCGCATAGATACCATCACGCACTTCGTAAGTCGCTCCGGCACCGTTCGGCATGCCGCGCAGTCTCGCACAAGAACCCAACCAAACTAACGCATGCCTTCGCTTCCCTACTCACCAGGGTGACACCGCGTTTGCCATGACTCAGCCGTGGAGCATCCCTCTCTACGTAGTCAGTGAGTCCAGGCCTCGGCATACGAGTCTCACCTATCGGACGAGTAACGTGCTTTCTGCGTGGCGGTCTCATGCTAACGTGGCCTCTCTCCGCACGTCCCCCTTCTCTCCAGGCAGTTGTGTATCTGGGCTGGTCGTTCAGACGTTCCTTTCCCTGCGGATCTACCGTCTGTAAGTCCGCCACACTTTAACTCCGCTTGTCCTCGTAGTAGCGCGTCGAGTCGCCCCTTTCTGACCGAAGCTCCGCGCGACCGATCTTCACACCCCCAGCACGAAGCAGATCCTGTACCCGATCGGCTTCGTTATCATCTCTGCTGGATCGCTCGCTGGAGGATTGGGAGCTGTCGTCATCTTCTTCACGACCGGTTCTGTCCTGTACATCGAGCGGGCTGCTCGATTTGGACGGTTCATCAACCTTTGGCTCAGGTGAGTGGTCTTATATCCGATTGATCTATCCGGCTGAGGTGGAGAGCTGAGTCCTCTGGTTGATTTCATCAGTTGCGCCGCCGGTGTCGACATCCTGATCGCCCTCTGCCTCGTGGTCATCCTCGCCCGACAACAGACCGGGTTCCGAGGCACGGAGAACCTTCTGTGAGTCCAGATGTCCTATTGTCGTGCACTCTGAGCGGTCCCATCTTGCCTTTCTGACCTTGACCTTTCCTCCCTTCCTCGCAGCCGTCGTCTGATGATCTCCTCGGTCAAGACTGGCTCCATTACCGCAGGAGCCGCCTTGATCGCCATCGTTCTCTTCCACTACGACCCAGCATCAAACGTCTGCGTCTTCTTCTCTCTCTCCCTCGGCCGGTGAGTTCACCCCCACACTCTATCCCAGGTTTCAAGGACTCCCGCCACGCATCCGGCTCGGCTGACCTATCTTCCGCCCACAGATTGTACACCATCTCGATGATGACCAACCTCAACGCGCGAGGCGAGGACTCGAGCGACAAGGGCAACAGCTCAGGCAACATGTTCACCGACCGAAACGCATCCAAAGCCGCTGCAGCCGGGGGTGCTTCTCGCCGCGCAGATCTCGAGGCTGGCTCGCGAGGAGGAGTCAACATCACCCAAGGTACGCCTTCCACCCTCATCTCTCTTTCCCCTACCCCTCGCCCGCTTCCCTTCCGCACACAGCCAACGTTCCTGACCCTTCGTGTGACCCGACAGATACCGTCACCCGCATCGACCGGGACATCGAGCTCTCCCCTACCAGCTCTTCCGGCCGACGGGACGAGAAGTCTGACTACAAAGGCCGGGCGGAGGTGGTCGACGCGATCCCGTACCAGTCCTCGAACCACCGGGACGAGTGGGACCTCTCCCCGCCGGACGCGCATAGCCAGACGGACTTGGTGAGGAACGCGAGTTGGGATCGGAAGAAGGGGGGGGCGAGGGGATAGACCATGTAGGTGGAAAGAGGGACTTTCAAGTCCCCTCATCTGTCGTTCCTCTCGCTACCATGCTCGTTTTTTTGGAACCTTACATCTTTCTTTCCTTTCCTTTTGGGTTCGTCTCTTTTACTAACCACCCACTTCTGTAGCTATACCCGCTGATTCTCTATCACTACGTTTACCCATCTGATCGTTCCATACCCGTTCACCCCCCACGCTCTTTGCTCTCCTTGGATCCGCATGCACTGTCTCTTTCGCCCTCTTTTCCTGACTTAGATCAAACTGATTCGAGTTGATCGTGAGTCATGAGTTGGAGGAGTTACGATGAAAGCAAAGCGAAAGAGCAGGCAAAGACGAAAATTGAGGTAAGGGGGTGGGTAGCCTGATGTGTGCGTGCGTGTGTCTAGGGGTATGGGATGCGATGCGAGGGTAGTAAAAAAGGAGCGGAGCGGTACATGTGGAAGACGATACATAGCGCCGAACGAGGTGGGAGAGCGACGTCGGTTGGCAAAAGCGACCCGAGAAGGACCAAAGAAGATCCAACGAAGCAAAGACGAGACGGAGTCGTCGACTCGTATGCTTCTTCCTTCGGCTCGGCCCGCTTCGTCCGCGCGTTGGCTTCAGATCGGCGTCGGGCGAGGGGAAGACTGGCAAAGGGTGCTACGGTGTCCAGACCTAGATGAGAGATTATCAGGGTGGAAGACGGGTCAGCTCAGTTCGCTTGTCGACTCCATGATCGACCAGAGACCCAATGAGACTGACCTTGACCGTCTGATCCACACTCCCCGTCGCCAACACATTCACCTGCCTCTCACCCGCATCTCCGTTCACCCCATTCTCCCCTCCTCCACCCCCACCTCCACCACTGACTTTCGCCCTTCCCCACGACATAGTAGTCACGAAGTGCCCATGTGCCTCCACCACCTTCGTACACCTCCCCGTCGCTAGATCCCACACCCTCACCGTCTTGTCGTCCGACGCCGACAACAACATCTTCCCGTTCGGATGGAACACGAGCGCACGGATCCAGTTGTCGTGGCCGGCTAGAGAGCGGATGCAGGTCCCGTTGGTGGTGTCCCAGAGACGGATGATCTTGTCGCGGGAGCCGGTCGCGGCGTAGGAACCTATCGGGCCGGAGGGGGAGGAGGTTTTGGAGGGGTTGGGCTGCAGGCGAGAGAGAGAGGAGTGAGGAGTCAGAAGGAGGAAGGGTCAGGGAAAGAAAAAGACGAGGACTGACCTTGATCCCGCTGAGTTCGCGGATAGCAGCGTACGAGGCCACGGGGGCAAAGACCGCGCACTCGACGACGTGCTCGTGGCCACGCAGCTCCATCTTCGTCTCGCCCGAGGAAACCTCCCATATACGACATGTCTGGACGAGGAAAAAGGTAGCAAGAGGAAGTCACGTCAGGTTCTCTGCGGCCCGGCGACCGATGCGGAACGAGCGATCTGATGGACTTACCTGGTCGTTTGAACAACTCGCCAGCAGCTTGCCGTCGTCACTCGGGACGACGGACCGCACCCATTCGGAGTGGCCCTGGAACGTCTTTGTACAGAACCTGACAAGTAGATAGCAAGGTACAGCGCATACAGTCAGCGACCACCGTCGATAGGATGCGCGAGAAGCGAGCGACAGGCGATGACTGACCCTGATGCGACCTCCCAGACCTTGATGGACCTGTCCCGACTTGCCGAGACAATAAAGTCGCCTGCGGGCAGGAAGCGTGCGGACGAGACCGAGTGGTCGTGGCCGTAGAGCGTCTTTACGTTCTTGTACTCGTTCGTCGTGTCCCACAGCTTGATCGTCAGGTCGGACGAGCACGTCACTGTCGAGCCCGAGTATCATCCGTGTCAGCGTCAGATGAAAAGGTTTCAAGCCTTCAAGACAGCAGGACTGACCCATCATCTCTCCCTTTCCGTCAAAGTCAACGTCCATGACCGCCTTCGTGTGGCCCTTGACGGTCCGCTCGAGGTCCCCACTCTCCCAGTCCCAGATCTTGACGCTCGCATCTTCTGACGACGTGGCGAGCACAGAGTATAGCGGGTGGAACGAGACTTTGGTGATGGGAGAACGATGGCCGGAAAGGGAGTGCCGGGCTGGCGCGCGGGGGAGCCAGTCCGTCAAGGAGGCGGTACGACGAGAGAGAGGAGTAGTGGAGGAGAGCTCTTCGAGTAAAGATGCGTTGCGGTTCTCGAGATCCATGATCTGGAGGGTGCAAGGCGGAGAGCGGTGTCAGTCAACACGAACGAGGTCGGAGCAGGTGCGGTTGTATGCGAGGGAGATTGACGGCCAGATGGAGCTCAACAGCAGATGACGGGATGACTGTACAAGAAGATAGTCGGAGAGAGCTACCCGATGCTCCCTGGCGTGCTGAGCAGACCTAAACGATGGGTTGTCGGTCGTCCAACCGGATCCAGGACGGGTTGAGCTCACGCGAGCTCGATCTTCCTCCTTGCCCCCTGAGCTCACGACGCCAGGCACATAGCTTGTCGAGCCCCAGAGGCTACGACAAGGCTTGAGGACTCCGTCACCTTCCCCTCTGTCCCATGCTCTCAGCCTTGCCGCCTAGCTGCCCCATCGGTCTAGAGCGAGCTCCTCCTGTGATCGTTTCAGCCCCTCTCCGGACGTCCCCTCGCCAGCGGACGAGGCCACCATCAGTCGCTCGCCAGCTCTTGCAGCTGGACCTTTCTATACAGCCCGGACGGTGCTCCAGTCTCGAAAAAAGAACGTGACTGACCTTCTTTTGCAGTCTGATGACGCTCGTCCACTTCTTCTCGAGCAGGCCGGCGTGCTTTGACTTTGGGTCCGGGTTGAAGTCATCGTGGTGCGTCTCACTCCGAAGGGCATCGTACGAAGCCGTCAAGCCAGTGTTGTGGAGGTAGTCGAGTATTGACTTGTGGCTGGTTGGTCGCGCAGAAGGGGAAGCGGCAAGAGAGGAAGCAAGGTCCAAGAGGGAAGACGGCGGAGTGAGCTCGAGCCAGATGGAAGAAGCATGTGAGCTCAACTCACAGCTCGTCCTTCTGACGCTCAGTCAGCGTGCCAGACATCACAGCCGAAGACGTCCGATGCGATGTCGAGATCCGGGAGGAGTAGTTGGGTCCGAGGGCGGGTGGAGGCGTGAGGGATGCTGATGGTTGACGGCCACCCGGAACGAGACGAGGGACGTGTCGTGTTGCTCCCGACCTCGACCTCACCCGCAAGCCAGAACAGCTCGGTATCGTTAACGGCACCGTCTTGGACCGTCTCCAACATGTCTTACACGTTCCCCAGATCGCTCGGAGTCATCCCTGTACGTCTGAACCCGAGGTCCAGCTGTCCCCGACCTGAGGAGCTCGCGCGGAGGAGAACGAAGCTCACCTCGTCCCCCCCTCCCTTCGCCTGCCTCGCTCACTCCTAGCCGTTCGAGTCGCCGTCTCTCGTACCGCCAATCACCTTCGGACTTGTCGCACCCTCTATCTACCGTACGTGCAGCTCTCGTCACTCTCCGTCTCAGCCGGCTCCTCTTGCTGACGCTCATGGCCGCCTTCGTCTTCAACAGGCTCTGGTCACCCAAACTCAAAGTCCTTCCCCTACCTCGAGACGCTCAAGCTCAAGTCAATCATGTACGTCTTTATGATGGCTCATTCTGAGCTCCAACTGTATTCTGATGTCGCATCTCCAATCGGTTGAACAGGTATCTCGAGGACGAATCTCTGCGGCCGGACGTGTCCTCGTTTGCAACGACCAACAATCTGACGACCTTTCACTACCGCATAGGAGAGAATGACGTCTGGGATGACGAGGTCAGGAAGAGGGTCGAGGACGCGCTCAAGGTCCTGCTTGATGAGAGAAACTATCCGAGTGTGTCTTGGTTGCTGGCTCGGGCATCACGCTCATCGAAACAGGACACGGTCTGACTCATTTGTATCTTATTTTTACAGTCCTCATCTTCTGTAACCTCGGCAAGGTGAGTTGTGTGCACCTCTACGTCCTCAGTCTTGAAGCTGGCGAGGATGTTGATGCTCACCTCCGTTGTCTCGACCATCCCAACCTCAGGCTGCCACCACGCTCCTCACTTCTCTCCTCCGAGTCTTCCAGCAGTGGTCGCTCACCTCGATCTACGCTGAGGGCGATCGCTTTGCTGGGGTCGGATCCGAGGGCGGAGGAGTCGGGCTTGGGGAGCGAGAGGTAAGTCTCGTACCAGCTGTACTCGCCCCTGCTGAGGTGACTGACTCTTCACCTGCTATCGTGTCCTGCAGTTTATCGCCATGTTTGAGCCCGAGAAGTTCGAGTACAACCTGGAGCACAAGCCGGCATGGCTTTGAGACAATCGTGGGAGGAAGTTGGCGCCGCCTGCTAGCACAGCTACGAGCGTACCCAGAGCTTTACCAAGAGGATCTCCAGCGACAACTTCTCACTTGCTCGAGCGATCTACGGATGAGTTCGAGATGTCGGAACCGATCGTGAGTCTCGCTCACTTTGTGGCCCGCTTGATGTTTGTCGCTTGTGACTGACCTCTACGCCCTGATCTTCGCAGATCCAGGCCTGTCCACATTTTTCGTTCCGCTCGGATCACCACGCAGCATCTCGGCTTTGCGAGGATGGCAGATCGAGGAGAGCAGGGCTCGAGATGCGTGGTGAGAAGGAGCACAGCGGATGAGCTCCGCCTTGGGGTCAACGGAAGAAGAAGGACAGATCATGACAATGAAGATTTATCTTCTATCCTTGGTCAACGCTTCCAAGTCTTCATCTCAGCCTGTCTCTCCCGTCTCGCCTTCCCCAGCGAGCATGACGTCTCGGACTGCGCACGGAACCGACCTCACCTCGGATAGCCCCGCTTGCCCTCCCTTCTCTCCTCCACCACCCACGTTACATACAACCATGCGTCTTACGACTCCCTTCTTCCTGCTCGCTGCTAGCGCTCCTCTCCTCGTCTCTGCGCTCCCCAAGTGGCAGACCTCGCTCGGAGGAGTCGGGTCGACCCTCTTCGGCGAGGGCTCCTGGGACTACGACGATTGTGGTGGGTCCTCACGTCCACTTGCCGCTCGCCCTGTCTATCTGAGGCGACTGAGCTGATCTTTGAACTTGTACCGATGACAGGTGCTGAAGGCGACGCAGTGTATGTCCCTGCTCTCCGCATCCGGCTAGCACCTCATCACGCGAGCTCACCCCATCCCTCCCCCCCTTCACCCTCCGCCCCACAGGATCGTGTCCTCCATCGTCGTCTCGCCCGACCCTCCCATTCCGGGTCAGAACCTGACTGTCACTGTCGAGGGACTCGTCGTGGACCCTATCACCGTTCGTACTTGTCCAATCATCACTTCGGGTGGGCGCGGACCCGGGTCCGAACGAGTCGAGCTGAGCTGACCTCGTCGATGTGTTCACCTCGGGACGAGACAGGAGGGAGCCTACGCCGATGTGCTCGTCAAGTTTGGACTCATCAAGGTGCTGCAGAGGAGGTTTGATCTTTGCGAGCTCGCGTACGTAGCGGTCCCTACATCGTGCTACCTCTTGTCGCCGCCTTGCAATGGCTGACTGCTGTGACCTCTTCGCCTCGCTCTTCCTGATACACAGGGCTGAAAACAACGCCTCTGTGCAGTGCCCTGTCGGACCCGGCCCGTTGACGATCACCGAGACGGTCGCGCTGCCGAAGGAGATCCCGCCTGGTTCGTCTTTTGTCTCTCATGCTTGCATTACTACTTTCTCTTTGTGCGTGGCTCACTCCGATACTCGCGATGCCTTTGTTGGATGTCACAGGTAAGTACAACGTCCAGATCCGTGCCTTCACCGCGGACGACAAGGATCTGCTGTGCGAGAACCTCCACGCCAGTAAGTCCCGCCATGCCACCATCCTCTTCCAGTCCTGTCTCCTCGCCCCTCGGCTGACCTTTCTGTTCCTGATCTGCAGACTTCCCGATCCGTCGAGGACCGAAGGAGGTCGCTGGCCACTAGTCCTGCCTCGCTCGCACTGATCGACTCATCCACACCTCTGTTCTCCTCAAACAACATCGGCCCACTTTGTACCTTGTCCCTCGTTATCTTCTTGTACATGCATGCTACTCTTCAAAATCGAGAAGTCAGCAAAAAAAGGAGATCTGCACGTCAACAAGATTGACAGCGCTCACTCCAAGTCTGGCGATGTATATCGAGCACTGTACTGGGATGGTGAGGCTGATCGTCTCGTGGCGTGCTTTCGAGGAAGAGGCACAACGATGCGAGTCTGCTGAGGGTTGTTGAGTTGAGCGCGGTGGATATATCATGATGCGCTAGCGGACATCTTTGCCAGTCAGTTGCAGACAGCAGAGGCGTGAAGAGTGGTGAGTTCGCGACCGCGCAAGCCCGAGGTGAAGCTCACCCGTCCCTGCCTAGTCATGGTCCTCCCACCGACCGCCACATCGTCAAAGGTCACCCACGCCCCCTCTTCGCATTCCAGCCATCGGTTGAACCCTTCGACTCTCTTTGTGACGCGCACAAGAGCTCGCTCTCTGCTACTGTGACCCACTCGCGCTCTGAGCGGACGATCCGGGTGGGCCGGAGCTGTCGACGAGGATGCCAGACGGTCACTTTGCCAGGTGAGCACATACGACGTCTCTGATGAAGCCATTCTCCGGTGGGAGACTTTCGTGAGTTGGCTGCCTCACCTGGGATGTCGTTCGATGTCCTTAGTGGGCGGCGTGTTCTCGCAACAGAGCTCGAACAAGGGAGTGATGGGATGTTGAGCTTCGACGTTCCCCCCACGTCGCGACCCCACTCACTCAGCCGGCCGTGCTCTCCCAGCAACTTGATCCCGCGCTGCCAGGCCTGTCTCTCTCTCTGCTGACTCTTCTGTTTCACTCTGTCCCTGTGATTCTTCTCAGACTGAACGAGCGTGAGGCAAACCCGGTAAGCTGTCGACAGCCGCCTCTGCCCGGCCATCCACCCCGACCGGCTCTGCTCACCCGACTTCTGCTCCCTTGGCCGACAGAACCCGCACTTCAAGTTCATCAGCTCACTGCCGGGCAAGAATGACTCGGAGGTCGCGCTCGAGATCATGAGGGCGCTCGCAGCTCAGTTCAAGGGTCAGTCTCGTCCGTCGCGAGCGGGCACATCACTCGACATATGAAGTGACCATCACGCTTGGGTTCGGTAGTCATCTGCAAGAAGCACGGCCTGCGTTGCACGTCGTTCGAAGAGGTCAGTTCCGACAGAACTTTGGGACTGGCCGACCGAAGCTGACTCTCGCCTTTTGCTATACCTCTATCAGCATGCCTGGAACCCGGTCTTTGCAGGACGGAACTGGAACGCTGGAGAAGTCGTAGGTGCCGAGTTATGATTCGCTCCGGCCTCGACGTACTTCGGTCTGACCCGTTTGTTCTTGCTTTCTCGACCCCGTTCTCAGATCGAGCTCGTCCTCCGCCGTCCGGGCGGCAGCTTCTTCCCCGTCAGCTGGCTCACTAGCGTCGTCTGCCACGAGGTGAGCATCGTTCTCTGCGTCACTGAGCGTGTCCGCTGAGTCTCTGACCTGCTTTTCGATGACTCCAGCTCGCCCACTGCTTCCACATGAACCACGGACCAGGCTTCCAGAAGCTGAACGCACTCTTCAGAGCAGAGGTCAAGGCGCTTCAGGCCCGAGGCTACTACGGAGATGGCTTTTGGAGCGGAGGCACGCGCCTGCTCGATGGGACGATCAAGGACACCAACGTCCTGCACGATAACAAGGCTGACTACGCTGGTGTTCTGTGTGGAGGCGCTCAAAGGTTCGTCGCTGAGTGTCAGAGCCTTCAGTCCAATCTGTCGTACTGACCCGGTGTTTACTTGCGATCTTAGCCGTAAGCGCCCCACGTCGTCCAAGCGACGACGGAACGTGGTGCCGCTCGTCAAGGGTGTCGCGTCAAGCTTGTCCGGTCGGCAGACGGCTGTGCCGCTCAAGCCAGGTGGACGCAATCTGAAGGCGTTTGAGGACAAGCCGACCGGGAATCGACTCGACGGACAGCGAAGTCAGTCAGCGCTCGTCCCTTCCCAGCTTTAGTTCTAACCGCTGACCGAGGTTTCTTTCCTTCGACCAGTCTTGAGCGTCGAGGAGACGAAGAAGCTCCGCAAAGCCGAGGCGGACGAGAAGGCCCGGCTAGCAGCGGAGAAGCGAGCTTCGGGACGAAAGAAGGCTAAGCTGTTCGATCAAGCGCCAAAGGTGAACATGGTCGGACAGGGAAGTGAGGCGAGAAAGGTGCTGCTCGGGACGACTGGAAAGCAGTGAGTGCTCTCTGTTCCGCTTCTTGCGATGAGTCGGGTCGAGCTGACTAGATCATCCGTTCTTGTTGACAGAGCTCGGTCAAAGTCTGCTGCTGCGGCGAGAGCTGATGCTGCCGAGAAGCGACTACAGGCGGCCAAACGTGAGTCGCGGACATCTTCTCGTTTTGATCTGATATCTCAGTCCTGACGCCTTGACTACCTCTCCCCGTTTCAACCGCAGCCGTCAAAGTCGAGACAGTCGACGAGGACGGGTCCGCCACCGAGGATGAGTACGAGCAGGACGAGCCCCTCTTCTACTCTGATGGTTCTGCGACCGAGTCTGAAGACGAGATGCGCGCCAGGTTGGCTGACTCGTGTGGGAAGGAGGGGACCGCGGGCGTGGGTAGGAAGGGAGCATGGAGAGAGTTTGTCGACCTCACGAAAGAAGATGAGGACGACGACGGGACGAACGCGCCCGCCTGGGTGCTGAGTGATGGTGAGATCGAGAGGCTGGTGCGCGAAGACGCGAAGGGAAAGAGCAAGGTCAGTCACGTCCAGCAGGCCTTGCACTTGTCGGAGATCTACTGAATTGCTTCTTCTGATCTGCAGGAACGTCGAGTCTCGTTCTCGTCCCGGCCTATTGATCTCGACAGCGATTCGCCCGACGAGCAATCCGACGCGGACCCCGAAGTCTCCAAAAGACGAACGTCACCATCGGCCTCTGCTTTCACTCCCAGATCTATACTCAGAAAGCCGATCACCAAGCCATCTTCACCGCCCAAATCTCCCGCCAAACATGTCCAGACCGAGTCGCCCACCACTTCCTCACCTGCCCGACCTATCGATCCACCTCCCGCTTCCAAATCCGCCTCGCCGCCATCCAAGCCTCAATCAGCCTTCGTGCCCACAAAACATATCCTCTCCGCACCCGCCCCTCCACCTCATCTCCTCCAACCGCTTCTTTCACGCGCATTCGGCTCTCCCGCTCCTGCGTCCCTCTCGATCCCACCTTCCCGACCCATCGTACCACCGGCTCCACCACCCTTCTTCCCATCTCAGCCTCCGACTCAAAGAGCCGGTCCCTCCAAAGCGGTCCTCGAGACACAAAGACTGATCGAGGCGCAGATCCGTTCCTCCTCTACCGCCTCTTCTTCGCGATCGCCCGACCCTCCGGCTGCGACGGAGGGCGGAACATGGCCCTGCCCAACCTGCACGTTCGCGAACTCGTCCCTCCTTCCGGCGTGTGAGATGTGCGATACGGTCCGACCTGTTGCTGCTGCGCCGCCACCGTTGCCGAAGAGGAGACGAGGGATGTTTGATCGGCCTTCGCCACCTCCTGCGCCTGCACCGCCCGCGTCTGCGCCGGTTGTGCATGGCGTTGAGACGAGCGTCAGCGCGAGCGCGGCGGAAGGAGGGTGGACGTGCTGGTCTTGTGGTCAGGGAGGGAACGACGATGAGAGGTGGGCTTGTTCGAGGTGCTTTGAGATCAAGAGGAAGAGCTAGGTTTTAAAGAGCGAGGCGAGACCAATGTGGGGCTTGGGAGGTGGGAGAGTGATTGCTTACGATACGAACGACACGATATGACTTGACGACAGTATGGACACCTTTCTTTCTTTTGTTTTCTTGCGGGCCGACGAGAGAGCCAAGGGACAAGTGCGAGAAAAGACGATGGATCGTGACATAGAAGCCCAAGAGCGAAAGCGAAAGTAAAGGACAATCAAAGAAAGTCGAACGCGGCGAAGCGAGCCATGGCGAGAGAAACAAGACTCGACCCGGATAGCATATGGACCCCAGCAAATGAAGCGGCACAAGAGAGACCTAGGCGGCAGCACCGATCTCCTCCCCTCTCTCCAACCTCCCCAGAAGCTCCTTCATGCTCGCCACGTGCTCTTCTGTTGACACGCACCACATCCACATCTCGTCAGCCTCGTTTCATTCTCTCAAGCGACCGCGATGAGAGAAGCAAAGAAGAGCACAACTCACTCAGCAGGTTCGGCCCGGGCAGCGCAGTCCCTCCGTTCGGTCCGCTCGTGGCGAACCCGTCGTCGAGCTCGACCCATTTGTCGAGTTGGGCAGAGATGACTCTGGACTTGAGTCTGAAGTGGGTGCGGATGATTTGCTCGACTGTTTGGTGATGCCGAGCGACAAAGGAGCCAGGTTAAGAAGGGAGAGAAGGGAAGACCAGGGAAAGGGAGACGCACAAGGTGCGGGTGGTTTTTGGAGGTTGTTGCTAATTGATCGCAAAGAACAAGTTAGCGCTGAGGGCTGGGGTAGCGAGAAAGGGAAAGAGGAGGAAAGGACAAACAGCATAGCGTCGTACACGACCATCCTTCGGACGTTCTGCGAGTACCGCTTGGACTGGGTCGATCCGCCGGCGGTGGACCAGCCGGGCTCGTTCAGGAAGGGCTCCTCGTTCAAGATCATGGCCTGGATTGAGATCAAGACTGTTGAGCGGATAAGAATGGGATGTCAGCGAGTTGTCTGTGCGAAGAGCGAAGAAGGCGGGAGAAAACGGACCTTGAAGGAGCGTACTCGTCCCTGGAACCCAGCCGGGACCCTGACAGAAAAAAGAGGCACAGAGAGGGTCAGTCCCGAGAAGAGAGAGCTGAAAAAGATCGAGGTGACTCACCGACCAGGTCCCGAGCAGACTCAGGCAGACTTTGCCCTCGGCGTACAGGTTGGGATTCAGCCGCTGAGTTCCGCCTGCGGTCGTCATCGTTTTGACGTTCGGAGGTGAGGTGTTGTAACTGCGAAGATGGGTCTGAGCGGTCAGACACGTGCTCAAATGTGGACATGAGGGTGTCACTCACCCCATGGGAAGGTGGATGTCAAAGAGGAAGCAGCCTAGGGACATCACAAAACGAAGGACGAGTCGTCAGCAAAGGGTCCGAGAGCGTCGCGTCGGTTGTCAGACGTACCGTTCGCGTAGGGAGTGTCGGCAGGCCCGATGATGAGGGCCTTGATCACGTCAACTCTCGACTCGTCGACTCGAAGGAAGACGCTTCCGTCGAAACCGACCGGCAGGTTGGTCGTGAGGACAGCAAGCTCCTTCGCGATCGCAAGAGAGCGCTTGGGGACTGTTGAACAAAACGAGGAGACACCGTCAGCAACGCCACCTTGGGGCCAAAGACGAGACGTGTCCAGACGCACGATTCGATCCGCTGAGAGCGACGATGTCTGCAGAGGAAAGGAACGGTCGCGTCAGCACGTCTCTTTGATCAACCTTTCGGGGAGTACACAGGATCAGACGTACCTTTTGAGTAGGCGCTGAATAAGATTGAGAGCAGGCAAAACCGTCAGTACCTCACCATCAGAATCCATCCGCATACTGGAATACGAGCACTCACTGAATGTAAGCGACTGCTCCCGCCTCCTCTGACCCAGGAACCTGCAGGTCGCAGTATTCGAACCGAACTCGTTCTGCCCACTCCTCGTAGATCTTTTTGATCTTGTCCTCGGTATCGTCCGACTTGACGACCGACGCGTCCTCCGACTTTTTGGCGCCGGACGAGGTGAAGATCTTGGGGAGCGACTTGTGAAGTCGAGCCACAAACTCGGCGCCTGGAACAGCATCGAACGGAGATCAACATACTGGCGACTTATCGGCACGGACGAGATTCGACTCACCCTTCTGTTCGGTAAGAGCTCGGTCGATGGCAGATGCTGTGTCGAGGATCCGAGTGCTGCAAGACGGAAGAGGGCCAACACGTCAGCTCGTTGAAGACGGAGTGATGATCCGATGAGAGGAGTTGGACTGACCAGAAGTCGATCAACTGGCCGTTCTCAATCTTTGCCGACTCGGACAACTCGTCGCCCTCCTCTGTCACGCCCACGGCTGCCTTCTCCTTGCCCTTCTTCTTCCTGAGCTCCTCTCTCTCTGCCTCTCCCATGCGCTTCATCTCCTCTGTCATCTCAGCCTCGAGCTCCTCCTTTGTCTTCCTCTTTGTCGAGGTCGACTCGAACCCCTTCTTGGCCGCGCCCGCCTGGATGACGAGATTCTCCATCAGCTCGCGAGGACCAGCGGATCCCTCGTAGACGACCGTTCGCTCTGACTTGTTGGCCTCTCGCGGGACAGACGAAAGGCGGACCATCGTCGGCATCGCCATCGCCGAGCAGAGCGCCTCGTGGTTCGAGATCGTCTCGAGCCACTCAAACAGCTCAAAGTAGAGCGTAGATCGCTCACACATGTCCGTGATGGCTGCAGATGAGCGCAGACGACGACAAGATCAGTGAACGGATCACGGTCGACTGGTCGAGTCGAGGACGATGGCTTACAGTCGTTCCTGAGAAGCATACTGCTAACGGCGTTGAACCTTCTCCGAACATGTGCGAGCGTGGTCGGGTGGACGAGGTAGTCGCTCGTCTTTCCTCCTCCCTTGCGTCGCAGGTTCGGCAGGAAGACCCGGACTTGCGAAAGCAGCGTCCCGAGACGAGAGTCCCGCTTCTTCTGCGCAGCAAGAGCAGCAGTCTGACCGGACCTCTGTACGAGAGCCGAGCAAAGAAGGAACCAAGGGTCAGAGAGGCTCGAACGAGCTTCGGCCGAGGCAGTCACTCACGTCCTCGACCGCGATCCCGGCGTATCCTGTCCCCGCCTTCGCCTTCTGACCTTTGCCCTCTGGCAGGTCGAACCCGTAGCTGTCGTCGTCATCATCGTCGTCGATCGTCGGTGGCTTGACGAGGGAAGCGAGAGCGGCGGCCTTGGTGGTGACCTTCCGCTTCTTGCTGGCCGGCGCGTGAGGAGAAGACGAGCCAGGCTCGTTCTGGTAGCCGGGGAGGTGGTACAGCTCGGCGAATAGATGGGTGACCATGATCAGACCTGCGACAGACGGTAGGGAAGGCATCTGTCAGTTGGGTCAGTCTGACGACAGAGTAGAAGCGACTGACCGAGACCGAGGACGACCCCTTGCAGGCTCGGGCAGTGGAAAAGGGCCTCGTTCAGATCGGCTGACCCTGCTCCGGTTCCGTTTGGGGTGGCGTTGCCGCTCAGGCTGCTCC
This sequence comes from Mrakia hoshinonis, assembly GCA_036245725.1. Lineage (NCBI taxonomy): Eukaryota > Fungi > Basidiomycota > Tremellomycetes > Cystofilobasidiales > Mrakiaceae > Mrakia > Mrakia hoshinonis. The sequence goes on from BTPH01000115.1 coordinate 52,437, forward strand.
TCGCCTTTCCTCGTCCCTCGGCGTCGACCTCGCGCGTGGGCGAGTCGGTGATCTCCTCCCCGCACGAGAAGCACAGCTTGCGGCTGCACTTTGGACACGTCTTCCGAACGAGCGACCGGAGGTGAGACAGGTAGGTCGGGAACGAGGACTGCAGAACAAGAGGCAGAGGCTCGTCAGTTTGCGTAGGCGAGAAGCGAAGAGGACGTGCACTGACGAGGATAGGGAAGAAGTCTGCCTTGTTTCGGATCCAGACCTTGTCTCCGCAGGGGCACTGCAGAACGTCCTCGGTGTGACCCGACCAGAGGCCGAACAGACGCCTGGACGATGAAAGGACGGGTGATCAGTCCGTCTGGCGAAGCGGCAGGATATAGACAATGGCTACTGACTCTTGCTCCCCCTTCTCTGGGCATCCTCTCATCCACTCCCCGAACGTGCAAACGTCCCCCTCCTCTAGCTTGCCGTCTACGACGAGCTTGTACGACTCTGGCTTCTCGTCGACCTCGATCACCTCCTCGCGCCGGTCCTTGGAGAAGAAGACGCCGCCGTACGGGTCGTGACCAGCGGTCGGACCAGCGGCAGAGACCTCGCCGAAAGCGTCGTCTGAGGACGGTATAACCTCAGCAGGACGGGTCAGTGTGCTCTGTACGGGCACCGGCGGAGTTGGGCGAAACTGGCGACTGACCGTCGTCCCCTCCATAGTCGCCGAAATCCTCCTCGCCGTCATCCTCCTCGTCCTCTGCGTCCATATCTTCATCCTCGTTGTCTTCTGGTGCTTCGTCGTCAGAGTCTCCGAGCACTTGGTCGTCGTCCGAATCCCGATCCTCGGCGTCGGGCGTCTGCGAATGAGGCAACAGCGGACAAGACACGGGCGAGTCAGCGGTGGTCAAGACTTCAAGGCGACTGGCAAGATAAGCTGGGCCAATGAGAGACGCGCTCGGGACTGACGAGCCTAGCGTCGGACGGGAGCCCAGGTAATGTCGGAGAGGAGCGGGTTGCATCAAGCTCACGGCCCCTCTCCTTCCGGACCCTAGCCGACAGGCCAGCCCCCAGCTCTGGACGATCCAGGCAATCTCTCGCCAGCTCGAGTTGACCTTGGAGTCTATCTGGCTTTGAGCCTCAATAGCTTGATGAAGATGTACTTACTGGGAGCGACTGTCTGGTGTGCCTCGTCCCACTCCCGCTCGCCACCGGGGTCTCGTCCGGCTCGTCGTCTCCAACGTGGTCAAGGTCGCCAGAGAAGACGAGTTCCTATTCAGGCCAAGGCAGATGGGTGTGAGCTTGGGTGAGCCTCTGCAGGCCGAGGGGTGCACTTGCTGTCGCTTCCATCACGTCTCCCTTGGTCCGCTCGAGCGCGACCTTCGCCTTCGCACGAGACACACCCTGTAGCGGACAGAAAAGCACATCGATCAGCAGATGCAGGCTTGGTAGGGCTCAAGTGGGTACCGACCATGTCCATGAGCTGCTGAATGGCCGACATGATGGGTCAAGGCTGCGGGTGGAAGGTTGGGGAGAGGAGGAGGCCGGAGGAGGGAGACGTGTGAGCTCGTGCCTTGCCCACAAGTTGACCGCCGACACCCACGCAGCAACACCCGCAAGACAACCTCCAAGACCTCTTGGCATCACTCGGAACTCATAGCTAGCCTATCACTCCACCCGACGCATATCTCTTGTGAGTCTCATCGTCTGGTACCATCTTCAACGAGCTTAAGCCAGGCTCGCCGAGCTCACGAGCTCACCTCGTTCTGCCGTCTTTCCTTCTTCACCAGGTCCTTGCCCCGCCCAACCTATCCCGCGGCCTGCTAGCGCTCAAAATGAACCTCACTACTCCTCTCCGCTCGATAGCATCCTCGTCGCGTGCCTCTCTCACTCGACTTCCCACCTCGCTCTCCCCACTCGTCCTCCGCCGGAATGTCGGCCGCCAACGTCGGCCCACGCCATCAAGACAAGCCTACGTTGAACCTGAGTTCGCCGCTCTCCCCTCGCTAGACGATGTCATCAACAAGGTCAAACCACCAAAGTACAAGGCAAGAGCAAGAGAAGAGGTGAGCAGCCCTCTCTCCAGCTGTCGCGTTCGTCCGATGACCGAGACTGACGCCCTTTTCTCCAGTCTTCCTTCTACCCGTCCCTGCCATCTCGTCCGAGCCGTCCAATCATCGAAGAATCCGTCAACCCTCTCTTGGAAGAAGTCAACGCCGAGATCGAGGCGACACGAGCCCAGGCCGCCGCAGAGAAACTCGCCGCCAAAGCTGCAGCGACCGTCAGTCCTCTTTCCCACTCCCCTTCTCTCCGTCTTCTCTTGCGTCTTCCCACATCTTTATTGACTTCATCTCCTCCTCTCCTCCCCCCTCCCAGTCTCCCGCCCCACCCACCCCACCCGGTCCCCTCCCTCTCCTCTCGACCTCCGACCTCTCCTTCGGACTCAAACCCCTCCCGAAACCCCCCACCTTCCGACCCCCTCTCCTCCTCTCCCCCTCCGCCCTCGCTCACCGACGCTCCAAACTCCTCTCCCTCGTCACCTCGGGCCGCTTCTCCGAGACTGACTCCCTCCCTTTGGACGAGTGGCGCGCGAGGTTGGAGGCGCAGGAGGAGTTTGAGATCCAGGCGCTGAGGAACATGGCGGACTGGGAGTTTGAGGGCAAGAAGAGTAGGAGGGAGAGGATCAAGGATGTCAAGAGGAAGATGTATACGAAGGAGAAGGACGGGATGGATAGGAGGGCGCTGATGGAGGAGATGAGGAGGGAGAAGGAGCAGGAGGACAGGAAGAAGGACGAAGAGTAGGTCTAGAACGGCATGCATGTCTTCAAGCTCTACCCTTCTTCGCTCGCGATCTCCCAGGAGTCCAGTCCGAGTCCCCGTCCCCGTCCTCCTCGCTCGACTCACTCTCGCTCTCAAACTCTTCCTCCTCCGTCTGAGTTTCCTCCTCGATCGCGTCGAACATGCCCTCGTACCCATCGTCCCAGATCACCTCGTCGGGGTACCGGAAGACCTCGATCCTCGGCGTCAAGTACGCGATCACCGGGCCAGGGAGGACGCTCTCGACGCGATCCTCGAGAGGCAACGGTCGTTCGGCTTGAGCGTCCCACATCCCGAGGTCGGCGTCCTTGAGCTCGTCGCGGAGCCGCGCTTTGATGGCTCCGAGGACGTCGCCAAAGTCGCGATGCTTCTTGGTCCAAACGGTGAAGCGCGGCTGGTCAAAGTACCCCTCAAGGTTCCTGGATGCGCCCTCGGCGTCAGAACAGTGAAGCTAGACAAAGGAAAGGCAGAGAAAGATGCACGTACACCTTGCAGTAAAGGGACACGTCGGTGTCCTCGGCCTTCTTTGCGTCGTAGACGTGCAGGACCGCGAAGCTCGTCAGGCCGTGAAGAGCCTCCGGGTTGTGGGAGTTGTAGAAGATCTTGCGCCCAGCGACATGCAGCTCGAGGTCACGTCCATCGTTGTCGCTTCCAACCTCGGCGGCAATCGACTTGAAGAGGATGTCGAGCTTGCCGTTGGCTTTGATCGACAGTCGAGAAGCGCGATTGCGGAGCGGCGCGTCGAGCTCGCTGTTAAAAAGATCGACTGTCAGTCAAAGCACAGAGCTCAAAGTAAAGTTCAGATAAGATTCACGGTAAGCAGTATAAAGCCACAGTCTCGGGTCGGTCGCGCATATGGAGCCATCTGTGGTAGACATCTTTGAGGTGCATTTTGGACGACGACCACGGCATTGGGCTCTCCTGGACGAGAGGTAGTTTGCGCTTGAAAGTGGGGATAGCTTGAGCACGACCTCTGACTGCCTCGACGACCTTGACCTTGTTTGTGCCGACTGGCCCTGGCGAGCCCGCTTCTGCGACGCCGTCGTCCTCGCTAGCGCGCCTCTTGCTCTGGGACCTTGCGACCGGCTTTCCTCCAAGGACCAGTCCAGATTGCGTCGTCCGAGGCTGCTTTGTGAGAGCAGGATCGTCAACGAGAAGACCCGATCGTCTTCTTTTGGCAGGACGAGCGGAGTTGTCCGCTGAGGTGGGCGGAGGGGACGGCGACGGAGGAATGAGTCTGATCTGCACAGCTGTGTCCATGTTGGGTGATTGTGGGGTTGCGGGATCATTGTCGTCTGATTCCGAGCCAGAATCTGTGACCTGCGACTTGGCGTCGTTGTCGGCGCTCGTGTCCATCTCGACGTCTGCATCTGCGACCAAACCGAGAGCAGGTCCGGTGAGAGATCGAGCGGTGTTGGATGAGGTGGCGACGGATGGCAGGATGGCGCTTGGACCCGGAGCAGGTGCGTGTGCTCCGGGAATGGCTGGCAGTGGAGCGAGAGGGACGGGCGTGTAGTGACGATGCGGGAGAGGGGTCGGCGAGCGGCTGGGGTCGACCAGATGAGCGAGATGTTGAGCTCCATCAACGTGCACGCCTTTAGCTCCTTCTCCGGGAGAGACGCGTGTGTCTGAGCGGGTGCCAGGTCCGGTCGACGAACCAGCGACAGCGTGGGCGTCGCTCGATGCGGCCTTGTCGATCACGTCGATGCGAGAGTCAGCGACGACTCCCGCCTCTGCGCAGGTCTGCCGGCCATCGAGCAGGCGGCCGTTGAGAAGGAAGTCGAGCTCTCCAACGTCTCGGTCCATCTCGTTCGCGCAGCTCCGGAAGATGGTGACCAGCCGATGATGGGGTTTGGTCGACCATCTGCTGTCGACGTCCGGCGTCAGGGAGGACCTGAAGAAGCGAGTGGCCCGTCAGACGCGACACTGGAGAGAGGGCGAGGTGACGAGACTCAGGTGTAGCACATGCGGACAAGAAAGGTAGGATCGGCTGCAGGCACGGTCAGACGAGAAACGAAGGAGCAGGTCAGTCAGAACAGAACGCGAGACAGGTCGGCTAGAACGGGCGCTCAGAGACTGACCTTTAGCTCTTCTGGCGGCGTCACGTATCTCGTCCGTCTCCTCCTTGATCGGTTTGAGGTCCGCCTTTCCATCAAGCACGCGCACCTGGATGGTTCCTCCTGCGGGAAGGATCATCATGACGCCCTTCCAGACGGCGGGCTGTCCGGGACGGTCTTGCCTTGTACGTAGAACGAGAGCAGTCCATCGTCGACCAGAGACAGAGACTGGAACTCCGGAAGGGCCTGAAGAGACCCGATGGCCTCCTGTGTGAGACAGCATCGGCGCAAGAGCCGGATCAGCGATGAGAGCCGTGGCGGTCAAAGGCGGGAGGGCGGAGGGGATGCGAGCTCACCGTTCGGGTCGCGTACGTTTGCTCCCACGCAGATGCAGTCGACTTCTTGCCACGTATGAGTTCGTAGATGCACACCTGCGATTTGAACTGATCCATGCTTGACGGTGCTGAGGGCGATGGTGGTGGACGGGCAAAGCTTGAGGTCGAGGCGGGAACGGCGAAGGTTGCCGTCACCCCTATAGGCACTTCGAGCCCCCACGAGGGCCATCGCAGCTCGCAGATGGCTCGACACTGTCTACGCTCTCATCTTACACAGTTGAAAGATTGCGAGATCGGACAAGACTCGACTTGACATCTTTAGGTGGAGACCGTTCGAGGTCGAGCTCGCGTTGAGCTCGAGCTCCGACCCCATCAAGCTCACAACCTCAATCACCTTCCTCCCACTCCCACTCTCTTTCCACCCGTCCAGTCCCGTTCTAATCGATACATGTATCATCCCTTCTTCTACTGCTTCCCAACCTTCTCCTCCCTCTCGGCCGCACTATGATCCGCCGCGTTCGGCAGGGGCCAGTCATGCTCCGACTCGGGCTTCTTCAGCGAGTCCTTCGCTCCTCCCTGTAGCACCACATCCAACAGACAAAGCTCAAGTCAGCTTGAACATAAAAGGGAGCGGAAAGAAGATGTATGGGGGTGAAGAAGACGTACGGGAGCAGGCTTGGTCGACCCAGGAGTGGTTTCCGAGGAGAGGGGGTTGCCGCCAGTCTTCTCAGTCACCTGGTTCCAGAGAGATGTAAGAGTTGGTGTCAGCTTTGCTAGTCAGGGCTCGGCTCGACCCGAGGAAGACGAAAGAAAAGAAGGAGGAAAGGGAAGACGAAGCTCACCTCCTGCGCGACCTCCTTTGCGGAGTCAACCACCGACGACATCGGACGGGCAGTCATCCAAGACGACCGGGCGAACGAGCGGGGGATGGAGCGGGCAACGAGGGTGGAGCGGAACATGTTGGATGGTTGGTGAGATGAAGGTGGGTTGTGGGCGTTGCAGAATCAGCGAGGAGAGACAGAGCGAGCGGAGGGCTGAACGGACAGAGAGGTACGTCATGCGACGAGGGGGGTCCGATCTGGATCAGATTGTGGGGGACCAGATATGGCTAGGTCGAGGCCGTATGTACGCTCGAGACGTAAACAAGGGATGCAGGAGAGATGAGGCTGGATCCAGAGTTGTTCCAAGCGAGAGAGACCGCAGAAAGTCGAGGGAGGCTGAACAGGGTGAGTCACCCAACCTCGCTCCTTTCCAGGTCGGTCTCATCTGGCCATGCACAGCAAACCGAACATACTGACCGATGTTCCCCGCTAACATGTAGATGAATACAACCAAGATCCTCCCTCTCCCCCCTCTCCCGACGCCTATACATCCACCACCGCCCTCTCCGCCGCCTCCACAGCCCTCTCAAACCACTCCTTCAGCACCCCCTCCTCCTCCATCCCCACACTCACCCTCACCAACGTCCTCTCCACCCCGTACGTCTCCGCCCAGTCCATCTCCCCGTAGTGCGCCAAAACAACATACGGACACGCCAGCGTAAAGTTTGTGCCCAAGCTCGGTCCCTTCGCGCACGCGAGGGTGTCGAAGAAGGCTCGGGCGGAGGCAGGGTGGGTGAAGGTGAGGGAGAACAAACCTCCGAAGCGGCCGTTCTCTTCGGAGGGGGAGTGGGGGGTAAGGGAGGAAGAGGAGGGTGGGGCGGAACGACGGGAGCGGAGGTAGTTTTGAGGGGAGATGAACTTGGGGTAGAGGACGTCTTTGATGACGAACGGGGTGGGAGGGTCCGAGTTTGGGTTGGGTGAGGGTGGGAGGGAGGCGAGGGAGCGCAGACGGAGGAGGTCGCAGAGGTGTTCGGCGTTGGAGTTGATGGTCTTGATCCGGGGGAGGAAGTCGCGAGAGTTTCGCTCCATGAAGATGGCGTCCTCGCCAAAGTAGATATCCTCGTAGGTCGCGTCGAGGTGAGACTTGAGAAGGGGGTAGTGCGACGAGTGGGGGTTGAGGACGAGGCTGTTGTCCGGCATGGAAGAACGACGTGATCAGCGTGGCGACAGTGGGTGGAAAGAGACCGAGAGATGGACTGACCTTCCTCCCATCACGTTCGTCTCCCCGCTAAACACCTTCGTCAGACTACTAACGACGATATCCGCAAACTCCATCACCTCGACGTTCACAAAGTTCCCCACCGTCTCATCCACAATCACCACAAACCCATACTCGTCCGCCAGCCTCCTGATCGCCACCAGATCCGCACTCCTCAACAACGGGTTACTCGGGAACTCGCAGATCAACGCCAGCACCGGTCTCCTATTCTCCTCCGTCCTCTCCCTCCTCAACAACTCCTCCAGCTTCCCAATGTCTTCTTCGAGTCCGTTCCCCAAGAATGTACACCCCGGCCCCCACTTCTCAAACACCTTCAACGTATCCGCATACGGGAACCCAAACACCACACTCTTCCTCTCGTCCCCCTTCCGAATCGCCAAACACGCCTGGTGCGACGTCCAGATCGCTGCCATCCCCGTCGGGTGCAACCACACGTCCGACTCCGTGACGCCTCGCCCGCCAGAGATCTCCTCGCCTTCGAGGACACCGGCGATGCGTCGACGGAGGGCGAGCTTGGCGGTAGAGGCGGAGGCGGCAGGGAGGTTTCGGCCGTAGCGCTGTTCGACGAACTGCATGTGGTCCGAGGTGAGGGAGTCGGCTTTCGGGAGGGACGAGGCGGCGGCGGCGAGGAGGGTGGAGGACGAGCCGGGAATGGAGGTCGAGGGAGTGGTTCCGGCGCGGGAGTAGTGGCGGTTCCGGGAGTAGGACGCTTTTGAGGGAGGAGGCACGGCAGCAGGTGTCTGAGGTGGTGACGGGTCCGACTTGGGCGGGGAGTCGGCGGTCTGCTCTGGCTCATCGTCTCCCAGCAGCGCCCTCGTCTTCACCTCTCCGTAGAGCGCGAGACCTCTCTCTGCCCTCCTCGAGCTGATCCCGAGTCCGGTGTGCTGCCAGAAGCTCTTTGCGAGCGGCCAGTGCTGCTTGGGGAACAGGATGATCTGCAGCTCGAGGCAACCCTCGTCGTCCTCGTTGGGTGAGACGGGCGGGTTCCCGTCTGGACAGATGACAAACTCGACGATCCGGGTAGGGACGGGTTGGTCGGGTGGGGAGTGGGCGAGGAGGTAGGCCCGACAGGCTTGGGCCGTCTTTGGCGTCGGGAGCAGCAGACAGAGCTCGTCCGGGGAACCAAACTTCTTAATGCATAGAGAGGCGAGCTGGAGCGGGAAGATCGATGAAACAGAGTGCCAGTCAGCTGCTGAGCTAGGTCCAGGGTCGGCCTGCAGGTCGGGAGCGACCCATAGTCGCACGACCCCGGGGAGCTTCGGACGAGTCATCCGCCCGCTCGTCCCCTCCCTCCTTATGTAGCACCCCTTCCCAGTCTCACGCATTATTCAGCGACTGACCTTCTGGATGCTCTTGTGAATGAAGAACCTCGGATACCCCGTCTGCATGGCCGCTACGATCCAGGGCTCTCCCTCCTCGTAGGCGACATTGTCTTTCCACGTCGGGAGCGAGACCGAGATTGCGTGCGGCAGCGACGCAGGAATCGACGCGCCGACGGGGACCTGCGTCGTCTGGGCGGCGATGGAGGGCATCGAGAGGGGTTAGAGGAGAAAAGGAAGAGCTGAGAGACTAGGGGGACGCGATGGGAAGGACGTCGTTTGTGGGCAACGAGAGGGAGGGGAGGAGGGGATGGCGAGCTCACCAATTCGTAATGGTCGCTCTCGGACGAGCCCCGGTGCCCGGACTAGCGACTTTCAGGAAAGGTCAAGTTGCTGTTCTCGCTTCGAAAAGTTGATAGAGAGATGTGTGTCATTCAGATACGTTATAAGATCGTGATAGTCTACCTGGCCCGCAAATCTACGCTGCCGTCGTTGTCCGCTTCTCCCCTTCTGTCCCACTCGCCGCCACACTCCTCTCTGCCTCCATCGCCCGCTCTCGTTCCCGCTCAGCCTCGCAGTCCTCCTCCCTCCTGATCTCCCTCGCCACCCGAGTCCGGCGGTCCATGTACCACCATACACACGAGAACGCCATCGACAGCGCCGAGAAACCCGCCGCCACCTTGAACCCGGCACCCTGGTACCGTGGCGCTTGCTTCGTCGGGTAGACGAGGATGTTGGCAAAGGCGTCGACGGCGAAGTTGAGGGTGACCGTGACGGCGATGATGATGGACCGCTCTTCGGGCGAAGGGCAGATGTCGGCCATCCAGGCGATGAGGATCGGCTGCAAGGACGAGGGGAGAAGAGATCAGTCAGCCTTGACGTCTTCACAATCTACAAGCTGAGCAAAAGAAGAAGCACTGACCCCCACAGCATTCGAGCACCAAAGTCCAAAGTAGGCGAACCACTTGAACCCCTCCGAGGCCGGCCACACACCCAGCACCAGCTGGCAGAACAGCATGCCGACCATCTGTCCGAGCACCCAGTACACCCTCGAGCCGTACTTCCCGCTTGCCCAGCCGCAGGCGACCATGACGACGATCTGGAGGAAGTAGCCGGGGATCATGATGGCGTTGATTTCGGAGACGCCAAAGCGGGCTTTGCCGGCCGCGTTCTTGAGCGATTTTACGAAGAGGAGGGTGTAGGAGTTTGACTGTAAGAGCACGAAGAGGATGTCGAGGTCAGTGTCAGGTGGAGTGTCGACGTAGCAGCTCGACGAAAGCCAGCGCGAAGATGCGTCCTGCTCTGGAAGATCCGCCACCCGTCTTCGGCCCATTATCTTCTCGCCGTCCCATCCTCTTCGATGTAGAGAGATTACGCACGTTTTGACTCCACGACCATCCCGCATACGCGAGCGCAAAGATGTACAGCGGCCAGTCCGAGAAGATCCGGCGAAGCTTCGCCTTGGTGAGTTTCTGTGTTGGCCAACGAGTTCGGGTCGGGTCAGCATCACATTTCTTCCGAGCAGATCTGAGTAAGTTTCTAACGTACCGTAGGCGCCAACTTCTTTACCCTCACCATCCTCGCCCTCGAAAGCGCGTTCTGCTCCGGCGAGAGCCAGAACACGGTCGTCTCGCCCGGGTTGTCGGGGAGGAGGAAGAACCCGCTGACGGCGACGAAGACGGTCATCCTGCAGATCCACGCAAGAACAGAGATGATGTCAACGTCCGAGCAGGCTGCGTGGAGAAGTCTTGGTGGTGAAGGACATACAAGCCATTAACGACGAACAACCATTTCCAGCCGGAAAGACCAGAGCGTCCGTCCATGCCCTTGTGCAGAGCGGCTTGGAGAGAAGAGACGAAGACGTTGGCTGCGGGGTAGGAGGTTCCAAAGATGGCGATCCTGGTGGCGAGCTCGGCAGGGGTGCTGGAAGGTGAAGAAGGAAATGGCCAGTCAGCGACGGCGAGGACTACGCGAGCGAGGCAGAGACAGGTGTCGGCGACTCACTACCAGGAGCAGAGGATCGTGATGATGCCCGGACTGTAGACGAGACGATAATGTCACAGTAGGTCAGGACTCGTGAGAGCGGGCACAAGGAGAACGAACGGATGGACACGCACTAGCTGGACGCCTCAAACACCCCGATGAAGAACCGCAGGGCGTACATGCCCTTGACCGACGGCATGAACGCCATCAGCAGTGTCAGGACACCCCAACCGCACTCGAGAGACTAGTTCGGGTCGCAACGACGGGATCGAGGTCAGCAAGAGCCCGGCAGAGGAGGAGAGGGGAAGGACACTCACGGGCAGCCAGATCGACGGCCGGATCTTGAGCAGGATCAGTTGCGAGGGAATGAGGAAGAGCGCATAGCCGACTCGGTAGGTGCTGAGAGCAGGAAGCCGAGACGGGGTAAAGGAGTGAGGTGGAGCAGGTAAGCTAGAGGTCTTCCCTTCAGCGAAACCTTGACAGCGAAAAGAGCAACCGACGTACGTGTCCATGTAGTTCAGCTCGTTCCCGTACATGTTCAACTGGAAGGTAGAAAGTCGGCGAGCTCGATCAGCGACGCTCTAGAATCGCGAGGTCGAGACACGAACAAGCAGACTCACGTCCTCCTTCATCCCACTCGCGAACGCCGTCTTGTAGTTGCTCGCGTCCATTTGCTTGATGATGTACGCGCACCAGGCCCACGTCAACAGACACACGTCCAGCCGGCGGAGGAAACGACGCTCGGCGAGGGTCGAGGTGCTGGACTGGTTGTCGCTCTCGCCGTCCGAGGCAACGTCCGACGAGTGCTTTTCTGGGTCGGCTTCGAAGGAGTGCTGGGACGACATTGGCGGAGGTGATGAGGAGGGGAGAATGGGAGACATGTCGAGGGATGCCTGAGGCGACGGAACGGGAGGAGGGACGGAGGAAGAAGAAGGCGAGCTCGCGAGAGGGGGGGAGGTGAGGTCGACGGAGACGGACGAGCTCGTGGATCACTGCTGTCGTGATGGTTTGATGGTGATTGACGGATGCGAGAGAGAGCTCCTTCTTCTGCAGTCGTCGTCTGATAGGCGTGTTTGCTGGCGAGGGGTGATTGGTGGGCGACGACCACCGCGGGAGCAACGGGTGAGCTCGACAGAATCAGATGTGTCCTCCCTCGTCCGTTGCCAGGCGGGATCTGCACAGCCGTACAATGAGCGCGTTCAGCCAGGTGAGCGAGATAGTTGGAGAGTTGTCCATCGAAGTTGGTGAAGCGCTGGAGGGATGGGGAAGGCTGAGGACGGACTTAAGGACGGAAGGTGAGCTCGCAGGCCCGAGGCAGGGATGTTCATGCACGCCTGTAGCGTCTTCAGGCAGGCAGCCATGTGAGCGATTTCCAGACGACGTCCATCTCAGCATCCGTGGCCTCTCAGGACGGGTTGAGGGAGGAGAAGAGGAGATGAGAGGGGCGAGGAGATGATGCAAGCTGGAGAGGTCCCGACGCCGAGCTGAGGGTGAGCTCGAGGGTCGGTTCCCGGACGAGCGAGGCACCAGCGCGTGCGCCCTTTCCGCCTCGCCGTCGAGACCAATCAGCTCAGCCCGCGCAGTCCGAGTGCGTCCTTTCTGGAGCGACTCCTTAAGACGGTGAACAAGAGAGTAGGAAGAAAAGCGAGTGTGTTGGAAGCGGTCATGCTGTATCGACGTCTTTCCTCTGCTTCCTCTTGGACGAAGCTGAGGACGCGTTGTTTGGGTCGAGTAACGTTACGGTTGGGACCCGAGCTTCGAAGCTCACGCCTGCTCGTCCTGCTCTGACGAGTCTGACCCCTAACCTCGCCCCTACCGCAGCCGAGCTTACGATTGTGTGAACCACTCGCTATGTACGCTCTGATGCTCCCTTTGCTCGTCTACTCGTTGAGCGTGTCTGGGATGATCGGGACGCACCAGGCTGCATGAGGACGACTCAGCTCGCTCGTCAAGAACGAGCTGACCTCCTGACCTGACTCCAGACCACCATCTCCCCCCTCTGCCCACCTCGCTTTCCTCGCCATGACTGCGCTCCTCGACTCTCCTTTCTCTGCGATACTCGCCGTCCCTGCTGTCGTCCTGCTGGCCGTCGTATGGCTGGCAAGACTCAAGTCGACGCAGCTGCCGAGGATCCCGGTCTACCCCGCCCTCTCTGTCCCGTTCCTCGGCCACATGCTCGACCTCCTCTTCTTCTTCGCAAAGCACAAGTCGTTCGAGGCGTGGGCGACAAGAGTCGTCGACAGGACTGGTGGCCACAAGCTCGTCCAGACCGACGCGGCCAGGAAGCACGCCTTGTGAGCTCAATCATCTCCCCTCCTCCCGGGCACCTCGGCCATCACAGCGGTCGCGCTGACCCGCCGCCCCTTTCCATCTGCACTCAGCGTGATCTGTACCGACCCCGAGCTGATTGACAAGATCAGCGCGTCGACCGACTATGACGCAGCGGATCCAGTGATTGAGACGTTCAACATGATTCCCAAAGCCATGTTCGGTCGAAAGGTGAGCCGTCCGGTGACCTGTGTCACCTCTCGCACGCCGCTGACCTCGTCGTCCTGGTCCGTATCATGCAGAGCGACAAGATGTACAAGTTTCATCGTCTGGCGTTCGTCTACGTAAGTACGGCCCGCCTCATGCCTGCCCCGATCAAGCTCAACAGATTGCTTTCGCTCTTTCAGAGCCACTCTGCGCCGTTCCTCGCTCTGGCCGGAGAGTACTTCACCTCGCACTTTGACCTGCTGCTCGCCCAATGGTCCGAGTCTGCGTCGAAAGGGACCTTCTTCTCGGTCGAGGACGATGTCCGACGTCTCACCACCGTCAGTCCAGCTTCTCTCCTCCATTCGAGGCTTTGTCTCGACACGCTCGCTGAACCCTTTCTCGCACTTTCAGGACGTGATCGCCCAGCTGTCCTTCGGCGAGTCGTTCGGACAGATCAAGTCGGGAGGGGATAGCTCTGTCGCGCAAGCCATGGCTACGCTCACGAGCGTTAGTCCCATCTCGTCGTGCCTGCACTGCTCTTTCCCATCTGATCTGACAACCCCACGCTTTCCACCTTCAGCTTCTGAGCGGGTCCGTCTTCATGACGCTTCGGAACTGGATCGCACGTCGCCGTCCGTCGTACCAGAGGGCGTACGCAACATTTGAGCACTGGTACGCCGCCAGGGTCGATCACGCCAGGGACAGGATCAGGGACGGAGGCGAGATTGCAGAGATCCAGTGCTTGATCGACATCGTGATGAGAAAGGAAGCGAGGGACGGCGAGGGAAATGTCATGCCGGAGGACGAGCTGAGAGACGAAATGTTTGCAGGTCAGTATCTCTTTCTCGCCTTGGACGCGCGCGACCACCAGAGAGCTGACGGTCTCAAATCTACGTCTTGCAGCCATGTTGGCCGGCCAGGAGTCAAGCGGGTGAGTCCAGTGCTCCGCGCCTCCACACATTCAACATCCCGTCTGACCACGATTGTCACTTTGCGCTTCCAGAACTGCCGAGTCTTGGGCTTTCAAGCATCTGTCCGAGCACCCGGAGGTCCAGCACAAGCTGCGCGACTCGCTGGTCTCGGTTCTGCCTCTTCCGTCGGAACGAGCCCCGACCGTTGCGGACGTCGGGCCAGAAGCGACCCCCTGTACGTGTCGGTGTCGGACCATACACCCGACTCGAGCGTCAGACTGATCATCTCGAATCCCGTCGTGCATCGATCGCAGACCTCGAAGCTGTTGCACACGAGATCCTCCGTCTCTCCGGAGTCGCCCCAGTCTCCGAACGACAAGGTCCGTCTCACCATCCCCCTCTCTCGTCGTGCGCCAACACTGATTGATTTTCGTTTGCTTTCATCATTGAAGCCATCCGCGACACGACTCTCCCGTCCACCAAGTCCGACGACGCCGCTCCCCATCACATCCCGAGCGGCACCATCTTTTGCCTCCTCAACTATCACGCCGCCATCCGTGCCGTTCCCGACGGCGCCATCTTCCGACCTGAGCGATGGTTGAACGAGAAGGGCAACTTCGACGGCACCCTCGCGTGGAGTCGGCCGTTCGGGTCCGGGACGAGAATGTGCTACGGGTACAGGACCGCCGTACGTCTCTTGCTTCCTCCCTTTCCTATTGATGCGAAAAAGATGGACTGCTGATCTACCTCTCCTACGGCGTCCCAGCTCGTCTTCCTGAGGCTGTTTCTCGCTCAGCTGAGCCTGACGTACTTTGTGAGGGAGCTGCCGGAGGAGCTGAGGGCTCAGAAGGCGACCAACTCGCTGACGAGGCGACCGGACAAGAGCTTTGTGGGGCTGAGCAGGTGGGATGATGTTGGTGAGGGGGAGGGCGGAGTGGCGAAGGCGAAGTGAGATGAAGGTGAGTGTAGTCTGCATCGCTTCGCTGGCTCTTCCTTTCTTGTTTCTCGTTGTTTCGTGCCTTGATTTTTACGACTATCACTATCTCTTTCACTGTCAAAATGCTGTCGCTCGGGTAAAAGGAGAGAGAATTGACATGTGATCGAGATGAACGGTTGCGACGGGTTCAGTCCACCTCGACGAATCCGCTGCTCGACGGGGAGTGGCTCGGTCGGACGTCCCAGGTGATGGGAAAGCAGACAGTCTTGTGTCGCTTCCAGTCGGCTCGCTGATGAGCTGATCAAATTGTCGCAGGGATCAAGATCAACGATGTGAGCACGATGGGAGACAGAGGGTGAGGAAGCGACTCACCTTTGGAGCAGTATCGGACGGCTATGCACTAGCAGATACGTGAGAAAGCGCCACAGCAGTCAGCTTACTAGCGACGAGAGAGCTCGTAAAGGTGAGAATGAGGGACTGACTCTGCCACATGCCATCATCTCCTCGCCGTCAGGGATCTCCGCGCACATGGATCGCAGCGTTCGGTTGATGAGGGCCTCGCAGTTGATCCAAGAAAGCGACAGAGCAGGGAGTCCAGACATCTGCTCCATATTCTTGTGGTCGTCCATCATCAGTGCTCCTAGAAATGCAAGCTCGAGTCCTTGTCCGGGGTAGGTACGCACGTCAACCCGCCGTTGAACAGACGCGAGTCCCGAGACGGGAACTTGAGGCGGGCTTGGGACCGCGATGTAGTGCACCATTAGCTTGGCCAGGCGCTTGTACAGCTTGGCATCCAAGGGTACCGAGCGGGGAGCTGAGTCCGGAAGCGAGAGCCAGATGAGGCGGATGAGGGCGGCCTGTCCGGCGAGGATGACCAGCTGCCAGCCTTGAGCTTCGGCAGGGTGAGCTTCGGTAGGGTTCTTGGCACAAAACAGCATCAGTCACTCAGCAGCGCAGTTCTGACTAGCAGTAAAGAGCTAGACGACGACGTACCCTCAGGCCACCTTCGAGATCCTTGAAAAGGGTGAAGACATACACGCTCTCGATGTCGGCAAGGATCTTCCGGATCAACTCGTGTCCGAACAAGTTGGGCGAGTCTCGAACGAGCTTTGCGAAATAAGGCGATCCAGCGAGCTCGAAAAGAAGCGCGTGAAGAACGGCGGGGAAGAGTTGAACTCGGCAACGCTCCCGGTCGGCCACGCGCGATAAAGGTAGAAGTCGACAACCGATTGGAGATGCTGAGCTGAGAACCGCGACTGGTGCAGGCCAAAAAAGGCAGTGAGCTACTAGCTGGGCCGAATGAAACGTGATGGAACGTGTGACTGACGAGGAAGCTCGGATCCGCGTCCACAGCGCGTCGCATCTGAAGGCGAGATGGGATGATGGACGTGTCAGAGTGGTGGATGTGTGCCGACTACGTTCAGAGTGGAGGGAGTGTCTGGCAGCTGACCAAGAGATCGACCTTGTCACAATCGAGCGTTGGAGCGAAGAGTGCGTTGGCGAGGGCTTCGACGGAGAGCGCATCGCTCGACGCGGACGAGGACGATGGCGGACCAGAAGCGGGAGGAGCCATGATGACGGTGTAGGCGAGGCCAGAGTGGGATGGTCGAGTTGAAGCGGCAGGGTTTCAGATGGACGGCTGGGTCGTTGCGTGTGTATGTATGATCGTGGTCGGGCGGCAAGGAAGGAAATGGCACACAAGGGTGAGCTCGACCTCTTCCTCGCCGAGCTCACCTCCCTACCGACATCGACCCTGCCCAGCCACCACCAACCCGAGCTCGTGCACCCACCGTGCTGATTTTCCTCACACCTCTCTCCGACCCTGAACCTGCACTGATGCTCTCGTCCCGCGAGCTCGAGCTCTAATACGGCACGCTCTCCCTCTTCCCTCCTCTAGCTCAGGCCCGATCACAATCCTCCCCATCCCGCTCTCCCTCCCTCAGGACCGACGTCGGCCGATCCCTCTTCTTCACCCGGCACCGTCTGTTATCGTTTCGATCCCCTCAACATCAAACAAAACCGCCCTTGCTTCGCTCAAGACCAAAAACAGCACCCTCGCCCTCTTGCTCTTCTGGTCATCAACCACTACCTCGCTTTATTTTCTGCCTTTCTCCGCTTCACTTCTTCTTCTCAGAGCTAGTCTCATCCTTCCTTTCCTCCTCTACACACACACACAACACACGCTCCTTTGAACACACACCATGTTCCCCTCCCCCTCGATCCTCCTCGTCCTCGCGGCCTCCCTCGCCTCCGCCGCCCCCCTCCCCGGTCTCCTCGGCGGCGACGGCCTCCTCTCCTCCGGCGATGGAACCCTCGGCGTCCTCGGAGGCAACGGCGGGCTTCTCTCTGGCGGCGCCCGCCGACCCGACGCCTACTACGGCAACTACGCCTCGTACGGGTACCCTTCCCACGGCGCCTCGGGAGGAGGACTCCTCCCCGGGGCGGGACTGCTCGCTGATGTGAGCTCGGGAGAGGGCCAGCCTGTTGGGCTTATCGGCAAGAGGGGAGGACTGGTGAGTCTGTCTGGTCGAGCCTTGTTGACGTCTCGGGTGTCGGCGCGTGCCTGACCTCTGTTTACGCTTCGTGTCTCGCAGCTCGGCGGACTCGGAGGTGGACTCCTCTCTGGTGGACCTGGAGCAACAGGCGGACTCCTCGCTGGTGGACCTGCCTACGCTGGTGTCCTCGGTGGACCCACCGGAGGACCCGTCGGAGGTGTACGTCCCTCTCTCTCCCCTCCTCACATCTCCTCCCTCACCCCACTCACACTCACACTCTCCCTCCCCTCCTTTCTTTCTCTAAAAGATCCTCGGCGGCGGCTCCACCGGCCTCCTGAACAACATCGCCCCTCGCTCTCCCGGCCTCCTCAACGGCGGCGGAGGCCGGCTCTCCTCCCTCGACGGATCACACGACCTCCTCTCCAACGGGAACGGTCTCCTCGGGATCGGAGAGCCCCAGGGACTCGCCAACACCGGCTTGCTCGCGGGTGGATCGAAGTACCATGGGTACGCTTATCAGTGGACGGCGCCGGAGGGGTGGACGATGCCGGGGTGGTATGAGTGAGTCCTCGTCTCCAGTCTACGATCTGTGCTTCTTCGCCTCCTCCCTCTCTCTCTTCGGCTGACATGTTCGTGTCTCTTCGGCGGGCGGACAGATTCGGCTTCTACCACCCCGAATCTGGAATCTGGACGTACGACCCCCCCTCGGTCCTTGAGTTCCTCCTCGGTCGGGGATACACTCCTGTTCGTCCCTTTTCCCCTTGCCCCCTTCACCCATACCCCCAAACCTCCATCCCCACCCTTACTAACCTTCCTCCCTCCTCTTCCAACGTCCGCAGATCTCCTCCTCCTCCTATGCCCCCCAGCCCCTCTTTCCTTCGACCTGGGACCACCCCGTCCGCGCGATCGATCTGACGCGAGCGGGACAGTACGGGTACTTCGGCCAGGATGCGAGCTTCATCACGGTCGAGGAGAAGGTGAGCAACTTGTTGGGCAGCTGTGGGTACTACCGCCCTCAGGGGGTGTACTACTAGACGAGGCGGAGTGTGTGCGTTGTGTGTGTGTTGTGTGTGTGATCCTGTATCGAGCCGCTTGGTCGGCCTTTCTTTTCGCTTGCTTGTTTCGTTCTGTTTGTGCGTTCGTTTTTGTCATGCATGTGTTTTCTTATCTTCGGGAACGGCTGAGGTCGGAAGGCAGGTTGTGTGACTCGGCCCAGCTGTGACCTTTTCGAGTCCGTTGCAGGTCACGTCTCGGCAGGCAAGAAAGAAATGGATCATGCGTCGATAGCGTAGCGTTAGTCGAGCAGCGAAGAAACAGAACCAAGGGGGTAAGGGATGAAATGAGGGGGTATCGAGGAACCAGGGAAAGATGAGAGAGAGAGAGAGAAGGAACGAGACGTCTAGTTCTGCGGCGACATCGGAGACTTGGACGACGACTCCTTGAGCGCCAGGAGCTGTTCGCACACAAACGGGACATGGAAATCAGCGGGGCGCAGGGACAGAGACAGACGCGCGTTCAGACTGACCTGCTTGCTCCTGAACGCCTCGTAGTGGTTCATCGCCGTCGACTCGATCAGGTCCTGGAGATGGGTCCTCGTCAAAAAGTTTCGGAGGTAGACAAACTCGCAGTGTCGCTCGTCCTCGACGTTGACGACCCCGTACCGGTTCTTGCGTCCGCGGACCGGCTTGCCGTCGATGATGACGTTTGTCTGCGAGCCGACGACCGCGAAGGGGATCATTTCCTGTGACGCGAGAAAGAGGGTGGGCGTGAGTCAAGGGGATGGAGAGGTAGAGGCTGAGGTCGGAGCGGAAAAGGGGACGTACGCGGATCCGGGCGTTGAGGGCCTGCTCCTCCTCGTCGTGCTCGTCCGTGTCGATCGGGTAGAGGCGGATCTGGTGGTGCGAGAGCTCGGCACGGATCTAGAGCGTAGGGATAGACGGGTTGGGGTGAGCTACGGTGCGAGAGTGAGGCGATGTCCGAGACTGGGTGACTGACCCTCTCCTTGAACGCGGCCCGCTCCTCGAGCGTGAGCGAATCAGACTTGGCAATCACAGGCACAACGTTGACCACCTCCGACAGCTTCTTCATCACCAGCACGTCAATCTAGAGTCGTCCCAAAGTACGCGTCGGTCAGCTTGGCTTTACGTCGCGCTCTGGACTGGCGTGGGACTGACTGGCTTGAGCGTGTGCCCTGTCGGGTTGATGAAGAAGAGACAGCAGTGGATTCGCGTGTCCTGAATGTACTTTTCCCTCATGGCTGTGAGTTCCTTTCGGAGGTAGGCCGAGTGCTGGTCCTTGATGTACTTGATGATCGGGTCCCAGCAGCCTTCGTTGTTGATCAAATCCCCGTACCCGGGTGTGTCCACAATGTTGAGTCGAAGCTTGACGCCGTTCTCGGTGATGACTGCGAGCAGAGCACGAAGGACGAGTGTCAGAGCTGAGGCAGTGGCGGGCGGCCGGCGAAGAGCGCGGAGGGGAGCGAGCGGGGTTGCTGGCGGACGAGCTCGACGGGGGACTCACTGTGGCTGTTTGCGAGGATCTCGGTCGTGTTGCGGACAGGCTCATCAGCCTCGAGTCGACCCTTGGAGTCCACCAGGTGGGACGCAAACAGAGTGTTGATCAGAGTCGACTTTCCGAGTCCGGTCTGGCCTGCGAGCGGAGGAGGGAGAGAGGCGAGATGAGCTCGAGCTCAACGAGGCCAGACGCTGTGGCCGGTCGAGAGCGAGACCAGATGATGTGCTTACCGACTACAATGACGTTGAACTGGAACCCTCTCTTGAGGAGCTTGTGCTCAATCTGCTGGGTGATGGCTGGCAGGCGTGCATGGAACGACGAGGGCAAGGAAGGTCGAGAGAGAGGGGCCGTGAGCGAGATGGCTTCCCTCGGCGAGCTCGCACGTCACAAGCTAAAAGAGCGATGACACTCACTGTCGAACCCGACATAGCTGCTTGCGAGAATCTCCTGAGCCGACATCGTGCTGGAAAGAAAGGGTGAGATGAGGCGAAAGCGAGGCGTGGAGGGATGGAGTTGCGTGTGAACGAGCTCACCAGCTCACGGCGGCCTCCCCGCTCCTGACCTCCCGACGGCCACGAACGCACCACCCAGACCCACAACACTACATCTCGCTTGACCTTAACTTCAGTACGCAGCATGGCCACGCAACAGCTCTCAGATCACGCGTCTCCATCGGATTCGGCCGAACGTCGACTGCTGGACGTGGACGCGCTCGTCGAAGCTCTCGCCCCGTTCCTCCTCTCGCCCAACCTCAAGACCAGAGACTCGGCGTACAGAAAGGTTCGTGATTCAGTCAGTGTCATCTTCGAGGTCTCGTCTGCTGAGCGATGCTGTTGTTTAGCTTTGGGAGGAGCTGAACGCGGGCATCTCACAAGACCACGCCAAGTTTTACGTGCGTTTGCTTCTCCTTGCCTTGAGGTTCGAGTCAGACTACTGACCTCGTTTACGCGCGCATTCTCAGAGTCGTTTCCTTGGACTGCACATTCCCGAGTTCATCAAAGTCTGGACCTCGCACATGGGCGTCTGTCATGACCTGACTTCCCATCTCGACGCCTTTGCCTGCGCGGTCACGAGGACAGCGTTGTTCAAGCGCTGGGTGCGAGAGAACGGACAGGAAGCTGTCAATCTCCTGGGCGCTCTATACGTATGGTTCGACAAGGCGCATCCAACCAAGCGACCGTACAGGAGTCAGGCAAGTTCATCCGACCGATGCTGGCTAGGACGTCTTGACTGAGATGATTGTCCCTTTTTGGCTTTCAGATCCGCGGCTCGGCATATAGATCCATGGACGAGGACGTCGACATCTTCAGGAGCAACACCAGCGTTCTGGAAGCTTGCGAGCAGATCAAGGTCATCCTCGTCCATCTACCTGACAACTTCGATCGCCTCGGACTACGCGGACTCTTCCCATCCGGGTCTGCTCACATCATCGCCGCTGCCTCGGCTCTGCGGGTCAATCTGGGACCTCTTTTCGTCGGTCTCCGACAGGATGCGATCTGCATACCCGACCTGCCGTGCGACGGCACGATCGACCAGCAACTCTGCAAGCTCATAATCTGTCCCGAGCACAATGGTCTCGAGCTCATGTTCCTTCTCGGCGACGAGAACTCGACCATCGCCAGCGCAAAAAAGCTCGCCGATCAGAGGGGGACTCGTGTCAACTGGGAGATGTGTGAGGCTAGACGCGCCTACGACAGCGCCTGCAAGGAAGTTAAGGGGGAGATGATGGCCTGTGGAGGAGTGAGTTCTCGATCATCATGTCTTCGGGGAGACCCTACCGCGACTGACGTTCAACGGCCGGGCCTTCGCAGTGCAGGACGGTCCGATACTGCTCGAAAGGTCCGTCCCTCCTCCTCTTTACCAGCCCGATGAGTTCTAACCTCATCAAACCTTCCATCTGGTTCTCTTGCTCGCAACCCAGCGCACCAGAGGGAACACTGGAAGGACCGACACAAGCACGAGTGCTTTGCGCCCGTCTGGTCGACCTGAACGGACCCCCGAAACCTTCTCGTCTCACTCCCTTCACCCTTCAATCATCATGACCTTCTTCTTTTCCAACTCAATCGCGTATGCCAGCCTTTCTGCTATCGCTCCGCACGCGTCTCCGGCCATACCGTGACCGCTCTCTGGGACGCGCGCGTGTCCGCGGCCGGTAAGAGACTTGGCTCTCGGGCAGTTGGGGCCGTCCGTGCTGCTCATCAGCACGTTCTGCATTCCTGGCTTGAGGCCTGGAACGTACTCCTGATAGGCTCGAATGGAGGTGCGCGATGGCCGAGAGGGGGTCTGGGAGAGGAGAAGGAAGCAAGCAGGAGGGGCGAGAGGGGATCGGTCGAGCCTTTTCCCCTCGGCCTCATGCAGCACGCGTTTGCCCGAGGCTCCGATGATCCGCCTGGCACGCCTCCTGGCAGCGAGATGGGAACAGAAGCAACAGAAGGAAAGGTGAGGTGTACTACTAGAGGCGATGCTCTTGCTTGATCTCGCGGCCTGAGGGAGCCGAGAGGAGAAAAAATCCGGGTCCGGTGCTGACGGACCCGCCGTTGGTCGAATGCTGACTGAGGATCTCGGACAAGCGGGTTCTCACGAGGCGGGACGATCCTGCCTATCCCTCGCTCGCCAGCAAATCTTTTCAAGCTGCACAGATGCTACATGCTGATCAAGAAGTAGAGTGTCAGGATGTACATGTCCTAGAGGTCTCACATGGTCTGGCTGGTGCTTCGCGGGCTCAAAGACGTGAGGCCGAGGGACGTCAGCTCAGCTCGGTGACCGAGCGGCAGGGAGATCTGGTCTGAACCTTTGGCCGTCTCAGCTCGCACCCGTCCCTGCAACGTTCACCAACCCCGCCCAGGGTACCCATCCCCTCTTCTCTCTCTTCTCTCTTTCGACCTTCACCCCGTCGACGCACCGCCTCCGTCTCGGATAGGCAGCGGTCTCTCTCTCTCGAAGCGAGCTCACCGCCTCTGCTTGGCCTCCACTCCGCCGCGTCCTCCCTCCCCTTCCTCCTCCGTCCCTTCCTCGCCCGCCATGCCTCCCCGCTACAAGCCTTCCAAGTCTGCTGCGATGTGGAGTTCGTTCAAGACCAAGATCAACCCTGAGCGGATGTTCTCGTCGAAGCGGTCTCTCCCTCAGCCTCGGTCGATCTATGTCAACACTCCGTTGCCGGACGACTCGTTTGACAAGAAGGGGAGGGTGCCCAAGCAGAACCTGTATGCGACCAACCAGTCCATCACATCAAAGTACACCGTCATCACCTTCGTGCCGAGAAACCTGTTTGAGCAGGTGAGTGACAGTCTGACCGAATCCGCGCGCGTGGGAAGGCAGAGGGGAGAGGAGAGGGGGGGTCAGCGAGCGTCATAGGGACCGCTGGCCGGACAGCAGCGTATTTGGACAGGCCGGGTCAGGCAGAGGCGGTCGGAAGGGACGAGTGCGAGCATGGGCAGACAGCTCAGCCGAGGCCGACGAGGGCAGGAAGGGAGGAGGCGAGGTGAGCTAGCTCCCTCGCCGAGGACGTAAGCTCATCCCTCAGCCGGCGCCCTCCGCTCCCTCCTCCGCCTCGGCCGACTCTGCACGACGCAAACGTGCCAGACAGGCGCTGGGATGGTGACTTTGAGTCGTGCTTGGCTCTCGCTGGCCTCAACTCCGCCTGGTGCGGTGTCGTTCTTGTGGTCTGGCCAAGACTGACGTCCTCCCCTCCTCTTCCCCCTGTCCTTGCCTCTGTCTTGTCCAGTTCCGCCGGATCGCAAACATCTTCTTCCTCGGGATCGCCATCCTCCAGTTCTTCCCAAAGTTCTCGACCATCTCGCCCGGACTGGTCATCCTGCCTCTGCTGGCCGTGCTGGCCATCACGGGCGGCAAGGACGGGTACGAGGACATCAAGCGACATCAGTCCGACAAGAAGGTCAACCACTCGGTCTCGCACATCCTCTCGGGAGGAGGGTACGAGAACCACAACCAGATGGCACCCAAGGCAAAGACGTTCGTCAAGGGAGTCAAGCTGCCCCAGTCAAAGGCAAAGCGCGAGGCAAAGCGGAAGGAGGAGGCCGGCTGGGGTCAGATCGTCCGAGACGAGAACACCGTCGAGCCTGACCTCGAAGAGGGAGGCGTCGTCAGGCTGCCAGGAGAGGACCTCACCGGGTCCAGGACGAGGGAGAGCGAGGTCGCCGCCGGGGAGGTCCCCAGCTCGGCCGCGCAGGACAAGGAGGCCGGCGAGAACGAGTCCGAGGGCGAGCTCGGATGGCGCCGAACCATGTGGGAGGACGTAAAGGTCGGCGACTTTATCAAGATCTACAACAACGAGGGCTTCCCGGCCGACGTTGTCATCTGCTCGACCTCGGAGGAGGAGGACGTTGCCTACATCGAGACCAAGAACCTTGACGGGGAGACCAACCTCAAGTCGAGACACGCCGTCCCCGAGCTCGCCCACCTCCGATCCGCCCTCTCGTGCTCGACAGCCCGGTTCAAGATCGACTGCGAGCCAGCAGAGGTCAACATGTTCAGGCTCAACGCGGCCGTCGTCGTCGAGGGCGAGGGAGCCGACGGTGGCCGAGGCGAGCAGGTCCGACACCCGGTCAACCTCGAGACCTGTCTCCTCCGAGGATGCGTCCTCAGGAACACCGCTTGGGTAATCGGAGTCGTCATCTTCACCGGAGCCGACTCAAAGATTGTCATGAACTCGGGTGGGACGCCGAGTAAGCGGTCAAAGGTCGAGAGGCAGATGAACCCCCAGGTGTGAGTGCTCTCGCGCTCATCCGAGTCATTCGACGCCTCAGCTGACACGAGCTTCTTCCCTCTCTCGCTCTTCAGTCTGTTCTCGCTTGGTCTTCTCGCTGTCGCCGGAGCTGTGTGCGCGATCGTGGACCACTTCAACGAGGTCACCTGGTACCGACAGAACGCGTACTGGACGCTGTACAACGACCGGCCGGACGACAACCCCCAGTTCAACGGGATGGTCACCTTCTTCAACTCGCTCATCACCTTCCAGAACATTGTCCCCATCTCGCTCTACATCTCGATCGAGTTTGTGCGAACCGCCCAGGCGCTGTTCATCTACTGGGACGACCTCATCTGGCACAAGAAGACCGACACCAGGACAATGGCCAGGAGTTGGAACCTCTCGGACGAGTGAGTAGCATCTGCCTCATCTCGATCACGCGCGATGGACGCTGACTGTCTCCGCTCGTCCCCTCTACCAGCCTCGGCCAGATCGAGTACATCTTCTCGGACAAGACGGGCACGCTTACCCAGAACGCGATGGTCTTCCAGCAGTGCTCGGTCGCCGGAGTCGTCTATAAAGGTGACGGCAAGACCCCCGAGGGCGTCATCGTTGACGACCAGGCGACCGCGAACGGCTCAAACGGCGACGCAAAGGTCAGCCAGGACCACACCGCGACCGACATCGAACAGTCACCTACCTCGTCCGAACGCCCACTCAAGAAGATCACCACCGCTCCGACCGACGACAAGGACGCCTCGACGGACGGAAGTGGGTCGGATGTCAAGGCAAAGGTCAAGCTGCCCAAGGAGGTGCTCGCCCCGTTCCATGACGACCACCTCTCGTCCGATCTTCGCAACCAGGACACCGAGCAGTCGACAAACATCCACGCCTTCTTTGCCACCCTCGCCCTCTGCCACACCGCACTCGCGTCCGAGGACGCCAACGGGGTGATCGAGTACATGGCCCAGTCGCCCGACGAGTCTGCTCTCGTGCAGGCCGCCGCCGACGTCGGCTTCGTGTTCCGAGGAAAGGACCGCAACATCCTCCGCATGCAGACCCCGTTCAGCACCGAGATCGACGAGTACGAGCTCCTGAACGTGCTCGAGTTCTCGTCTGCGAGGAAGAGGATGTCTGTCCTCCTCCGAAAGATGGACGACGACGGAAAGATCTTCCTCCTCGTCAAGGGAGCCGACAACGTCATCTTTGAGCGACTCGCACCCGGCAAGGAGGAGATCAAGCAAAAGACCAACAAGGACCTCGAGGCGTTCGCCAACGAGGGGCTCCGAACGCTCTGCCTCGGATACCGGATCGTCGAGGACTCCGAGTACGAGGAGTGGTCGCGCGACTACCACGACGCGACGGTCTCGCTCGACAACCGAGAGGAGCTCATGGGAGCCGTCTCTGCCAAGATCGAGCACTCGCTGATCCTGCTCGGAGCGACCGCCATCGAGGACAAGCTCCAGGACGGAGTGCCCGCCGCGATCGCCGACCTCAAGCGGGCGGGGATCAAGGTCTGGGTCGCCACCGGAGACAAGCTAGAGACGGCCATCGCGATCGGATACAGCACCAACCTGCTCTCGCGCGACTCGAACCTCATCATTGTCCGAGGAGGCGCGTACGGGACGCCCAACTCTGCGTACGACCAAATGAAGTCTGCGATCGAGCAGTTCTTTGGACCCGAGATTGTCGAGGACGTCAACTTCCACCCACCAGAGCTCGAGCGGACAAACTCGCGCCGGCCGTCGTCTTCGAGGAGGCGGTCGTCCCAGATGCAGAGGAGGAACAGCGGGGTATCATCGCTCGTCGGAGAGGGCAACGGAGACCGACCTGGAGGGTTCTCGCTCGTCATCGAGGGATCCGCGCTCACGCACGCGTTTGAGGAGGAGTGGACCGAGGACCTGCTGCTCCAGCTGTCGACGCGGTGCAACACCGTCATCTGCTGCCGAGTCTCGCCGTTGCAGAAGGCCCAGGTCGTCCACCTCATCAAGGATAACCTCCGGGTGATGACGCTCGCGATCGGAGACGGAGCCAACGACGTGTCCATGATCCAGGCCGCCGACGTCGGAGTCGGAATCTCGGGAGAGGAGGGTCTCCAGGCCGTCAACTCGTCAGACTACGCCATCGCTCAATTCCGATACCTCACCCGCCTGCTCTTTGTCCATGGTCACTGGTCCTACATCCGAAACTCCAACATGTACGTCTGCGTCTGCCCTGCTCTCCACTCATTCTGCACTTGAACTGACCTATCTTCCTCTCTCGTCCCTTCAGGATCCTCAACTTCTTCTACAAGAACATCATCGGAGTCGGGGTGCTGTTCTTCTTCCAGATCTACTGCGCCTGGTCGACGACGTACGTGTTCGAGTACGTGTATCTGCTGCTCTGGAACGTCGTCTGGTCGCTCGCGCCCGTCATCGCGATGGGAGTGTTCGACCGAGATCTCGACCACGACATCCTCATGGAGCTGCCCGAGCTGTACCGGTACGGACGAGCGGGCATCTACTTCGGCATGAAGAAGTACTTTGAGTACATCTTTGAGGGAGTCATGCAGGTCAGTCCACTGCCCATCTCCATCTCTGCCTTCTCGGATGAGCCAGACTGACGCTCAGTCTCTTGCCTTTCGCCTGTGCAGTCTGCCGTCATCTTCTTCTTCATCAACCAAGCCTACATGACGACCAGCTCTCGCACGGACGGATACGACGTGTTCATGTACGAGTTCTCGACGACGATGGTGATCGGAGCGATCCTCGTCTGCAACGGGTTCCACGGGATCAGCATCCACGCCTGGACGGGATGGGTCTGGTTCGCCATCATCATCGGTCCCGTCCTCGGTCTCCTCTTCACCCTCGTCTACGGAGCCCTCCCGCCGAGCACGCTCGTCACCAATGTCTAGTGAGTCCCATCACCTCCCGAAGCCCCTCTGGATCTCGCCCAGTCTTGCTGACCGTTTTCCGGCACGGCTTCTCTTTTCCTCTTCAGTGGAGCGTACGACTTCCTGTTCACCTCTGCGACCTTCTGGTTCTGCATCATCTTCGTGTTGATCGTGTCGATCCTGCCTCGGTACTTTATCATGGCGTACCACTCGATCTACGTCCCGAGCGACATCGACGTCATGAAGGTCGTCAGGTCAGTCTCTTCTCCCTTCCTCATGTTCTTCCTCGCCTCGGACTGACCCAGTCTCTCTTCTTCACCCTCAGGAAATCCGACCCCTCGATCGACGTCCGCAACCACCCCGCCCTCGGCGGCCACTTCCGCCGAGATGACACCTCCGCACCCGACGTCGACCTTCCCGAAAACGAAGCCCGCCCATCCTCTCACCACCCACGCACCTCCATCCAGCATGACCGCTTCGACGACGACGGCGAGGCCCAACCCCGCCAATCGATGACCTCCATGCGCCGCCTCGGCCGAACGCACACGAGCGGCATCGGCTCCGAGATCGACATGTCGACTGGATCGCGCACGCCTGCTGGTGCGAGGTCCGGGTTCGACTTCTCGGCCGAGGAAGGAGGAGGAGTCGCGGGACTGAGGAGGGAGCAGAGTCGGATCAGTGCGATGACCGGGCGGAGTGGAGGGGCGACGAGGGCGCAGCAGTTGAGGGCAGAGGGGGCTCAGCAGCAAGGCCGACGTAGGAGCGGGACGCTCAACTCGCTCAGGAGTAGAGCTGGGTCCGTCTTCACGAGTAAGAAGAAGAAGGAGGAGGCCGGAGGGGTGCCGCCTTTGCCCGACCAATAGTCCGCGTCGATCTACTTAGACTTTCTCTTCTCTCTCTTGCTTGATCTTCGATACTTTATATGCGTTACCCACCCTTTCTCCGTTCGAGTTCAGTCCGTGTTTGTTTACTCGCGTACATGTGCGTGTTTTCCCCTTTGTTGCTTTTGCTCCTTCTTACACTTTGCGCCACCCAACCCGCTCTCTCTCTCTTTCTAATACCTTTTCCCTCCCTCTTTCGCTGTCAGTGGTGAGAGTACGCACGAAGCCAACGAGATCTCTTCTGATGAATCATGCATATGTCTCCACTCTTGCATATCCAGTCTCGCCCTACCTAAGTCTGACACCAGTTCCCCGTCCCATCTGTCAAAAGAAGAAAAGAAACCCGACGAGATGCCTGAGCCGATGTAGCCACGGAAAATCGTCTTGTGAGAGCGGGAGGACTTGACTCACCCTCGCTGCAGTCGGGACAGATGAAGTACCCTGCCGAATCGACACTGTCCTCGGAGAGGTCGAAGCAGTCGAGGTGGAACCAGTCTTCGCATCTGTAGGTCAGACACGCAAAAAAAAAAAAAAAAAAAAAACGCCGGCAGGTGGGAGAATCAGCAAAAATCGGCTGAGAATCGGACGAAAAGTGGGGACTGACCTGTCACAAGCCACCATCGCTCGCTCCTCCTCATACTCCGTCTGGCAGATACAGTACAGACCGATGTCGCGGAAGCCTTCATCGTCGTAGTAGTCTTCTTCGTCGTCAGAGTAGGACTCGGAGTCGTCGCCAGATCCTTCCGAGTGGGTGTCCGGTATGGGCGGCGAGAGGACCGGGTCGGGCTCGCGATCGCGTTCGCGCTCGGGCGACTCGCTCAGCGTCTTGGTTGTGGCAGGACTGGGGGTGCATCTTGTTGGGACCGCAGACGGCTGGGTCGCGAGAGGTGCGCGAGACGGCTCAGCAGCAGTAACGGTAGGTGCGAAGAGCTGCTCTCTGCTCCGTACGTCGTCTGCCGTCGACTCGTGACTGATCCCGTCGTCAGAGTCCAGATTGGCGAGCGGGATTGATTGGTCTGGCGTCTGGGAGGCTGGTGTAGGCGATGGAGAAGGAGAGTCGCAGGGCTCGTGGTCGACGGCGCGGACGGCTTGCTCAGGCGAGACGCGCCTTTGCGAGTGGAAGCTGAGCTCGGCGGGCTGTTGTGCGCCAAGAGCATCCTGATCGCTCGAGTCGTCCTTGTCGGTCACCTCGATCCGTGCACCGTCGACGAGACCCGCCTGAGCGCACGTTAAGTCTCCGTCGAGCGCCCGTCCGTCGGCGGAAAAGACGAGATCCCAGGCCCGTCGTTGGATGTCGCATTCGAACGAGACGTGGGTGGCAAAGATGGCGAACAGCTTGCTGAGAGGCATGTCCAGCTCAACGAACGGCTCGTAGTCGACGCCTGGAGACGATCTGCGAAGGATGAAGGTGTAAGTAAGGCTCCAGAAGCGAGAGCAGGGTGGTGGGACGCACAGGTAGTCGAAGAGGACCAAGATCCAAGCGGTTTTAGCCTTCCTCTTCCGCGGCTTCTTCTCCTTGACGACCTTCGCCTTCTTCTGGATCGGCTCTCGTCCGCACCCAGACGAGCTTCCGCCACCAACGCCGTCGGACATGTCGAGATCCTCGCCGCCGCGCTTCTTGCTCCGAGCCGCGTTACTCGGCCGAGCGTCCGGCCGACTTGCACGTTGTACAAGGGTGGCGTCGGTTGTGGCTGCAGTCGTTCCTCCGCTTTGAGAGGGCGATCGGCGGAGAGCAGACTGAGGGAAGGCAAGGAGAAGATTCGTGGTTGGGTCCTCGAAGGTTGCTGCTGGAGGCGGGGATGAAGAGAGCAGGCGAGGTACGTCGAGAGCGACTTCCTGAACATCTCGTGTCGAAATTGGGTAGCCTTCCGAACGAGTTCCAGGTCCCGTGGACGATTCTGCAAGAGCGTTGCCGTCGCTCTCGGCCGCCGGCTCTGCGAGAACAGACGAGTTTCCAGTCGCGACACCCTCAGAGGCTCTGGCGTCGTCCTCAACGGCTCCGTTGTCTTCTCTTGCGCTTGCGCTGGGCTGGACAGGTCCGGTCGGGCCAGCGGCGTCGACAGTCGGTCCAGCACTGATGCTGACGTGAGCGACGCGCTGTTGGGTGGGTACGAGGGCGGGCATAACCGTCGGAGCAGCTGACAAAGAGTTCGCATTGGGAAGAGCAGTCGGAGCTTGCTCGTCGGCAGTGGAGAGAGGATTATTTTTCGACACCGTGGCCTCTTTGGATGGACTGAGCGGGCGAGAGGGGTGTTGGGCTCCGTTGGCGTCGACTTCTTGTGCTCCTCCTCCGGGAGAGGCTTGTCCATCCAAGCGAGTGCCCGGTCCGGTGGACGGTCGTGCGACTGCATCGTCGTCGCTTGATGCTGCCTTGTCGATCACGTCGATCCGAGAGCCGGAGGCGAGTTTTGCCTCGGCGCAGGTCAGTTCGGGTTCGAGGATCTGGCCGTCTCTGCAGAAGGCGAGCGTGTCGACATCCCGTTGCATCTGATCCGTCGCCGCAAAGTATGCGAACAGCTTGGACAGAGGCTTGTCCGGGGAGACCATGATCGACTCCTCGACAGTTGCCGTCGGACCCCTGCGCGACACGAGGAGTCGTCAGCAGCAGTCAGAGCTGCGTAGACCGACGCTGGACGCACTCATGTCTGAGATGGATCAGGATTGGGATGATTGAACCACAGAGAAGCAGAGAAGTTCAATCGAATCAGATCACTAAAGCAACGCGCTCAATGAGTACGAACTGACACTCCAGACTGACCCTTGGGGGGCTGAGCAATGACGTTCTGCTTGGATTCTTCCGTCTTGATTGCCTTCGGAGCGATTGTACCGCTGAGCAGACGCACCTCGATGATCGCTTCGGGCTGGAGCCGAGCCATGAGCGCCTTCCAGACGAACGGCTTGTCCGAGATGCGCTTCCCGCCGACGTAGAACGAGAGCTGACCATCCTCGACCGACGAGAGCGACTGGAACTCGACTTGAGACTTGAGGAACGATACGGCTTCCTGCGAGGTCCAGGGCGAAAAGGGACGAGCAGATCAGCGGCCGAGCGACGGTGGCGGACGCGACAGTCAAGAGGGTGGAACGCGAAGCTCACCTGCTGAGTCGGATACGTCTGGTCCCATACAGACTCAGTCGTCTCGTCGTCAAGGACGAGCTCGTACGAGCAGATTTGAGGCTCTGGTGTGGCCATCAGCCGACGGCGAAGAGGGAGGGTGGGTCATGGACAGGAGCAACCAGAGCGAGAGAAGGGTGAGCCCATGTTGAGCTCGAGTTCATCCCGTCGAGCTCACGGCCTCGTTCCGTTCCTCTCGCGCCTCGCCATCTGAGCTCGTCGCGTCTCGAGCCCCTCGCCACTCGTGCTATGCGACGCCTGCTACAGGTTTCAATCTCATCCTACACCCAGGATGCGTCCACGATAGAAACGGTGTCGCTCAACGCGCGAACACGCATCCAAGCGATCAAGCTGCCTCTTGCCACATCACCTCCCTCAGACCACACACGATCACGATACCCATCCATACAAGTCTATCCATCTTCCTCCCAGCTCTCACTCCCATCTAAGCAGCACTCACCACCGGCTCCTCCTCCATCCCCCCAACCTTCGCACCCACATCCCTCTCTCTCTGCCCCTTCTCACTCGCAACCCTCTCCACAATCTTCCTCACCCCAGCCTCGCCTCCAGTCACCTGCTCGACCCGTCGCTCGCGGTCCTCGATCCCGCGCAGCTCGGCGGGCATGACGTCTTTGTTGAAGTCG
This sequence comes from Mrakia hoshinonis, assembly GCA_036245725.1. NCBI lineage: Eukaryota > Fungi > Basidiomycota > Tremellomycetes > Cystofilobasidiales > Mrakiaceae > Mrakia > Mrakia hoshinonis. The sequence continues at coordinate 84,573 of BTPH01000115.1, forward strand.
AGGGAGGGGAGGGCCGACTGGACGGCGTCGAGGAATTTGGCGGGGTGGGCGGTGGAGAGGGTGATGAGGAGGGAGGAGGGAGGCCTATAAGGAGAGGAAAAGGGGTGTGAGTGGGGTGAGAAAGGGAGATGAGTGCGGAGATGGGGACGAACAGGTTGGGAAGAAGAGACTGGGTGACGGTGAGTCCGACAGCGGTGTGAGGGTCCGCGACGTAGGAGGGGTTTTTTGAGTAGTACGCCTGAATCGTCTTGGTCGTCTGAGAGCGTCGAACAAGAATGCGAGGCGTCAGTCTCACAAATTGACAAAAGCTTCATCAGACGCGCCGAAACGTACCTGCTCATCCGCGACCCTCTCGGCGATAAAGTCCCTCCTCGCAATCTCCAACACCTTCTGCCCCACATCCACCGTCCCATCCGTCTTCAACTTATCCATCCACCCCTTCAGCGTCTCGCTCGCCTTCTTCCCATCTCCTCCCTCCGCCTCGCTCGCAAAGTACCACAGCAACCTCTCAAAGTTGCTCGACACCAGGATATCCATCGCCGGGGTGATCGTCTGCTTCACTCCACCCTTCCCTCCATCCTCCTTCTCGTACCTCCCCGTCTTCCAGAACCGAGCGAGGATGTCGTTCGAGTTTGTCGCGACGACGAGCTTGCCTGAGGGGAGACCCATCTGCTTGGCGTAGTAGCCGGCGAGGATGTCCCCAAAGTTGCCGGTCGGGACGACGAACTGGGCCGGGGGGGAGTTGGTGGGCAGGGAGAGGTGGGCGTGGAAGTAGTAGACGATCTGGGCGAGGATGCGGGCCCAGTTGATCGAGTTGACGGCTCCGAGGCGGTGGGTGGAGTTGAACTTGGGGTCGGAGAACAGAGCCTTGACAGTGTCCTGCGCATAAAACGAGGAGAGCGAGCGTCAGTACGAGCAAGCGATTGAGGCGATGCTAGACGATGTGTGCTTACCTGGCAGTCGTCGAAGGTGCCGTCGACCGAGAGGCAGTGGACGTTTGAGTCGAGGATCGACGTCATCTGAGCCTCCTGGATCGCAGACACTCGTCCCTTGGGGAACAGCATAAAGATCGAGATGTCGGCCTTGCCTCGGACACCGTAGATGGCAGCACTGAAGGGAAAGAGGCACGTGCGAGAACGAGAGAGCGAAAGTCAGCTTGAGCTCGGCGCCGTCCGCGTCTGTCCCTGCTGAGCTCGACACCAGCTCCCGTCCTCTCAGACGGGATGTGCTTACCTTCCAGTGTCTCCTGATGTTGCTCCTACGATGGTGATGGCCTCCCTTGCCTCTCCGTCCTTCTTGTCCTTGTTCCTTCGCTGGAGGAAGTACTCGAACAGGTTGCCCAGGAACTGGAGGGCAACGTCCTTGAATGCAAACGTAGGCCCGTGGAACAGCTCGAGGATGTACTCCTGGTCCGAAATCTTGTGGAGAGGGGTTGTGTTTGGGTGACGGAAGGTCGAGTACGAGTTGTCGATGATGGACTTGAGGTCCTCGGCAGGGATCTCCGAGGTGGGCACAAAGAGGGAGATGATCTTGTATGACAAGTCAGAGAACGACAGCCCACGCCACTCGGTCTCCCAGTTCGGAGGAAGCGTAGGCAGCGTCTCGGGGATGTAGAGTCCTCCGTTGGGAGCCAGTCCGGTCAGAACAGCCTGCGAGAGACCAGCAAAGGGGGAGGGAGGGCAAAGGTCAGCTCAGCCGACCGAGCTCACCGAAACAACAGCCGCTCAGAGCCACAGAGCGAGACTGACCTCCTCAAACGTGAGCCGTTCTGGGCCTCCTCGAGTGGAAAAATACTTGATCATGGCGAAGAGCGAGTGGGTGGGAGGGCGGAGGCAAGGTCGAGGTTTGGGAATGTCGAGCTCGACTCCCCCAGCCTGACTCGAGGCCCTCGGGCGGCGCAGCCGAAACAGAACAGACGACGAAAGGCCTCGCCCAGACCGGAGAGTGCAAACAGTCATATATCAATATGAGCCAGAGCACTCTCTCCTTGCTGGATAGATGAAGCGACTCATTTCGTGATGCATCTACGAGGGCGACGCAAGGTCAGAAGCACCTTGCGCTTCCGCTCGCCGCCGGCTGCGCCCGGGCTCGCACAGTCCTCGCACACGATGGAAAGAGAGATCATGGTCATATGGGCTGTGCGCGGGTGATGTGGAGGAATGCTGTCGATGCTCAGTCGACCTCGTGCAGCTGCTGAGGATCAGCCGTCTGCGCGGTCCAGGTGACGGGGAAGCAGACCGCCTTGTGTCGCTTCCAGTCGTTTCGCTGATGGGCTACAGGTACGGATCGATTGCAGATCAAGGAGTCAAAGCAGGCAGATCAGTCAGGACGGAGAAGGGCAGAGTGAGGAGGAAGATGAAAGACCTTTCGAGCAGTATCGGACCGTTCCGCACTGCATGCGGCGATACCAAAAGGAACAGCGTCAGCCGCGAAGGCGGAATGCACGGCTTAATTGGCTGGAGGAACTCACTCTCGCACAAGCCATCATCTCTGTGCCGGTCGGGACATCCTCGCAGACCGATTTGGCCGTGCGACCGATCTTCGCTTCGCAGTTGAGCCAGGAAAGAGACTCGGCGACCAGTCCAGACGTCTCTGACATCAACTTGTGGTCCTCGGTGACGAGAAAGGTAAGAAACGGTATCTCCAACCGCTCTTCGTCGTCCTTGACGTCGGCTTGAGCTTGGGGGGAAGAGAACCGGTTGGGACCGTGAACGGACTGCATCCCGCTGGACATTGCCGCGATGAGAACCTGGAGCAGTCGTCGAAAATTTTTGCCACCGTTGACAACGATTGAGTCCTGCGCAGCTTCCGTCATGGAGAGCCAGACGAGTCGAATGGTCGTGGCCTGGATAGCGAGGTGATGCATGCCCATTTCCTGATAGGCCGACGGGGGGTTCTGTGCGGACAGTATAGAGTTGGGTGAGCGCAGTGCTTGATGCAGTTGGAGAAAGCCATACAGGATGGGGTTGACGTACATGGATCCCCTCCAGTAGAGTTCGAGGTGGACCGCTGACGATCCACACCTCCTCGAGGTCGGCGAGCATCGCGAGGATGAACCCGTGTCCGATTGACACGGGCGAATCCCGGATGTACTTGGAAAAGTACGGCATGTGTGCGAGCTGCTGGATCAGTGGTCCCAAAGTGAGCGGGGCAGAATGGGCAAGCAGGCCGTGTGCTCCTGCCGCCAGCATGGCGCGATAGAGACCGACGATTCGGGGAAGATGCCTGGCTGACAGCAGCGCCTAGTAGTGACAATTGCAGCGAGTAGTCAGTAGCGAGCAGGTTGACGAGTGATGCCTGACTTACGAGAAAGGGGACGTCCTTGTGACCAAGACGTTCATTGGTCTGCGCAAAGAGACAGCAGAGGCAGACAGGTGGATCAGCCGGAGCGAGAGGTCTCCCCGAAGTGAGTAGAGCGAGAAGACTGCTTACAAGCCTCTCCGACATTGCATGGTCCTCCTGAGTCTCGCCGAACAGAGCGCGGGCGAAGGTGTCGACCGCGAGCCCCAGGCTCGTCTCGGCCGACGCCGGGGATGCAACAGCGGAAGAAGACATCGTGGCTGGGCAAGCGAAGAGGCGAGTAGCTGGCTTAACGAAGGGCGCGGCTAGGAGCTGGCGGAAGGCGCGGGCCTATGTGGAGCGATGGCTTTGTCGAGTGATCGTGGTCGGACGGGAAGGAGGAGAAGCGATGGTGAGCTTCGAAGATGAGCTCGGCCTCTTCTCCCGAGTCCTCAGCCTAGCTCTCACCTGACAACAATGTCTGTTCTCCGGCACAGAAACGCTGCTGACAGCAAGTGCAGACCTGATGCTCTCGCCTTTTGATGCGTACTGCTTGAGCGGTCAGGCTGAGCGTCGGCTGAACGGGCTCGGGGGCAGAGCGGACGGAGCTTGCCCTTCTTCCCTCAGGGGATCATCCGCGCCCTTGCCTCCTCCTGCTTTCACCACCATCCGCCACTCTCTTCCCTCGGGCTTCAAGTCGACATGACTCAATCCCGGCGGTTCTGCATCTACGCCATCCCTAGCGCTCCAGGGGCGAGCGAGTCTGTGTACGGGTTCCTCCACCCGACCCGGCAGGTGAGCTCTCGAGTGCGCTTCCATCGCATGCCCTTGCCAGTCGCTGACTACCGTTCCTCTGAGACAGGAGACCATCGCCTACCTCATGATCAAGTGTCCCTCGCTCTCTGCCGTCGACGACGATCAGTTCTCGTTTACGATTGAGGGCGTCAAGCTGGACGACGAGCCTGGCCTGTGGAGAGAGGTCACCGACGATCTGCCCCTCCAGCCAAAGCCCATCATCCACCTCAGCCTCATCGACACACTCGTCAAGAAGGAGAAGAGAGAAGAAGACGAGCCTCTCGGTGAGTGATCAAGGCTGGATGGGGAGTCACCTCGCCGGGCTCCTCTCACACCTGTTCCTCGTTTGACCGTGCCTGCAGCCGACCCGACCTTCCTGGTCCGCATATGCTACACGTGAGTCTCATCGCCTCGCTCCCTCTCCAGTGTCGCGTCTGACGGTTCACTTTGCTTCTTCAGCTCCTCGATGACGCCGGACGTCGACAGCAGATGGTCGGCCAAACCCCATCATCGTCTGGTCACCATCTTCCGGAGCTGCGCGAACGAGATGGGCCGAGACGTCGGAGAGCTCAACTTCTTCCTCGATGGCCAGCTGCTCGATGGCCGGCAGACCTGCGCCGAGGCTGGAGTCGTCGGTGGCTCTCGCATCGACGTGGTCGACAGGGTAGCATCAACCGACGGCAACGCTGTCGCGGGATCGTCCACCGGACCGGGCACCCGCTCGGAGGGCCTCCTGCCTTTGACAGAGGACGTCACTCTAGCCGTGGCTCGACTGCCTGCTCCGTCTCAACCTTCCGCATCGACACGCGTGGATCAGAGCCCTGGACCTCGACCGGCCCTACACCCATCCACCCCTCGTCTTTCCCCCGTCCGACCCGACATCGCCCCAGCTGCAAGCGGTCCCGCTTCCGTCCCAGCCGTTACTCATCTCGCTGCTGTCGAATCCATTGCAGACCCTGACCCCGAGCCCTGTGTCCCGGTCGTACCCGCTCAACCGAGCGTCACGGCTCAGGGCAAGAGACGAGCCGATGCAGATAGCAGCCCGGCGGATGGAGTTGGAAGCGAGATGTCGCCCATGCATCAACAGGAGCCGAGCACAAAGAAGGCGAGGGTCGTCAAGGAGGAGAGTCCGCCGCCCACAGGCGAGACGCTCGAGCTCGCAGGAGAGGGAGCGATCGTCACCGGATCAGCCGCTCCAGCCTCGACTTGCGATCCTCAGACATTGACCGTCACCAGCTCGAGTAGCTCGGCAACGTCGAGCAAGAAGAGACAGACGCAAGATGACTGGATCCTCGTCGTGCTGGACTACCTGTACGCAACTCCGTCGTCTTAACTCGTATGCTCGACGCAGACTGACCGATCTCCTTTTTTCAAGACCTTCTCCAGGCTTCGACACGTATGAGCCCCTCTTCCCCCTCGACATGCCGCTCAGCAAGCTGTTCACCATCTTTGCCACCCACGTCACGTTCCTCTGCGACATCCAGCGAAGGGCCTGGGATCTCGTCTTTTCCGCCGACGGACGGACGCTCGACGGAGACTTGACGTGCGCTCAGGCGGGACTCGTCGACGGTGCACGGATCGAGGTGACCGACAGGGATGACTCGAGCGATCGCGATGCTCTCGAGACGCCGCCCACCCTTGCCGAGAGCCCCTCGGATCGACGCGTCTCTATCGCGACAGAGCCTCGATGCGCCGTCGACAACGGATCCGGACAATCTGCTCGCCCAGCTTCGGCGGTGTCGCCTACGGAAGCGGATGCTCTCCCTCCTCCCGCCGAGGGCCTCAGCTTGTACGAGAGGATGAGAGCCGAGATCGCGGAGAAGTGCGGAGTCAGCAGGGAGTTTATATCCGCTCCCGCTCTTGCGGAACCCTCCAGTGCAGGCTCGTGCACCGCGAGGGTCCAATCTGCCGCGCTCGACCGCCCAGCGGACGACAGCACCACGACTCCGAGGACGACGCCCGATCACGAGTCCGATCCGATCGTCTTTGTCGACTCGCACGTCTCAGCCGGGTTCGAGGACGAGGAGGACGACGACGAAGCACGGTACTGCATCTGCCAGAAGAAGAAAAAGAAAGGCAAGCTGATGGTGGCGTGCGATCGGTCAGTCCAAGCGTTCCCTGTCCATCGGCGTGTCGGACACGACCAGACTGACTCTTCGGCTGCGCCTCCTCTTTGAGCAGATGCAACGAGTGGTACCACCCCAAATGCATCGGCGCAAGCGAGGAAAAGGTCAAGCTCCTTGCATCGTACATCTGTCCGTGGTGCGTCGAGAGGACACCCAAGAAACTCGCCGTCGTCACCAATGTCGCCAAGCAGAAGACGCCGACCGCCGCTGCGTCTGTCTTTGAGAGGACGCCTCATGTCGCGAAGACGTCGTCGACGGACACTCCGAAGCGGAGGACCCTGCTCGATAGGGCGAGCGGATCGAGATCGATGGCGCGTCCGGCCAGCCCTATGGCCGAGGACGAAGATGGAGACGACGCGTCCTCGCCTCCTCTCCCGGTGCCAAAGATCAAGCTCAGGACCAAGAAACGCAGAAGAAGCGGGAGCGGGAGCAGTGACGCAGAGTCGAGTCCGCGTCGGAGGGTGGTGATGGGGAGCGAGATCGAGGACTCGGACTAGCCTCCTCCGGACCGAGATGGGGCGGCCGAGCTCTCTCGTTGCCAGCGGTCGGGTAAAAAGATAATAGCATTAGCATTGGACATTGTACTCAAAAGAACAAATCCAGGTCCGCTTGCGAGTCCTAAACGTGTCTGACCCCCTTCACGGACGCACACTCCACCCTCGGTTCCGACGCCATCCTAGTCCTTGTAAGCAGGCGGCATGGTCGCCGAGAACCCAGGCGTCACCTCCTGTGCCCTCGGTGCGACGGTCGGCTGGCCCGGAGGGGCGTTGTACTGCTGCTGGGGCTGGTGGTGTTGCGGTTGCGGCTGCTGGTGGTACTCCTGCTGAGCCTGCTTCGGGGCAGGGAAGGTTTGCTGCTGCTGGGGGTAGGCGGGCTGTTGAAGATGGGTGCGGGAGTTGTTGTGGCTGTGGTTGGGGTGGAGAGGCGCGGTGGATCCGTGGGTGGGCTGGAAGTGGCCGCTCTGTAGATGGGGGAACGAGGGAAGAGGAGGGGTACTTAGGTGACTTGAGAAGGGTGGGAGAGGGAGGAAGAGGGAAAGGAACATACTCCGACGTAGGTGTATCCCGAGTGGCCGTACTGCTCCTCGGCCTTCATCTTACGGTAGATGAGCCAGAAGGCGTGGATGTCTGGTTGCGGAGTGGACAGGAGGAGGGGAGAAGGTGAGCCGGGCCGCTCGTGCTCATCCTGGGATGGTCACATGAGAAGTTCATCACGGGCTTACGTCCAGGGAAGAATCCAAGCAGAGTGAGACAGACTGTATCGCAGAAAAAGGACGTCAGGTCAGCGGACGAACAGACGCACAAGACCGGAGCTGAGCTGCAGCGGCTCCACTCCTCCTCCAGCTGAGCTCCCTCGTCCGCATGAGCTGAAGCCAACTTGAGCTCGAGGACTCACGATTGATCAGGAAGTCACAGCATCCTCCGACCATCAACGCCGCGATGGGCGGGAAGATGACGGCAATCTAGAAGGGACGAGCGGGGAAGGAAGAATGAGACGTCATCATCCGAGGTCAGCGACAGCTTCGTGCTCAGACAGGTCCTTCACGAGCGAGACACGACAGCCAAAGCTCAGGCCTAGCAGAGGTTGCGTATCCGGAAGGTAGGCCTATCTCAGGATGGCCAGAGACCCTGTGAGGTCATTGAGCGAGCCAGGACCAGAGGCGGAGCACTGAGCTGTGCGAGCTCGACGCATACGTCCTGCCTCGCTCTACACCCCGATGCACACAAGAAGTCGACTCACGATGATGAGAACGATGTCTGAACCCCTCATGATGATGTGCTGAGCTTTTTAGGTTGATCGATAGGTTGCGTGAGGTGTAGTTGGAAGGTCGGCGCCGAGCGTGCTGCGAGAATGGATCCGCCTCCGCTCACCCTGTCCGACGTTTGACCTCGCTCACGGACTCAATCTGGCTGGGTATCTTGCTGACGCGCCTCGCTAGACCTCAACCGTAAGAGACAATCCCATACTGATACTGATACAACGTCATTGCTCACCCTAACTCAAATCCATCCCCTCTCCCTCCTCATCCATCGAGATCCCAATCCCACCCTCACTCACATCCGCCTGTAACTCCTCCACCCTCGCCGCCACCAGCGCCGCCGCCTCCTGCTCCGCCTCCGCCTGATACCGCGCGATATCCTCGTCGTCCTCCGTCGGATCGAACCCTCCGCCCATCTCGGCGTCGTACTCGGTCGTGTACCCTGCGTCGTGCTGCTGGAGGGCGATCTGCGCTTTGCGGGCTGCTTCGCGCGAGTGAGGGGAGAGGGCGGCTTGTTCTGCCTCTTTCTGAGAAGCACGATGCAGATACGTAGAGGAGAGGGACGTCAGATGCTGCACGAGTGTGGAGGCGAAAGTGGGAGATGGACTGACCCTCTCCTGGTCCTGCTTGGCTTCGAGTTGCTCGAGACTCCATACAGAGATCCCGGTGATGGAGTGGTCGTACGGTTGTGAGATGGAACGGATGAAGTGGCGTGAGAGGGCGATGGCCATGTCGGTCGACAGCTTCGAGTGCGACTCGGTGATGTACTGGTTGATCCACTTGGGAAGCTTGGCGCGCTTGTCCGCTCGGGCGAAACGCTACGAAATGTGAAGGAAGGTAAACGTTGTCAGCGAGGGAGCGAGATCACAAAGAGCATTGACTCTGACGGACCTGATCGGCGAACACCATGAGTCCCCAGTCGGTCTTTCCTCGTAGTACTCGTCCGACACATTGAGCGGCATGTCGCATGGCGTCAAACGTGAGGTAGTCTGACTCCTTGATCCGATGCGAGTCACGCAGGAACTCGAGTCGGGCCTTAGAAGGAGGAAAGAGAGCGCAGTCAGCGGAGCGCGTGAGAAGGCGAGGTCAAGCGCCGACGCACCTTGAGGATACGACTCTCGGTGTACTGATAAGGCACACCGAACATGATCACAGCGCGGCCGTAGTTGCTGCAAACATGGAGAGGGTCCGTAAGCCGACAGAAGACCGGAACGACAAGAGTGCGCATGGACTCACTGGTCGAAATCGATCCCCTCAGACACCTTTCCTCGAGCGACGGAAAGCAGGACAGCTCCTCGTCCATTGTTGCACGCCTGCAGTAGCAAAAAAAAACAGGTCAGTCCTGACTACGCAAAATGAGGTCCAAAGAGATGACACGTACCTTCCTGTAGTTCTCCAACGCCACACTCGTCTCCGCCGCATCTGGCGTCTCGACGAAGATGAGCTTGTGCTTCCAGACCTCGTTCAAGATACCCTGTCAGAGCAAAGAGAAGGTCAGCACCGTCTTCCGCCTCAGCCAACCCATCTCGAAGAGCGACTGACCATGTCGTTCCACGCCGCGACGATCGACTCCATGTACAGGTAACTCGGGAAGAAGGCGACGATCCCGTCCGGAACGGCCTTGCTGTACTCGATCAGGATGCTTCCGAAGTTTCGAACGACGGCAGGGTCGTTTCGGACCTCGAACCTGGAGGAGATAGCGACTTGGTCCGAACCGCGGGTGATGACCTGAAGCACAGCAGACGGTCAGAGAAAGCCCCAAGGTGAATGGAGCAGGACAAGAACGTACGAGAGGCAAGAAGGAAGATCGGGCAAGAGTCATCGGGTAACTTTCGATCACAACGGGCTGGAACTGCAAGATCTTGGGGTCTGTAAAGCGAGAGACGAAAAGTGAGCAGGGTCAAAGCACAAAGGGACGATGGTCGATAACGACTCACACATCTCGAGCGGAGAGATTGTTCCCGAGGTGATGACGACACTGCTGAACTTCTCGAACACGGGCGCCATGGCGAGAGCAGGATCGAGACACCTGTGACCATCGAGGAGAATTAGTCAACAGGCGCGGATGAAGGAGCTCCGGACACGAGATAGATCAGGCTCACGTGAAGTGGAAGACGGGATTTGCGACCGTCGCCGTATCCGTCTCGTACGGCTCTAGGATGAGCAGGAAGCCTGCAAAGGAATGAGGTTCAGCCGGAGCCGTGAATTTGAGACAGGACCGAGCAAAGACTGGACATACCCTTCTCGTACGTTGCGACGAGCGTAGCAAAACCAGCCACCTTCTGCAGTCCAGCGTACTCGTCGATATTCGTGAGCTCGAGCGTCTTGATCAAGGACGATAGACGCTCGGCGCAAGCTCTGAAGACCGAAAGAAGGTTCCCAGTCAGCTTTCTGGCGGAGGGTCGGGCGATGGTAAGCGCGGCCGGACTGACTTTAGCGGCCGCTTCTCGATGAACGTGATGTCCTTGAGATGCTGCAGGAAGGACACTGGCGTCTCGGCGACGACGTGCAAGACTCGCATTCGTGTCTGCGGGGAGAACAGAGATACGTCAGTAATAAGCCGAGATCTCGTGTAAAAGAGATGCGACCGACTTTGAGATACTCGATGAACCGCTTGAGGAACGCCACAAAGTGCTCTGCCTTCCGGATGTTGCCCGGTATTGCCTCCTGGATCAAGTCGTCAGACAGGACTGAGAAGCAGACTCGTCAGCATCGTAAGCTGGGACCGAGTGACATCGTCGGACTCGGACTGACCAGGATTCGCCAGCAGGTCATCCTCCGGTGCGCCCTCTTCCGGACCCTGCAGACCATCCACCAGCTTCGCGTACTCGTCCTGCAGCTTCTGCGCGTCCGTGTCCTTCATCTCTTCGATCTTCTCGCCAAGCTTCGTCACGCTCTTGCCGGCCGCGTCCAGTATTGGTCTTGTCAAGTCGACCGACAGAGACTCGATGCAGACGTTATCTGCGAAGGAAACAGATTGAAGGAGGTGAGTTCGGGTGTTCAGATCAAAGAGCAAGGATTAAAGGCCAGGACGGACCGATGTTGTGCGCCTCGTCGAAGACGACGATGCTGTCTTTGCTCAGCTCTTTCGAGACCTGGTCTGCCACCTTCGGGTCGAGCAGGTAGTGGAACGAGTAGATGATCACGTCGACGAACGGCATCTGCAAAAGAAGGAGTACATTTCGGCGTGAGCGGGTTCGCATCGCGAGCGAGGCAGCGGTTGTGCTCACCATCCGACGCAGCGCAAAGTACGGGCAGATGCCGTGCTCTCGTCCGTAGTCCTTGATGTCCTCGAGCGTGAACACTCCTTCTGGGAACAGGTCTCCCGGTTCGCGCAAGCCGAGTTCCTGCAGGAAAAGAGAGACCAGTTCAGCTTATTCGAGCAGCGAGAAAGCGGGAGACAGACGTGTGCGTACCTCGTGATAGCTACACAGCGGCACACTCCCCGGATCGGCTCGCCCCCGCTCACACGCTACTGCAGACGTGAGATCTCTACAACGAGCATCTACTGTCTTCCCCTTCTTCTCTTTCGCCACCTGCACTCGGCAAGAGCCAACGCGAAGTCAGCTATGCGTCCTCCACCTCGGGTCGATTCAAGAGCTTTACTCACGTCTGGGTTCAGACAGAGGTTCTTCCTGCTACTGAGTCCGATCCCTCTGAAGCCGTCATCCTCGCATCCCATCTGCTTCCTGTAGGCCATGAGCCGCTTGAGCTCCGAGAGGGCCTTTTCGATCTCGGGCACCGTTCGAGAACAGTAGATCAGTTTGCGATGAGTCGGGTAGAACTGCAGAGCAAGTAATCAAAGGAGAGGTCAGCTTGGCAAGCAAGATCGCAGGGTCCGGCCAGAGGTCAGGGCTGACCTGTTGGTACGAGATGATGAGCGACAGGAGCGAGACCGTCTTGCCCGTCCCGGACGGCATCTCTGCAAGATCGAGAGCAGGATAAAAGTCAGCGCGAGGGCTCAGGACTGAGTCTGTAATATGACCTCGTACCCAGCACGCAGTGGCCCTGGAAGGCGGAGTGAAAGAAGGTGGATCAGCTCATGAGCGCATGTTGAGCTCGACCGTCCCTTCGAGCTCGAGCTCACCTCGGCGTCGAGCGTCTTCTTCAGGTCACACATGTACTGCAGATCAAAGCAAAGAGGGTCAGCATATCGTGCGGCTACTTCACTAGGGTGGGCCGACTTGCGTTGTACTGTTCTGGGTAGATCAGGTCATACGGGAAGCTGCAAGGGACAAAGCCGAGGTGGAGGTGAGCCCAACATGGCCACTTCCGACAGGCGAAGCTCGACTCGAGACGTCTGGCACGCACATGACCGGGAGGTCGCCGATGTAGAACTTCATGGTGGTCGAGGTGCCGAGGGGCTCGAGGGGAGCCGGTGAGCTTCGGACGGTGGCGGATGGGAGCGAATGAGGTGAGCTCAAGCTCGCGTGGTCAACCCTTCGCTCGCAGATGCAGCTGGGATGCCTCTATTCTCTTGTTGCACAGAATCACCAGGGAACTGCAAGGGTATGATATTCTACTCGAAACGGTATCTTCCATCTAGAAAGTCCTCAAGATCGACGCTATTGTCCCCACCCCCGTTCGCGTCGGCTAGAACCGATTGACCGCGTTCACCGGCCTGCCTGTATCCAGCCACGTCCGCACATTCGACAGGACCTCCAACTCTATACTGGGCAGCACGTTCCCGATGTTGATCGAGAAGTGCGGCGTCAAGGTGACGCGGTCCGACTGGAGGAGCCAGGGGTCGATGCTGGCGGACGACTCGCCCTCGAACACGTCCAGCCCCGCGCTCGTGATGTGACCAGACTTGAGCGCTTCTACGAGAGCAGGCTCCGAAATGATCGGACCTCTAGACGTGTTGATGAGGGTCGCGCCTTCGGGCAGGAGAGCCATCTCGCGCGCGCCGATGAGACCTCGTGTGGCGTCCGAGAGCGGACAGTGAAGCGAGAGAACGTCGCACTGCGTCAAGAACTGCCATAGACGCATCAGAAATGAAGTCAGTTGATGTCCGCTCGCTGCCTCAAGAACAGAACGTTGCGTTGACTCACTGTGTCGAAGTCCTCGACGTACGTCGCACCACCCTCGAGGTCCGGCGCGAGCCTTTTCCTGTTGTGGTAGTGGACCTTCATGCCCATGCCCTTGAGATACTTTGCTACCAGCCTGCCGATGTTGCCCATACCCAGAATCCCCAAGCGGAGGCCGACCTGAGAACGTCCGAGCGTGTTGTTGGCAACGGACACCGCGCCGGGGGCCCACTCGCCCCTCCGTAGAGACCGTTCGGCTGCTGTCGTGTGGCGTAGAGCGGTAAGGATGAGGATGACTGCATGTGCGGCCGTGGGTTCGGCGACGCTATCGGGCGTGTTGGCGTAGAAGACCTTGTTGGCGTTGAGGAAAGAGATGGGAGCCTTGTCGTACCCCTGCGAAAGTATGACGTTCAAAGAAAAGCAGATAGAAGTGACATCAGCTGCATGGCCTGCGACGTAACCTTATCGGGCTTGGCGAGCATGCAGAGGACGGTCGAACTCACTGCTCCAGGACCACAGACCAGCCTGAGCGTGCCCTCTTCGGCGAATGGCGGCAAGAGAGGAGCGAACAAGACCTCGTCCGTCGGCGCTATGCTCGCCACGCCACCGATCCAGAAGACTAGGGAAGAAGACATCCGGGTCAGTTTGGACGACGACTGCCGACGCGAGCGCGAGAGTTGAGCTTGCTCACCGAACGCGTTCACCCCCTCTCCCTGCGTCTTCCCCAGTCCTTGCATCCACTTCAGGACCTCAGCACGACCCTTGAGCTCCTCTGGCACGTATAAGACGTCTATCAGGGCCAGAAAGATGGTCGTCAGAGGTGGGTAGGTCCTGAAATGTCAGCCCAACAAAGGGGCACGGACGAGACCGAGTTGGACTCACCCACGTCCGTTTCGGCTGCGAGCTCGTCCAGCGCCTTGTTTGCCTGGTCCGAGAAGGGTCGTCCGATAGAGAGGATCGTTCGCAGTCCAGTCTGAGCTCCTGTGGTCATCTTGGGGGCGGCGGAGCGAGGTGAACGTCGGTGGCCAGCGAAAGGACGGCGTCAGCTCGACGAGACCAATCTCGTGGCTGAGCTCGCGTGGGCAGACGACTGCGCATCCTATCTGCGATATGTCAACTCGATACATAAAGTCTGGTCAGCAGGACAGAGCTCTTCTGGACGATGATGTCCGTATAGGAGCTGAGATCGGCCTTTCATGCCGGACGTGCTGCCTGTGCCCGAGTCCAGAGGGCCGACGTCCGAAATGTGAGCTTCCCTCCTGCACCCGACCTCAACAGCCACCCTCGCGCCTCCTCCGTTGATGGCAGAACCGACCCCAGGACCCCCGGCAGGGGTAGCGACTCCTCCGACCACCTCTCCCTCCCCTACACCTGCCTCCCCGTCCCCTGCAGCCGGCTCGGTCCCTCCTCCTTCTGCGTCTACCCTCCCTCCCCCGCCTGCCGCGAAGCTCCCTCCTCTGATCCCTTACACCGGCATCCCTCGCATCTCGATCCCCAAGAAGCTCCCTCATCGCAACTGGTTCGTCTTTGCGGCCGCTGTCACCATCCCTACGTACCTGTGGTACGATGACCGCGAGCAGGCCAAGCGGATCAAGGCCGAGTACATCCAACGGATCAAGCACCTCGCTGAGGCTCCCCTCGAGGGTGGAGCCCTCGGACGGGTGCGCACCGCGACTGTGTACGCTGGACGATGGCCTGGTGAGGAGGACGGCAAGGCGGCTGCCTGGTGGAAGCGGTACATGAAAGTCAGTCCCGTTCATAGACGGTCGAGCTCACTTTTCGGGTGAGCTCGCGAGTCGCTTCCTCCAGTCGAGCTCACTTCCTCCGTCTCGCTTGCCTATGATGTGATCAACTCAGCCCTACTTGGTAGCAGCAGCAATCGACTACTCGCTCCCGAACCTGCCCAACTACGCGTCCCTGACTGAGCTCGTCGCCAAGCAGTACTACGACTTCCGACACTCGTCCCACGTCGCTCCCGTCATGCACACCCTCCTCACCCCAGCAGAGAAGCGCGCCCAGGACGTCGAGGGAGGAGTGATCCTTGTTGGACGACAGTCGTTGAAGGAGTACATGGAGGGACTCCGACGAGGGTGGAAGGAGGACCGACGGGACGAGACAAAGTGGATCAGCGAGCTCGACCAGTCCATCTTTGACGACCCAACCGCACCAGCAGAGGCGGTTTCCGCCCCGGAAGCTCTCGAAACACCTGCTCTTGAGTCTGCCATCGCGTCCGAGACCGAGCCCGAGGCACCAAAGGCAAAAGTCAACCTCTTCCCTCTCACCAACCCCAACCCCACCAGCCTGTACACCCCTCCTCCGCCCACGACCAAAGCACCCGCCCTCCCTGCTGCACCCGAACCCCTCCCGGCTCTCCCACCTACACCATCGACCCTCCCGCCTCATCCCCCGGTGATGATGATCCCGTACCACCCCGACCTCGGGTTCCTCTCCATCCCCCGCTCCATCGCAGGATGGTTCAACACCCGCGCCGACACCCGCCTCGGAGGAGAAGCCGCCATGGCATTCATCCTCCAGTCCGCCCAGGCCGACTTCTCCTCCCCAGGTGGGCCGTTCGTCCCCAAGGTGGAGACCAGGCTGGAGGGCGACGCGGCGAGGCAAGGCGGAGAGTTGGATTGGGATCTGGAGGTGGCGGAGGGGAGGTGCACACCGAAGAACTTTGAGAAGCTGCCGGAGCAGGTGGAGGAGAGGATGAGGGCGTACTACAACGCGTTGGGACCGAGGGTGGCCAAGGCTTGGGAGATCAAGAAGGGACGAGGTGCGTTGCTTTCCCGTTCACTCATCTGCTGCTACATACTCGAGACGGGCTTCTCGCGCTTCATGTGACTGACTTTGTCCTCTCTATCTCTCTCTCTCTCTGTCTCTTGCCCTGTCACGTACTCTGACCCTACAGCTTACACCGACGCAGAAATGAAGCACACCCCTCCGACCCTCGAGGAGCTCCAACAAGAACGCATCAAGCGCGAACGACGAGCCCGCCAAGACCTAGACGGGTACCAGATCTTGCGCAAAGGGAGCGGAGTGGCATGGGACGAGGCGTTCGAGGGCAGGTGGACGAAATGGGCGTGGTCTCCCGAGGCAAAGGAGGGTGCAGGCCAAGGGCAGAGCGAGTTTGCGAAGGAGTAGAGATCTTGATCGACCTTCATGTCATCTTCATCTCAATCGCGCAAAAAGGATGCGAGGACGCAGTCGTCGCTGGTTGCTTTGGAGGAGGTGGTGGTCGAGCCTTTGCATCGTGGGCAGTCGCGTCCGTGCTGTATGAAGAGGAGGTGGAGCTGCGACGCGAGGGGACGAAAACGGCAAGGATCTCAGCTCGACTGGGTCTGAGAGGTATGCAAGGAGAAGAACGGGAGACGCACATTGTACTTCAACTGCCCCGGGATCCTCGCGTCCAGATGCTTGAACGCCGTCTCCCGATTCGCCTCGGCCGGGATCCATCCCAGTGCACGAGTGATGCGGAAAATATGCCTGCGTTTGTCCAAGCCCAGATTCCCACCGTCAGCTGCGGTGATCATCTCTCACTCGGCAATTCGCGTAGCCAAAGGAAAAAGGCAAGGCGGGGGGCGAGACGTACGTATCCACAGCAAACATCTCCCTGCCCAACTGATACGACAGTATACACGCCGCCCCCTTCGCACCTAGACCATGCAGGCTTAGAAGCTCCTTCATCGCGTCTTCGTCGGAGAGAGCGTGGATGTGTTCCAGGCTGTCCTTCAAAGTGATCCCCGTGCCAGTGATGCGGCTTTGGAGGTCGGTGAGGATCGCTTTGACGGCCTAGCATGGTCAAAAGGAGGACATGGTCAGCACGCTTTTTTTTGTTGTGATACAAACGGTCAAGGCGGAGCGGTGCGGTGAACAAGGGAAAACAGCGTACCTTCCCCTTGACGTTGGACAACCCGCCTGGTTTGAGGGCGGCAACGATGTCTTCTAGCGGGGCACGCTGCATCGCATCATAATCACCCCGACCAAACGCATCATCGAGACCCTTCTTCGCAACGCGATAGTTCTGGTAGCACGCAAGAACGACGCGTCCAGGTTCAATCACAGTCCTTTTTCGCACCAAATCTCTTGCGCGTCCACTTTGTTCAAAGCAAGACCACTATCGGTGCTCCCTGCCCGATTGAGTACTCACTCGTGCATTAGTATTCAACCCCAGTATACACCGGATCACCGCGTCCAGGATGCCGTCCGCGACGCCTTTGTCGGTAACGGGCTGGCCAGGTTCGTCGTCTTCGAAGCGGTATTTCTCCCTTGTTGGTGGAGTCCCATGCACTTTCAACAGCGCCTTCTCGACCGCTGCACAATCCTCAGGAGTAGGGCGTGCATGGTCAGGAAACGGCGACGTCTTGAACTCCCCGAGTTGTCTGAACTTTCTGCTTCCGAGGGCGGTGGCGGCTTTGCTCTTCTTCGGGACGGGACGAAGACAGGTTTGGGATTGGACCGAGAGAGAGGAGAGGGAACGTTTGAGGGGTGACATCGCGAGGTTTGAGGTCGCGCTTGATGAAGGTGAGGGTCGAGAGAGAGCAAGGAGGAGGGAGGGACGAAGGGTGACCTCGGGGTGGAGCCTGCGCCGGGCGCCGTCAGAGCCTCGGGCATCGCTTCGGTCTTTTGGGCGGAGCCGAAGCTGATGAGATGGAAGAAGGTCGTATCGTGTCGCACGGCAAAAGCAAGAAAACAGGATGAGAACGAGGAAGAGAAAAAGGTAAGGGCATCACAAGAAAACAGCGAGAGCCAAAGGACAAGTGGGCGACACCGCGAGGGCCAGAAGCATAAGGAGACGTAGAAGATAGGAGGAAGAAGCCTAGCAGACCTCTCCGTAGGCCTTGATCTTCTCCATGAGCTGCCTAGAAGAGGCGGCGTAGTTGATCGCTCCTGCGCGCTTGATCGAGAATCGGGCTCGAGATTGGTCCTGGATAGGGAGCAACGCAGACGAGTCAGCCTCGACTCTTGAGTCAGAGAGCAAGAGGCAGGAAAGGAGTGGACTCACGTTGAACGTGTCGAGCCTGGCGCTGCAGTTGAAGTCGAACGTCTGCCCCGACGCCTTTGTCACAACCGCCTTTGCCGCGTCCGTGTCGTCCTCCTGCAGCTGATGCATCTCGTTCGCCGTCATGCCCAACAGGATCTCGCCGACATCGTTGAAGCAGCTCAACCACATCTGTCCCGAGTGATCGACGACCGAGATGCTGAGGATGTACCTCCAGTTCGGCTGGTCCCACCCTCGCTGGCACTTCTCGCACCTCCACTGTCCGTCCGCCTCGACAACCTTCTTGTTGCATCCGTCCGTCGAGCAGGCCGGGTACGACATGTTCTCCGACTTGATGAAGATGGCGGTTCCCTTGACGGTGAACCAGTCGGTCGTGTCGTTCATGCCAATGTTCTCGTCCTTGATCTCGCCAATCGTCTTGTACGAGTCGGCCTTGAAGCCGCCTCCAGAGCCCCCTGCGCCGCCTGCACCGGCGTTGGAGTGAGACTTCATGGACTGGCTTCTTCCTCCGCCGTCGTACCAGCCTCGGAGGGAGTGGGCCTCGGGGATGTCGGGGCTGACGGCCATCGTACTCGAGCTGAACATTGAGAGCGTGCGGCCTAGAATGACGAGAGAATGCGGTCAGCGATTGCTCGCGGAATGAGATGACCAAGAGAAGTGGTCTCGTGCTGACCTCCAAAGTCTCCAACCTTGACTCCCTTGAACGCGATGACTGGCTGATCTCCGGCGGAGTAGTTCTCGGCCGTCTTGCCCCACAGCGTCAGACGGACAGAGTACTCTGATCGGTCAACGATCGTCAAGTCTCGCTTGGTAATCTGAAAGACGAGCGAAACGAGGAACGTGACGTCAGCGGCAGTTCGATGGGCAAACAGGTAGGAGACGCATGACATGCGAACGTACGGGTCTTTGACTAGCCTTGCCGGTGATTGACGAGACCTCAGACACCTCCTTGACAACAGCGAGAACGTCTGCATAGGATCCGGTAAGGTCAGTGATCTCTCAAAGTTGCAACCTGATTGAAAAGGGGACGTACCACACGTCTGGTCCTTCTCCATCTGGTCCAGCTGAGAGAGCGGGACAAAGTTGAACTTGATCGTCGGCACCTGGCCCTCGTCCTCGGCCTACAAAGGAGTAGAAGAGATCCGAAGGCGGATCAGCTCGAGCGCCTCGGGTACAGAGCAGAGATGGGACGTACCACATCGATCTCGGTCTTTCCGTCAAACGTGATCTCGTACTCGTTGTTGACGGTCGAGAACTGCTTCTTGGCGATGTTAATACGCGCCTTGGTGATGAAGTAGACCTGCAGCGGGAGAAAAGATCACGCGGGGGAGAATCAGCTTGAGCTCGAGCTCAATCACCGGCGCTCGAGCACGGATCAGAGTCACAGACGTACCTTGCCCTCGGTGAGCAACTCGTAGAAGCTGTCGACTGCCTCGTTGAACCCGGTGGCCTTGATCTCGCCCTGCAGATGGGTGCACACCAAAGCCGACAAGAACGGGTCAGCGCGAGCTCGCGACGGACGCGTCAACGTCAGCTCGGGCAGGGACCACTCACTGTCTCGTCCATGAGTGTGACCGAGAACAGCTTGCCCTCTCCTCGTGCGTTGGACCAGACCTTGATGTCTGACTTTTGTGTCACTCGCGCCTTGATCGTCCACCTGAGGTCGCCACAAGCAAGGTAACGTCGCGTGAAGTCGGTCAGCGCGAGCTCATTCGCCAGACTCATCTCCGCCTCGTCAGAGAGCACCTCGCCTCCGGTCAAAGCCCTGATGCCTCTTGTAGGACGAAGAGAAGGTACTGACTTGTTCTGGTACGGGCTGAGACCCTCGATGGGGTAGAGCGGTCCGTGATCTCCTCCGGGTCGTCCTCCTCCACCACTGGATCCACCTCGGCCTCCCCTCGCGCCGCTCGCTCCGCCACGCGTGGAGGCGGTCGCAGCCGAGCTGAAGCCTCCCCTTGAGGCAGCAGGTTTCGGAGGTGCAGGTGCAGTAGGTGCGGGAGCGGAGGGTGCGGTGGTAGTGGACGAGGAGGCTCCCGGCTTTGCGGCGGTGTCGATGTTCTTGGGATCGCCGAGCTTGGTAGACTCCTGGCCGATCACGTCAAAGTTGAGGATCACGAGAAGCCTGGAGAGAGTGAGGTCAGGGCGGTGCCGTGTCAGCGAGAGTCTGAGCTGCCCCATGTCGAGCTCAGCACGGGAGAAGCGAAGGGAGGAGGGGGTCCACTGACTTGCGGTCCTTGACATTGTTGATGGCAAACCCGGTCACCTTGATGAGCGTGTTCTTGTCAACCTCTCCCGACTCGCACTTGTCGTTGAGTTGTGTCGCCAGCATGGCCTGCATAAAGTGGTCTCCATCGGACACGATCAACCTGCAAGGGGGACGCGCGAGGTCAAAACCGAGCTCAGCTTCCACATCTCCTGCTCTCGTCCTCAGTCTCGACTCAAGCCCGCAGGAGAAGGGGACTAACCTATAGCGATCGGGTCCTGAGCCGATGGCGGCGACCTTCTTGACGCTCAGGGTCTGAAGGATGGGGACGAGGCCGTCCACCGAAGTCTCCTCCGAGAAGTGGAGCTGGACGCACGCTCCTGATGTGAGCTCGACCATCGCTGAACAAGTGGAGAGGTGATGGGATGTAACGGGATGAAGTGGTGACGAGAACGGAAAGGAAGAGACCGGAGTACGCGCGCAAGGGAAAGAAGACAGGAAGGGGTTGATGTGGGTGGAGCTGACCTCGCGTCGTCGCGTCGAAGGAGGACGAGCTCATTCATCTCGAAGAGCTGCGGAGAGCGCTCTTCGAACTATCCATCCTCTTGCCAAGTGCTGCTCAAGAGGTCGATATGCACCGATCCGGTAGAATCAAAGAGTAAATAAACGCGAACAAAATACACGCGATCGTCTAGTCTAAGTCGATCGTCCCCAACCCAACCCATCCACCCGGTCACCGCCCCTTCGAATCCTCCTCCTGCTGCTCCATCTCCTTCTTCTGCGAGTCCGACTCCACAGCCAACGCGATCTCGTCCATCGGCACCGAGATCTTCTCCCCATCCACTCCCGTCTTCTCCAACTTCCTCGCCCCCTCGGGCGTCTCGCTCGACGTTGTGTCATGAGACACTCCCGGTCCTAACGGCGCGTGATCCCCGACCGTCTCGAGGAGACTAGGCTCGGGCGGACTGATGGCGCTCATCGGACGGAAGATGTTTGCTGCTCCGTTGAAAGGACTGCTCGTGGATGGACTGCTCGACAGCTTCATGTCGCCTGCGTGCGCCGACAGGTTCTGCGTCGATGGCGAGGAGGAGAGCGCACTGATCGCCTGTGGTGAGGTGGAAGGGGATGTTGACGCGTTGCCGAAGGAGCCTCCCCAGCCGCCAAACTTGCGTGCTGTCGGTGTGGACGGGCCGTCATGGTCGTCGTCGTCGTCAAAGGCGGGGATATTGATTCTTGACGCGACAGTATTCGTTGATGGCGATGTGGACGGGGATGTCGATGCGGCGTTGTCGTCATCCGAGTCGACATCCCTGAACTCTTGCTGGAACGAGGCGTCGTTCCACTCGAGGGCCGCGAGCGCTTCCGAGTTGGCATTGGAGGGGTCGGAGGACGAGGGGAAAGCAGAGAAGTCGTCGCCGAACGGATCGTCAGACGTCGAGTCGGTCACGGTCGAGCCAGTCGACTGGAACGTGCCCCAAGCGTCGTCCTGTAGAAGCAAAGAGGGAGAGGTCAGTCCGGTCTTCGAACACCAAACGGGTAGAGATACTTACATCGTCCACCCAGGAGCTATTTGAGTGCATCTTGTCGTCGAAGAGTGTTTGTGACGGCTGGGCAGAAGAAACCCAAATGAGAGGAGAGTCAGTAGGGTTTTGCAGCCTATCTGGAGCACACCGACGCTCACCGTTGGCCGGCTGCCAGAGAAGGGACCCACCTGACGAGAAGAAGACGCCTGCGAGTTTGCGCCCTCAAACGTATGCGAGTCCGAGATCCAGTCCGCGTCGTCATCATCGTCATCGTCCGAGGACGACTCGAAATGCCGGTCGGAAGGTCCAGAGGACATCTGCTGGGCAAGGTAACGAGAGAACTGATCCCGTGAGAACGAGGTCAGGCTAGAGTCGGACCCAGAGACAGGGAAATGCAACTAACCTGCTCTGTCGTAGCCCCGAGATCTCCGTCCTCCCCAGAACTGGCAGGCCCAAAGCCGAAGCCGCCGGATAACGACGCCAGACGAGCGGTCCCCGTGAGTCCTCCTCCGTCCTGGTTCTCCTCGTCCTCGTCGTCTTCGTCGCTGTCTGTATCGGGCGACTCTCCGGCGGCGTTGTCCTCGTTCATCGACATGGACGCGTTCCGAGGCTTTCCACCACCCATGACGGTGTTGTCGCGGTCCTTGGCGGCCTGGTATGGTCCAACGACAAAGTCGTCCCACTCGGACTGGTTGAAGGTCTCGCCGACGATCTCGAGCAGATCGGGAGGACACCGGCCGAGGAACTTGATCGTGTCCTCCGCGATCAGGATCAGGTGGCCCATGTAGCCGAGGCGGAGCCTGTCAGATAGGCACAGAAAGGTCGGGGTCAGCAGGGACGATGTACAAGGCGAGGTTGCGATCTGACTTACTCCATCGAGTCGTTGAGCCGCTGGCCGTGCAGAATCTTCTCCACGAGGTGACCGTCGCGGAAGAGAACGATGACGAGCTCTCGGTTGAGCCCTTGGTCGAGTCGACCGGTGAGCACTTGTTGGAAGATGTCGTACACAACGTTGTGGAGGAAGTTGTTGAGCGGGAAGGTGAAGAAGAGGTCCTGCACGAGGCAATGAAGACAGGTCAGCGACCGGCAGCACGCAGGTTTGAGTCTGCACCAGGTCTGCACTCACAAAGAGGGTGATGAGGAGACCATGGTCGATAAACTTCTTCTTGAGCAGATCCCCAGGAGGAAGATCGCCCGTCAGACCAGAGGTTGGTGCTGCTTGCTCAGAGGCGACCGAAGGGGCGGCCGTCGTCGCTTGGACGGCATGGCGACTGACCGACGCCATCTCGGAGGGAGGGGCGGACGCGCCGATGCCGTCGTCCGACGAGGAAGTAGGAAGGTTGAGAGTCGGGATGGTTCCTTCGGGGCCGGATGCGGGAGGAGTGGACGCGTCGCCGTTCGTAGCTGGTGATTCCGGCAGGTCCTCGACCGAGACGTCCTCCATCTCGCCGTCCGAGACCTCGTCCCCACTCGACGCGTCCGTTGAGCTCGAGCTGACGGGAAGACCCTTGGACCCTTGGAGGACGACATCCTCGTTTGGCTTGTCGTCAGAGTCGCCCTCGGCGCCATTGAGCGCTGCCGACAGCTCGTCCAAACCCGAAAGTCCGCCGAGAAGACGTCCGTCGTCGTCGTACGTGGGTCCGGTGCCCATCGGCCGGTTGAGGATGGCCATGTTGGAGCAGTGGAGAAGCTCGGCGTACAGCTCGACGATCCGGAACCGCTCCACCGTCAGAGGCGGGACGTAGTCGGCGGGGAGCTCATAGTCGGGCTTTGTTCTCGGGCTGTTTACGAGGTCCTGGAAGCTGCCGAGCCTCGCGCTGAGGACGGTGAGCATGCTGCCGAGGTGGACGATCCCCATCTTGTTGTTGATGCCCTCCATCGCCTCCTCCATGTGCTTGCGGTCCTCCATGTCCTTCTGGTCGAGATCGATCGCGTCTCCATCCTGCGCTCGGGAGGCGGCAGCGGCGGCGGTGGCGGATGACTTTGCCATCAGTCCGTTCCGGAGGGTGTGGAACAGATGGGGTTCAGAGTAGTCCGAGTTGTTCTTGCGGATCAGCTCGATGAAGATGGCGATCGACGACACAAGCGACGAGGTGGCTGCGAGACGGGCGAGCTTCGGATCCACAACTTTGGGGTTGGTCAGGATGGCAGAGGGCGGGGCGAGCGTTCCCGAGGCAGGATCGACCCCGTGCTCGGCTGCCTCGTCGAGCATGTAGCCGACCAGACGTTCGACCGTGTCCTCGGCGACGAGCTCACGAGCAAACTTGTTGTTGCGCATTCCTCCAAGCGCACCACCTCCTTCTGACCCTCCTCCTTCGCTCGTGCCCGAGTTTGGGTTGAATGGGCCGGGAGCCGGGGCCGACATGGTGATGATCCCCTTGAGCAGGTCCGTCGCAGTGTCGTGATGGGACGCGTAGTAGTTGGGTGACAGCAGAGAGGTCAGACGAGGGATGATGGACTCGGACGACAGCCACTGTGCAGAAGGGAGGACAAGTCAGCTCAGACAATCCCAGAAGGGTTGGGTGGGCTGAACATACGTCGATGACTCCTTGTCCTGCTGGGAGCTCCTCGCACTGGATGATCCTGAACAGGAGATCCACCACTGCCGGAGAGTCGATCTTCTGCAGCAGGCGCTCGACGATGAACGGCTGGGCTCGTACAAACGTGAGCATCTGCAGGTCGGGAAGGGAGGCCGAGGTCAGCTCGAGTCGGTCACCGCGATTGCCCGTCCAGAGGCTGACTGACCTCTGCGATCTTCTTGGACAAGAAGATTGCGTTGACCCTCCCCCAGAGTCCGTAAGCGAGTTCCTTCCCGTCCTCTGCTGCAGCCGACATCTCGTCTGCGAGTGTCTTGTGGAAGTCGTCGTGCTCCTTGTCCTGAGCCTTCTGCTCCTCGGACGGCGATGGCTCGTCGTCCTCAAACTCGTCCTCTGACGAGTCTACGACTGTGACCTCGTCAGGCTGGGTGGAAGCCGGTGGGGTGACTGAGTTTGGCGTGTAGTTTGTGAAGGTTGTGGGTGCGACCTTGTCGACGTCCATGTCCTCCGGTCCGGACTCGGCCGCGTTCGCTGGTGTCGAGAGCGGAGCCGTCTGTTGGGATGGTACCGGTCCGATGACAGCCTCCCAGAACGGCTTCATGAGGTCGTGGTCTGGGTCGAGTGCGGTCTCTACGATGGCCCACACGTCTGAGCAGAGGACCTCGGTCGCCAGAGCCGGGAACCTAAGCACGACCACCAACAACCGAAGCCCATCAGCTCCCGAGATCCTGGAAAGGATATGGGCTGGTCCGCCAGTAGTGCCGGAGTGACCAGAGAGCTCGCCTGGGTGCGCGCGTGACTCTACTGGTCGTGTGTTGAGCTTGGGCTGGGGAAGGGGGAGCTCACCGGATCCGTCTCTTCCTGTCATCCTCCGTCTCGTTCCCTCGCTCCTCGACAGTCTTGAGGCCAGCGACCACCCATCCCATCAACGCACGGACAGCCTCGGGTCTTCCGAGAAAGTCTACGAGCTTTGCGTTCTGGGTCTTGCACTCTGTGAGAAGCTCATCATCGTCGAGCAGCTCCTCAAGCGACGGAGGAGGATCCCGAGAGAGAAGGGCCTCAAAGTTGGACCCATTGTTGTTCACGAACCGCCAGAACATCGCCGGACGATGTTGGAGGCGACTGATGAGGGCGAGTGGGAAGGGATAAAGAGAGGGACGGCGAGGGGCGAGGGCTCAGGCCAGGCGAGCGGGGAGGTTGAACGTTGAGGGCGACAGCTCGTCCGACCTCGCTCACCTCCCAATGCCCGACCAACATGCAGAGAAAAAAGGTCAAGAGGATATGATCTCTAACGTAGCGGCAGACGTAATCAAAGATCGACTTCGTCACCTCTGGACACCGGGTTGCGGACCACATATTGCAAAGGACGGTCACAGCTCTGTAGTCTGAGATGTCTCGATGGCCGCGATAGAGCTATGCCGAACCGCTTCGTTGCGTAGAGTGGCTGAAAAGACCTCAGACTCTTTTTAATACCAGCAGAAACCCACAAACTGGAGAGTCGCTATCGCTATCGCTGCCAGCTAACCTGGGCTGACTGCGGAATATCGTGGTCCAGGGCGAACTCGCCAGGCCTGCCGGCTGCCCTCCCGTTCGGAGCCGCCCAACCGCTTCCCTCCCTTCTTCTTTCGTTTCTTGCCTTGCCATCATGTCCGAGGAGAACGAGACCATCAACCGTACGTCCACACTGCCCGCTCAACCCCTGCCTGGCTGGGTGGACGATGCAGCCTTCGGCGACGTGCGAGCCTCCCCAAATTTCGTCGGAGCTGACCTTCGCCCTCTTCCGTCCTCGACTCGTGCAGAGACGTACCGTCTGATCCACTCGTTCCTGTCTGCCCGTCAGCACACCAAGACGGCCGCTGCTCTCCGCAAGGAGTGCAAGTCGATCGTGGACCTCGACACCCCTGCGCCCGTCGGCCAGGGCATCAAGGGGCTCGTTGAGCTCGTCGGCCAGTCTCGCCTCGCGTGAGTCCTGCCGCCCTTGCTCAGGGCCTTAAATGGTCTGACTATCCGTGCTGACAACCATCTCGTGTCCTCGTATGCTCAGCGCTATCGTCGACGCCGCGTCCTCCTCGTCGTCTTCTTCCTCGTCGTCTTCGTCCAACAGCAGCAGCTCCGACTCGAGCTCCGACTCGTCCGACGACGAGGCCACTCCGGCAGCCTTCGCCCCCGCTGCGACCGCTACTTCGTCTGGAACTGGAACTCTTGAGGAGAGCTCCGACGAGTCGTCTTCTTCTGACGACGAGAGCAGCTCGGACGAGGAGGACGAGGTCGTACCCGCAAAGGTCGTCCCCGCCGCTGCCGCCAAGAAGGCTGAGAGCAGCTCAGACGAGGACAGCAGCTCAGACGGTACGTCAAAGCTGCTTGCAGATGTGCTTAATTCATGCTGATCGTCTGGTCATCTGTCGTTCTCCTTGTGCAGAGTCCAGCAGCGACGAGGACGAGGCTCCCGCGCCCAAGGCTGCTGCCGCTGTCGTCAAGAAGGCCGAGTCCTCATCAGACTCGTCTTCCGAGTCCGACTCTTCATCCGAGTCTGACTCATCTTCCGAGTCTGACTCCTCGTCCGAGGACGAGTCGTCGTCCGACGAATCTGGTGAGTCCACTGCTCGGCTCGCGCCCAGCCCTGTCGCGTCCAGCTCGACCTGACCTGACCTGACCATCTAATCTTCCCTCCTGCAGCCGATGGAACTCCTTCCAAGCCCTCCGCCGCTGTCTCCAAGAAGGCTGCTGCCCCCAAGTCCGCCCTCTCCAACGTCATCTCCGCCGCCCCCGTCGTCATCCTCTCCACCACCACCACTACCACCGTCCCTGCCGCCTCCACTTCCACCTCCTCCAAGAAGCGCAAAGCCTCTCCCGCTCCTGAGCCCGTCACCGTCGTCGAGGAGCCGGCCATCGTCGTCCACCCCAACGGCGCGGCCGCCCCGCTCTCGCTCGAGGAGATCCACAAGAAGCGAAAGATGGCGGCTGACTCGCCTGCCGGGTCACCGGGAGGAAGCGTTTACGGGACACACTCCCCTGTCGTCGGCAAGAACGGGAAGGAGGTTGGACGGAGGTTCGAGAGGATCAAGGCTGGGGATGTGAGCTTCCATGACGAGAGGTTGAAGAGCAATGCGTTTGACACCAAGGGTGGGACGATGAACGACTATGGGGAGCAGGCGTCGCAGAAGCTGCTGGTGACGCGTGGGGCTGGGTTCACGAAGGCGAAGAACAAGATGAAGAGGGGGTCGTACAGGGGTGGAGAGATCACGGTACGTTTCATCATAGGACTCTTGTTGCGTTCGATGCGTCCTGGGCTGACCACCGGCTCGCGTTCCTCTTTTGTAGATGGCCTCCCACTCGATCAAGTTCGACTAGAATCTCCGACTTTCTCCTTTCGCGACACCTCCCTCCGTCTGTGCACACTCTCTAGACTTATCTCCCGATCTCAATGGGCATGCATCCATCCTCCTCTTCCTCCCTAAATATCTCTCCCCGTCCCCGTCCGATCCTTCTTCAGATGCACCACCCCGACCCTCCCCCACTCCTCCCCTCCCTCTCCCCCACTCAACCCCATCGCCCTCCTCTCCGCCGCCTCCCTCAACTCCTTCCTCCTCTCCCTGATCTCCTCCCGCATCAGCCGCATCTCTCTCTCCTTCCTCTCCACCAGCGCTTCGTCGATGTACGAGGTGGGCGAAGAGGGAGAGGAGAGGGAGAGCGGGGAAGAGGTGGGGGTACGGATGATTGGGATGGGGTGGGAGAGGGTGGGGTTCTCGGCGATGGCGAGGGTCTGTTGGGTCGGGGAGTAGAGGAGACCGCCCAGGCCGGTGACGAACATGGCGACGGCGAGGGAGGCGCGGAAGGAGAGGGGGATCTCTGAGAGCGAAGGAGGAAGCAAAGAGAGAGGGAGAGCGATCAGGACCGGCTCGGTAAGGGGAACAAGCGGTCGTGGGGGGATAGTGTAGATTGCTCGAGACAGCCGGACCGCAGAGTCCAGCGCGGTGACTTCCTGCCCTGCGGTGCTGGCTTGTCTAGCTGCGTTTCTTGGTCTACATCGACTGAACGAGGCAGACGTGACGCGACTAGAGTCCCCCGCCTCGGGTCCCCTCTCTCGCCGTCCGGCTATGCCCATCTTACACCCCTACCTCTGTCGCCCGTGCTCGCATCTTGCCCCCTCCAGCATCCCCTCGTCCAGACTCCAAGTAAAGTCGCACTCACTCTCGTACCACTCCTTGAACCCAGGCTCCTGGACCTCTACGTCGACGACCTCCTGCCGGTTCACCCTCCTCGTGCGGGCCTCCTCCGCCGCGGCCTGCTTCTCGCGCTCCATCCGCGCAAACGCAGGATGAGGTTTAGTGCCTCGTTTGGTGGAGGCGGTTGATGCAAAGCGGTGGTGAGTTGGTGGACGAGTGGACAGGCAGGGTCGGGCGAGGGCGAGGGCGAGGAGGGGAGATGGAAGTGAGCTTCGCCGGGATGAGGGGCCCACGAGATGGCGGAGGAACGACATGGCAGGCCGGAGGTGACGGTCCAGAGGCCTAGCAGGGAGGTCCGGACTGAGATGTAGATGAGCTGTGAGAGGTGATGCCCTTTCTGGCCGAGCTGAGCGTTGCGTGAGGCGTCTAGCTAGGTCGATGTCGGAAGGGAGGAAGACCCGAGCTCGCGCACCCGGCACGATCTCCCCGCAACCTCCCACCCGCTGCTCGCAACAATGCGACCTACCCGTGTGCTGTCCATGCTGGACAACAAACTCGTCCAGGGACTCAGGAACGTACCAAAGTACAAGCGGATCGCCCAAAAAGTGGCGTGGACGACGCAGAACATGGCAGACACAGTCGTAGACGGTCAGTCCAGGTCAGCTCGTCCGATCACACCCACGACGAGAGAGGAGGTCGTCGAGGAGGCTACAGAGCTACAGCAGAGACAGCAATGTCGAATGCGGCTTCTGTAGCTCAAGACTCATAGCTGGTCCAGCTGTCATCTTCACCGTGGTCACTGGAGCTCGATAGCGGGCGCGATGGACTCGGGGACGGTGAGCTCGAGGGGCCACGTCAAGCTCACCCATCCGTCGCTCTCACCTTCCTGCCGGCTATCGCATCGTCGCAAGCCAACGTGCGGACAGAGAGAGCGATGGTGTACTTGTCACACATCCTCTAGACACGCCCTCGGCCTTGTGGTCCTCGTCTCGTTCTCCCTCGCCCATCTCCGTCCCTTGCCCGGAGCTGACCCCGCTCTCCCTCGCTCCCCCACGATCGATGCTCGCTCTCCTCGTGCTCAGCCGCGACGGGACGGACGTTTTACTCGCACATGTACCACGACCCCCAACCCCAGACGATCATGCATCTCGCGGACGAGAACGACCTCAACAACATCAGTCTCGCGTGCGACTCAGACTACGGCGGCGCATCCCGCATAGACCTCGACATCTCACCAGACAGAGGGGACGGCTCAGAGAGATGGGTCATCTGCAAAGGAAGGATGAGTCTCGCGGTCAGGAAGGAGGTTAGGGGGAAGATCAGAAGCGGCTGGGTCGGGTTCAGGACACTGGTACGTCTGGTGGACAGCGCGCGACAAGAGGCCGGACAAGGGCGACCGAGCTCATCGGACGAGTCTCTCGCCCAAGTTATCGGTCAGTCGAGTGGCTTTGGACTTATGCTGACACTCTTTCATTGTCCTCGTCCTGTAGAAAGCAGCGGCAGACCCACTTTGGTTCGACTCAACGCGTGACATCGGGCACCTCACACATCTCTCGGTACTCGTTCGTCCAAAAGGAGACCCTTGTACGTCCTTCGCCCGTCACGATCACATCTACTGTGTCGAATAGTCTCTTGCTTCTTGGCCCGAGGCGAAGAGAGGGCTTCGTACTCCGACCTCGTGCTCCCATGCTGACGGCTCCTTGCTTTTCTCGCTTCGACAGGGCTCTGGCCACATTGGTTCGTCAACTTACGGTCCGCTTCCACCTTCTGGGAGGGAGATCTACATACCCATCGGCTAGGAGTCACAGGGAGCGGCGCGCTGGGGGACGGATGGGAAGAGTGCCTCGTGAGTCGCGACCGAAGCCTCCTCTCTGTCTGGCCTGGCTAAATCATCCACTGACTGCCCTACCCCCTTCATTCAACGCGCTTTAGATCCCATTGAGCGACCTCGTGCATCTGGAGAACGGCCACCTCCACCCGAGACAGTACCTCCCTGACCTGTCCAGGATGACGACGGTCGGCTTCTCTCTTCTCGGCGCACCCCGTCTCTCGCACGACCGGCGGACACAAAAGGAGGCCTACTTGAACCCGGAGCTGAGTCCGTTCGGGATCGAGGGCAACTTCCACATGGAGTTTGGACCCGTTCGAGCCATCTACCAGGTGTGTCGCGTCTCCCCTGGTTCCCAGCGACCCATCCATCCACTCCCGTTCCAGATCACTGATCCCATGTGTGCCCCCTCGTACCTCCAGGATACCCACTTCCGCGCCAACGCCCTCCCACCGACCTACCGCATCCCGCCTTCCCTCGCCTACTTCCAAGCGCAGATCTCCCCTCCCCCACCGACCCCACCGACGCTCTACCCATCCTTCAAAGACGCCTACTACCGCAACGGCACCCAGGCGACCTTCGAGCGCGGCTCTTACCCACCATACTACGACCTTCCGGGAGTCCACAACGCGAGACCGACGGAGCATCACGCGCAGGACTCGTCCCATCTCGAGGACGACGAGGGGGAGGGAGGGGGGTTCAGAGGGTGGTCGGATCGGATGGAACCGACGGTGGAGGAGGATGAGAGGATGAGGAGGAAGGAGGATGCGATGGGTGCTACGAGGATCGAGATGGATCCGAGGAAGGAGGCGTTTGGGAAGGAGGTGCCGAGGAGGGTGAGGAAGGAGAGGAAGGTGAGGATGGAGGGGTTGGGGGCGGAGGAGGCGAGGAAGGCGTTGGAGGATCTGTAGATGTGATGAGGAAGGTAGTGAACAGAAAAGCGGGTCTGGCATCTGTCGAAGGGGTCTGGCCGAGAGAGAGGAGATGAGGGTGATTGATCATCGACGCGTTCCAGAAGAGGAAGGGGGGTAGGGGAGGGTCCGCGCGAGCTCGCGTCTCCTTCACTGAGCTCGCATCTAGCTTCTCGGCCACATATATGAGATCCAAAGCATACAAAGAACATACATGTGATCATCCAATTGATGTAGCAATCGATAACGAACTCGCACAAGTCCTCCTGGCCCGAAAGGCGGGACTGGGTAAGTAGATACACCGATGCAGGGCGTCTTACAACCACTGTTCGTTCTCACCTCCTCCCGCCTCGCCAGCTGACAAGCTGTTCCTTCCCGAAGGATGGTACAGGGTTTGAAGCATTGGTGAGATGGGGAGGAGCGGTTGGAAGGAAAAGAACCGGAGGCCGGAGGGCGCGAGTTCAACGAAAACGGAGGAGGGCGCACGAGGGCACAGCTCTCGCGCGGTGGTCTCCCGTCCGACTCTTCGCGTCGCACATTCAAGTGAACTGAACAGCTTTGAGCATAGCAGGGGTCATTATATGGAAGTCGTTACTATTTAAGCCACCGAGCCCTCGGTTGATGAAGGTTGGCTTCATCAGAGCTTTGACTTTGTGTCTCTCGGCGCGATCATGTCCATGACCGACTGAGGGTCCAAGACCGCCTTGGGGTACTCTAGCGGGCTCGCGAACGTGTGCGAGTGAGCTACGTTCAAGTCAAGTCGGGAAAACCATGTCAGCTTGATTGCTCTTCGTTGCTTGATCTTGCTGCGACCAGACGAAGGCTCACCTCCATCGACAACCTGGCCGAGAAACGAACGTCAAAAAGTCAGTTAGCTGCCCCGCGGCGCTTTCGATAAGCGCCTAGCACTGCAGACTCACAAACACCTGACCCGACACCCAGGCAGCCTCCTCCGAGAACAGGAACACCGCCATCGACGCGATGTCGGCGATCTTCCCCTGCCGTCCAAGCGGGATCTCCTTCTCGAGCGCGCTCTGCCCACCCTTGGTGCCGAGCCGGTCCATGCCTGTCGTTCCTCCGATGGGACCAGGCGCGATGACGTTGGATCGGACGCCTCTGGGTCCCTCTTCGACGGCGAGGACGTTTGACAAGGCGTCGACGCCGGCTTTGGCTGCTGAGACGTGCGCTTGGAAGGGGGTGCCTGTGCGAGGAAAGGTTGGTCAGGGTATGTACGAGCGTGAAAGCAAGCCTGGCGCGTGTCTGTACGTACCGCGATAGTGCAGTGTTGCCGAGATGTGGACTGAGGAATCGGTTGATGCCAAACTCAAGTCAGTAAGTCGATTCTCAGGATTTGACCAGCCCACAGAGGGCGAGCAGACTGACCGTAGGCGCCCTTCGTCTTGCGGATGTGAGGCAAGGTCGCCTTGATGGTGTTGTAGGTGCCGAGCTGAGGGAAAACCCGAGCAAGATGCATCAGCCACGGACAGGCCCTGAGCGAAGCCACGGCAGCGCTCACCAGATCGATCTCGACAACGGTCCGGAACGCATTGACCGAGAGCATCTCTATCGGAGAAAGAAAGTTGCCAGCCGCACCTGCCAAAGTAGAACGAGACAACAGTCAGTATCGGAGATGAGCGCCCCAGACCAAGCCCAGCGAGCTCAGCACATACCGCAGATGACAAAGTCGATCTTGCCAAACTTGGCCGCACAGTCCTCGGCCGCCTTCGCGAGCGCCTTTGGGTCCCGTACGTCTGCCGGGCAGGACAGACACTCCTGGCCTGTCGATTTGGAGAGGGTCGAGGCGGACTCTGCGAGCCCCTTTGCGTCCCTCCCGACGATGGCGGCTGATGCGCCGAGGGACATCATCCGCTCGACGATGCCGTAGCAGATACCGGAGCGGCCTGTGGAGCATGCGAGAGGGAAGGTCAGCTTGACTGACGAGGGCGAGGAGGAGCTGGACGGCGAGCGCCGTTCCCGGGTCGAGCTCAACGTCACCCGACGAGCTTGCGCGAGGAAGGCCGGACTGACCTCCTGTGCAGAAGACGACCTTGCCCTTGAAGATGTCGGATTTGAAGACGGTAGGTGAGCTCATGGTGAGAGGTAGGCGAGGTGCGAGGAGGGGGGTGATGGCTGTCGGATGGAGAGAGGCGAGGAGGTGTGAGCTCGGCGACTCATCTACCCGGACGGGGTCACTGCCTTCCTTCCGCATCGATACATGACTAAGCTTGGTGCATTGTTAAACGACCAGTTCAGCTTCATGGACGTTCACCGACAAGGCACTCCTCCTGAGTAATTGTCTGGTGGGACTCTGTGAGCACGAGCTCGTTTTTCAGGCAAGGTCAACGCGTCGAGCTCACCCGTCCTTCGACCGCCTCTTGACCGGCACTCTCTCCAGCTCGACCCGCTCATCTCGAAAGTTCGCTACCTACTCGTGTGAGCGATTTGCACTCGTATGTCCCGGCTGATAGTCAGCCACGACGCTGACCAACCGGGTCGAGGGTCACTTAGCTTTACGTCCCGCTCAAACCACCGCTGCCCTCTCGCCCGTTCGTCATGCCCTCCAACCCGCTGGTCGATGAGTACGCCGACCTACTGGGACTCGTCACTGGGACTCCAGATACGCTCCTGTCAAAGGAAGCTTCCGAACAGGACCGTCTTGCAGCTCGAGTCATCGTGAGTCCTTCAGCTCGCCGGACCTGCCGTCCCCAGCAGTCTTAGTTGCTCAGAATCTGACAACGAGCCCCCTTTCTTTCCTCCTCACATGTGTAGGAACAGAAGTACCATACCATGTTTGTGCAGGAAGCTGTCGCCTTCTGGGTAGGCTGTTTTCTCCTAGATCGATCCACGCCTTCCTGCAACACCGACACTGATATGACTCCCTTTTCTTCCATCCCAGCACGAGCTGTCTAGCCGCTACCTGCCTTCCTACCTCTTCTACCATTAAGGTCGACCCCTCCACCCGGTCACGGACGAGCCCTCGCACGAGCGATGGGTCCGCGACACCAACGCCGTTCACTGCCTGCTCGTCAACACATCGAGCCGACGCTTCACCCTCCAACACCCAGAGACGGTGCTCAAGTACTATCTCGAGATGGCCAAACGGCTTGAAGAGTTCCCCAGGTTCCTCTTTGTGAGCCGCCGTCCATGATCGCTTTCCCTGCCCGGTTCGAATGGACGCTCATCTGTGCGATCTCTCGCCCGAAACCAGGTCCACACCCACGCCTGCAACCTCATCCTCCCCTTCTGCATCCAAGACATCGGCATCTTCCACCGCGCACTCCTCAACACCTACCGGGACCTTCATCGACGTCACCTCCCCGCCACGTACGCCTCTCTCGAACGCCTGCACGAGCTGCTCCCCATCATCCGCCGGCTCAGGGCCGCCATGCCGGAGAACAAGCTCGTCCCGTTCGATGAAGGCATGGAGACGTTTAAGGAGATCTGTCAGGGGAAATGGCACACGCCTGAGAGCTGGGCTCAGATCGACAAGCAACGGGCGGAAAGGGACCATCAAAAGTTGACCGCGGAGATGTGGTGCGCGGCGAAAAAGACGGACCAGTCCTTGGTTTGTACGCCGTCCTACAGGGTCGGCGGGGAGGTCCAGATGATGAAGTGTGGAAGGGTGAGTCGTCCATGTCGCTTTTCGACCTGCAATCATGTCGAGGTTCGACTGACCCGGCCGCTCTGCGTCGGTTGCCTTGAGAACAGTGTCAAGAAGTCCAGTACTGCTCTCAAGGTACGCTCGTCGGTCGCAATGTCCTGTCTTCGATCACTTGGATTAACCGTTCCTTTCGTGCTCTCGATCTTAGAACACCAGAGGGTCAGCTGGAAGACGCAAGGTCACAAGGCGCTTTGTTTCCAGACGACGTGGTAGACTTGCACGTAGCCAGCCTTGATCATGATCATTCTAGCTTCCGTCTCAGCCCATGATCCGGACGGTCTGGTCAAACCCACAGCTCACGACCTGCACCTTCCCTTCCGCCTCGCCGGGGACAACGCAGATGTCCCGGACCATCTCGCTCCGCACACCCGTCTGCGGATGCACTCCGTGAGCGGGGATCATCGCGCGGACCCTACGAGATGGAAAGAAAGCAGATAGTGGTCGGTCAGCGTCAGGCTTCTCATCCCCACGACCAAGAAAGGGACAAGAAAGACGAGAGCCAATCGACGTACCTCCCCCCGAGATCAACAACACGCACGATCCCATCGTCCGACGTCACCGCCACCGCACTCCCATCCGGCAACCACGCCATCCGAGGAGACGAGAACTGATCGCAGCTCGCCCCCGTCCAGATCGTCTTCTTCCTCTCCCCATCCAAGAACGAATACAAAAACACCCTACTCGTCGCGCCTGACCCGGCGTGATTGCCAGTCAGAAGCGCGATATGCTTCCCTCCTGGGTGCAAGGCAAGATCCAAGATGGAGAACGAGACGTGGTCGTCTCCGTTTGGGTTGAGGTTGAAGCGTTGGATCTCGAAAGGGGGTTCGGTCGTGTCTGGGGAGGAGGTGGGTTTCGGGATGGAGGGGAGGAGGATGTATTTGAGGTGGTGGTCCTCTCTGGTTGACGCACGTGGGAGGTCAGCTCATCTTGACCGATTGAGGTTGTACAAGACGAGGCAAGGAAGAGAGAGGATGAGGACTGACCGGGTGGTGAACGCCAACCAAGCTCCCTCGCCCTCTTCAGACGGGCCGAAGAGGAGTCCTTCGGGGTTGGACTTTGTCTCGACTACTTTGCGAAGCTCCCATCGATCGGTGACGTCCTTGGCGAGATCATCTTCGTCCTCCTCGGCGTCGTCGGAGGAGGAGGATGCAGTCGGCGAGGGGACGAGCGAGTAGAGCTTGATGGTTCGGTCGTACGAGGCTGTCGCGAGCCACTTGCCTGTCGGGAGAGAAAAGGCAGTCTTGACCACCTGGGAAAAGCGGAGACAGGTGTCAGTGAGAAGAGCTGTACGCGAAGTGAAAGATCTGACGCCGAGACGCACGAATTTCTGGTGAGGAAAGGTCTGAAGGACCTCGCGCGTGATGACATCGAGCAGTTTGGCCCTGAAGAAGGAAGGTGGAAGAAGGGAACGGGAGTCAGTGGGTGTCAATCATCAGGTCCGAATTCGAGACTGCTCACGTTCCGTCCATAGATCCGGTCAGGAGCAGCCGGGGCAGAGTCGGGTGGGCGGAGACAGAGAGGATGGCTGCTTTGTGGTGATTAAAGATGGCCTCGACCTGTGGGTCAAGATGCAACGGAAGGGGAAACAATGTCAGCGTGGCTCGGCGAGTCTGCTAGCTCCGAGGGCACGTACCTCTCCGGTCTCCAGGTCGGTGATCTTGAGCGTCTTGTCGGCCGACGTGGTCAGCAACGACGGACGATGGCGAGCGGTGTAGCTGTACAAAAGAGTGACAGTTAGCAGATGCAGTTGAACGATCATGAGGAGATGGCCAGACTGACGATGCTGTAGAGGTGTCGAACGTCCTGATGCGGGGACAGAAGTTCAGCGGTCAGCTTGAGCTCGAGCCTCTTAGCGGAGGTGAGAGAGTACCGACCTGACCGGAACCGTGTGAGGCGCAACGGTAAGGATGTTGGCCATATGTACGTCTCCGAGCGTCCGAACCACCTGCACGATCGACAAGAGAAGGGCAGGCGATGTGAGCACCACAGCATGTTGAGCTCGACCCTCTTGCTCTGGGCTGACCTTTTTGGGTATGCTCTCCACGTCTATTTCCCTCTTGAGAATCTCCTCCTCGTCCTGCGGACCCTCTGTCACCTTGAGGAGGAGCATCGCGTTCCTGAGTTTTTCTACGTTGTACTCCTCGACGAGATCGCGCAGGTCGACCGACGGACGGGGCAGGTCGGCGAAGTCCGCTATCGACGCATCCTCAAGGAACGCAGCGAGAGAAGCCTCGTACTGCAACAACACAGATACGAGGTCAGCTGAACTCATGGAGCCGAGAGAGTGGTCGAGGAATGTGGCCGTACGCCGGAGGCCTGGAGGTAGTGCGCGACGAGCTGAGGCAGCGACGGGAGGACAGGCTCGGGAGGAGCTGAGGAAGCCATCGTCACAGGCGATCAGGAGCGGGGATAGAGAGAGCGCCTATTTGGCTTGACGGTCTACTAAAACGTGGGATAGGCGAACTTCAACGTGCGATGGTGGTGCGGTCGAGGTGGGAGGTTGACGAGAGGGACGTGGTGAGCTCGAAGCTCATCGCGTCTCTCCTTCTCGGCATCTGACGGCCATGCATCAACCACAACCTCCTGGACATCGGCCGACCTCATACGTCTGAGTACCCTTTCACCACTTGGGGCCATCCACAGTGTCCAAAGCCATGTCGTAACGAGCGAAGGATCTGCCTGAAGGTGAGTGCACGCGTCCCACCCTCGTCTCTCAGGCGACCCTCCTCTCTCTCGCCCAGACTCTTCAGCCTCGAACACTTGTGGCAAGTGGAGATCTTTGCTGACCCTATTATTCGGTCGTAGGCACCCTTTGCGATCAGAATCTCGATCCATGTCCGGTGGGTGCCGTCTCAAACAACTTTAGATCCCGACCTCTCTGACCTCGACCTCGCTCGTTAGCTCTGTTGTCCCCTCGACGACTCCCTTCGCCTCCAACCCCGACCGCCCTTCCAGCTCAAGAGTCCGCTTCTGGTTCTGTTGTATAACTACACTCGCTTCGTCCCTTCAGCAAAGACTTCATCTCCTCCTCCTCCTCAGCAGCCACTGTATCAACAACACCGCCCATCCGGCTCTCTGCCAATCCCCGCCGTCCCCTTGTCGTCGGCTATGACTCGACCGGACTTCATCCCCCTCGAGCCTTCCCTGTACGCCTCCCGAGGTCGATCCCACCCTCGAGCACACCCAGCACTCGCCTTCGCCAACTCATCCCCCCAGCGTCGCCGCCACGGAGGACAGCACTCCCGCGGACGACTGTTCACCACCCCGCCCGACCAGATTGCACCTCGGAGCTCATACAGCGACGAGGTCGTCGGCTCGCCTTTCGAGGACGCTCTCTCACCGGTGCTGGTCAACCAAGAGCAGGAGCTTGGTCTCGGACTGGTCGAGGGCCACGATTCGTCGGAGAGGCCGTCGTCCTCGGGCGAAGGTTCGTCTGGGATGGGACTCGGGCTCGGACTCGGGTTTGGCTTTGAGCTCGAGGAAGAGTCAAGGATCGAGCAAAGCGAGGAGACCGTGCAGCCTGTAGCGGAGAAGCGTGCGTTCAAGGACGTCAAGGCGTTGATCATGGGTGAGTCGCAGCTTTGTTCCAGTCCAGCTCCGAAGGCCCTTGCACATGATTCTGATCGCCTCTCTTGTTGGTCCACATTCACTATACAACAGCATCCCCGAACCCACAGTCATCCTCGTTTCAGATCACCAACCCAGCCCTTCACCTCCGCAATCTCCACAAGCGTCTCCCTGCTGCCGCCGCCGACCCACCCTCACCTCGCGGCTCGCCCGACATGGTCGCTCGATACTACGACCCGCTCTCGCCCTTCCAGATCTACGCACCCTCAACACCCGAGTCCCCCGTGGTGCCACCCTCGCCCGGTCCGTCTCAAACGACGATCGCTCTCGGTGTCGTCCTCGCGCTCGTCGTTCTCGGCATGTTCGGCGGTGTCTCGCTTTACCTGGTCAAGAAGAAGCGTCGCCGTCGACAAGAGGAGCAGCTCGCCGAGGTTGAGCAGCTCGAGAAGGGTCTCGGCGGCGGCAAGGGACCCCCGATCGACGTGGACCCGGTCCCACTCTGGGGGAAGCGGCTCAGCCACTTTGAGCGGGAGAGCAAGAGGCTCGGCCTCCCTCCTGCAGCCCTTCTGAGGGATCAGAGGAGACTCTCGGTCGGACGGAGCGAGAAGGCAAAGTCGAGGTTGAGCCAGAGCCATCTGCCCGTCATTACCGAGGGAGGAGAGTCGGACGGCGACCTCGTCGGCAGGGCGCTCAACCTCGAACTTCCAATGGTAGTCGGGGTGTCAGAGCTCAGACTCGAGGGTCACGTCGGAGGATCGAGCACCCAGTTCTGCATCGGCGCGGACGAGGACGACCAGGCTGTCGCTCCGGAGGACGAGCAGCGACCCCGACCTGGATCGACGTTGCCATCTCGGCACTCGTCCGACCTGTTGCTGCAGCCTCCAACACCCGATTCCCCTGCTCCAGAGACGGTCGGCCCGCCCAATACGCCCGAGCAGGCAGCCGTCGAGCAGCCGACACCGACACCGGAGCCATCGTTCCTCGCTCACCTTGCGGACTCTCCTCTGCGAGGTCTCCAAGCCGAGCCTGTCCACAGCACCGAGCAACGGTCGTCCGTATCTTCCTCGATCTACACTGTCGACTCGACGGACTCTGTGCTCGTCCCGATTGGGTCGCCCTCGTACTGCTCAAACACGGTCGACTCTCCCGCCTCGTCGACCTTCTTCTCGCCCGACTCGCCGTCCGAAGCCAAGTTCGCATCCAGCACCTTCTCCGCCGAGTCTCCGTCCGCCTTCACGTCCACCCGCCCTCGGTCCGACTCCAAGTCGTCGACGGTCGAGTCTGTCAAGTCGATCGACCTGCTCAAGACGGCCATCGGCAAGCGCTTCACCGCCGGATCAAAGACGTACAGTCTCCCGTCGTCTCCGCCTGCTGCAACCCAGGAGGCAGATTCGATGTACGACCAGGGCAGCATTCTGCTCAAGTCTGTCGGAGCCGAAGGAATCACCACCATCTCCTCGCCCGCAGCCAAAGGTCGACCCATCTCGGAGCAGACCAACGTCGTCCCGCCCGCCGCTATCGAGCCCGTCGTGGTGACCGTCCGACGAGCCCTGACGGACCCGTTCTCTCCCTCGTATGAGACCAACAAGCTCTTCTCCGCCCGGGCCGAGCCATCCACTCCCGTCCTTCGCTCATCCTCTATCTCCACACCGATGAAGACGCCCTCCCCTCCTCCTTCCTCCTCCTCTGCCCCGCAGTCCTCCACCCAAACCCGCCGAGCAGCCCTCATCTCCACCTTCGCGTCCTCCTCTCCCTCGGCTCTAGCCGGCAAGGACCTCACCCGCTTCGGGATCACCGTCAAGCCGTCTCTCCTACCGTTGCACAACGCCCGCATGGCCCGCGCAGCCGCATCGTCCTCGGCCCGACCAGCAACCACGTACGGCGTCGTTGCCTCCCCACCCTCGCCCTCTCCCATCACCGGCGGCTCAATCGCCTCCGAGCTCACCAAAGGACCTGGACCAGCCTCCGCCGCACTCGCGCGTGCGTCCAGTCTACCGAGCAAGTTGCCTTCCATCGTCGCGGCCCGCAGACCGTCGACGACCTGGCGAGGAATGACGTTGCCGTCTTACTCCTTGCCACCTACTCTCCCTCCGCTCCCAGAGCGCGACGAAGTTGCGGTGGCGAGTCCCCCAACGATGCAGCGAGCTCAAACACTGCCGAACCCCACCCTTGCTACACCTCCGATCCAAGTCCAGCAAACGATCCCAACCATCTCCATCACCGATCCGACCAACCACACGCGCCCGCACCCGACACACACGAGCGCGATCTCTCCGTCTTCGACGACTTCGTCGTTCGAGAGTGGGTGGGAGTTGGGTCCGGCTTGGACGGCGTCGCCCCGCCGCGAGGATCAAGAGGCGGAGGAAGAGGAGGACGAGTTCGCGTATGATTACGGGGCGCACTTCGCGGAGTTTTCGTTTGAGACGGGGTTGGGGTCGTTGGAGGAGGAGGAGAGGGAGGAAGATGGCGAGGGGGAGGGGAGCGATACGGAGACTTTGCGGGAGCGGGAGGGTGTGAGTGCGGGGAGGTTTGTGATTGGTGGGAAGGGACGGTTTGAGGAGGGGAGCGATAGCGGGAGTGATGAGGAGGGCGAGGAAACCGAGGACGATGATGGAGAAGAGGGGCTGGAGAAGTTTGGGTTTGAGAACTTTCCGAGGGTGCCGGAGAGGTTGCACTTGCCGGTCGTCTAGGCCGTCCCGAGGCCCTGCTTATGTTTCTGCTGCTGCTCGATAGAGTCGTTCGTGTCCGTATCTCTTGTACATCTTTTCGCACCTTCGTTTTTCGTTTGATCTTGCTTTCTGCGCGTCTCGACGACCCGCCACCACACTCTTTTCGTGCTCGCTCTGCTTCGCTGTACATGTACATGTTGTTATGTTACTCAATTTTGACCTTCTTTGCGATCGACTCACGTCCGGCCCCTGATGGATTCCACCTAACAACGCCGTCGAACGTGCAAACTTCCCCGCTTGCTCGTTTCCTGATCTGGGCGTGTCCGCTCGGCTCGACGTCCTCCCAGACGCCCAGAGGATCTGGCGACTCTTCACGCTCCACTGGCTCGGGCTGAGTTGAGGAAAGACGGTCGTCGACGACGGAAGGCGGCGGCGAAGGGAGCGTGTTCTTCGCGGTCCGTCGGGCGGCTTCACCAGCCGCCCCGACTACCGATCCAACGGCATGTGTAGAGCCTTCTCCGGCGACACGAGAGAAAAGACCATCTCGTCTGGCGAACGCCGCCCTCTCGCCATCAGCCGCCGCGCTTGACTCGGCATGCCTCGCTGAGGCAGCGGTATCGACGGTCGGTCGATCTACCGATCCGAGTCCAGCGAAGTACCGGGCGAGGGCGAGACTGGATGATGTTGTACCTGAGGTGTCGTGGGCCTGAGGCAAGCCAGGTGACCGGTAGACGGCGGCGGAGGAGCCAAACGATGAGCTCTTGTTGGCGGCCGGTGGGGCCAGGTTCCGAGCGAAATGTCGAGCTTCGTTAACGACGACGACTCCTTCTACTCCTTCTTCGACGGGTGCACGTTGATCCGAACGAGGTCCGAGTCCGGTGGACGGCCCCGCAACAGCTCCGCCGCCATGATACATCGCCCGGTCCGTCACGACGATGCGTGTTCCGGCGACGACTCCCGCCTCGGCACAAGTCTGCTTGCCATCGAGCGCGTGACCAATCGCCGAGAAAACGAGGCTGGCAGCGTGCCGTCCGAGTTTGTGGGTCGCGAAATGATCAAACAGCTTTTGCAGTGGCTTGCGTGGCGAGATCATGATCTGATCCTGGACAGTCTCTGCTGTGGGAGGCGTGGACCTGAGAGAAAAGGAAGGAAGTGGGTCAGGGCAGCATGAACGATCCACATCGCGATGAGTGCTCACGAATAGAGGACATGCGCGAGAATAGGGACAGGGTCTGCTGTCGAACGAAGACCGAGGTCAGACGCGCAAGAGCCGGCGGGACGCGACGCAGGCATTGGAATCACCACGTGATGTCTGTTCTGGTACAGGATGCCTCGCATCTTCGTCCATTTTGACCTCCATCAGTCGATCGGTGATCCTGAGGTGGATGATGGGCTTCGGTTTGAGCGGGAGGTCGTCCGTGACATCTCTCCACAGGCCTGGTTCGTCGTCGATCTCCACGCCGTCGATCGTGAACGAGAACCGGTCGTCGTTGAAAGCAGAGAGGGACTGACACTTGGTTTTGAGGTAGGCGATGGTCTCCTGTGAGAGAAACGGTGGTCAGCGACTGGCTGGGGCATCGCATTGGAGGCGCACTCGAGCTCACCTGCTGAGTCGAATGGAGGTAGCCATAGACTGACTGAGTTGAGCCTTTGCCGCCAGTGACCACGTAGACACAAGAGCGCTTGCTGGTCTCCATGTTGCAAGGATGCTGTCTGGTAGACAGTGACGGATGAGCGAGAATTCGACAGACGAGGAGTAGGCATCGACACCTCCGACGAAGGACAGGGTCCGCCCGTTCTCCCGCCCGACCACGACCATCCACCGCACCCGCCGTCGCGCCCTCTCTCGCCCCTGTCGACATGAACAAGTCCCTGGCTGCACCCAAGTCGGCCCAGCTTGCTCCAAGGGCGCCATCTGCCGCTGCTTCCGGCGGCTCGTCTCGTCCGAGCAAGGATCCTTCCGTCGACGCCCTGGCCCGCGCCCTGTTTGGACCCATCAAAGATCGAGCTCAGGCTGAGAAAATCGTGAGTAGCACCCAAAGAGATCGCTTGGAGTGAATGGTCCGACGCTGATCATCGTGTTGCCGGATGCCTTCGGGCCTCAGTTGCACACGGTTCTTCGTACGAAGAAAGGCAACTCCACAACCTTCATCGTACGTGATCATGTTCAACCAACATACCGTCTAGTACAC
Source organism: Mrakia hoshinonis (assembly GCA_036245725.1). NCBI lineage: Eukaryota > Fungi > Basidiomycota > Tremellomycetes > Cystofilobasidiales > Mrakiaceae > Mrakia > Mrakia hoshinonis. The sequence continues at coordinate 127,818 of BTPH01000115.1, forward strand.
TTCACTCATCGGTTACCTTTTGTCACAATTCGCAGCTCGAATTCTCGGCCCTCTATCTTCCTGCGGTCATGGACCTGCACCGGTCGTCGATGGCTAGATACACGATCGGCTATCTAGCCTCGCCCATCGTCCCTCTCGACCTTCCCATTTTCTGCTCCAGTCTGATGGGAACCGAGTACTCCGCCAAGTACATCCGGGAGTCACCGATCTCGGTCGGACACGGGCTCGTGCTGGCCTATCTGTCCTACCTCGAACGCGCCTTTCGAGACAGGTTCAGTCACCTTCTAGCCGAGGGCCATCTGGTTCGTCCGATTCTCACTGTTCGTGCCTGAGGAATCTCATCAATCTGATTTCGTACCCGTCTGTTGGCTAGCACCCGCTTTCGACTCGAGCCTTCCAATCACTGGGCGATCTCTCGTGGTACGGGTTCGATCTCCTCTTGACCTGGATGAACATCCCAAAGGAAACTCGACAGGCCCTCAAATTCGACAAAGCCGAGTACACGCGCATCAAGATGACGCTCTCTTCCTTCTTCGATTCGGACGCTCGATCTGACGAGGAGTTGTCCGCGCTCCTGGAGTCGATGGCGGCTCAGAACAACCCCTGGACCCACGGCGACTATGAGCTTCCCTTCCTCGTCGCGCTCGCTGGAGGTGATCGCGAGCAGATGGAAGCCATCGCGGACGATGCTGCTTTGATATCGTCGTGGCATGCGTGCAACGTCTCCATCCAGGGACCATTGAAACCAACCAACACGCCGTGCGTGGCTGTTCCGCGCGGCCAGGAGATGATGATGTGCGCGAAAGTGAGTCCAGTGCAGGTTTTCACGCCCGTGCTCGCGCTATACTGACCAGCTTCGTGGGTCTGCCTTCGCTCTCAACAGTGCGGCTCAGTCCGGTACTGCTCCAAAGGTCGGACCTCTCTTTCGGCCCAGTCGTCCATCTTTCGCCAACGACTATGCTGACCAACCGACTTACCCTCACTCTTTCGGATCATCCCGTAGCTCATCAGCGAGCCGACTGGAAGAGCCACAAGCTCCGCTGCTTTACCGTCACCTGGGATGCCCGAGCCATCACGTCCACCGCACACGCCGACTGAGCCTCCACCCGTCGACTCTTGCCTCTGCCTATCCCATGAACGTGTCCCTTTCCACTTCAGGTGCCGCTTCCGCGCCAGCCAGATAGTTACGCTAGCAGGGCAGGAGCGATAAGGGGCTTAGCCCACGAGCGGACGAGATAGAGTGTCATATGATCCTAATGCGAGAAAAACGAAAGCGGATGAGAGTACGCCTAGAGGTTGATGTTGTACCTGTTTTCATCAAACAAACGAACCTGATCAGCACAGATGCAAGCCAGCGGACCGGCTGGGAACACGGGAGGGGACGTACTCGTATTCCGAGTCTCCAGCCATCTGGGCTCCCCACAGGGTCACACTGCTCAGCATGATCCCAGCGTTCTGCGCGACGGCGGCGATACCGTAGTAGGTGTACTCGGACGGGTAGGCGGGGAGGATGTACTTGATGACGAGCGTCGTCTGTCGGGGGGCGGAGCGGATGAAGNNNGGGGGGGTGAGCTCGCGTCGGCGGTCCGGGAGGTCCGACCATGAGCGATACGCCCTGGCAGCTGCAGGACAAGCGGGATGGGACAAAAGGTGGACGTACGAGTGATCCTGCGAGTCCTCCTGCCATGAGTGCGAAGCCGAGGAAGAGGACGAGTCTTGCCCTCCATGCGGTCGAGCCCTCTCCTCCCCAGGCTCCTCCTCCGTCGGCGGCCAGACGCGACTTGTCAATCATGTTGGTGATCAGCATACCAACTGCGGCAGAGAAAGGATTGTACACAGTCAGCTCAGGAGCGAAAAACCCTCGCTCTGATGTGAGGGAGGCCTCAGCAAGAGCGAAGCGAGTGGTGAGCTCGGCTCGTCTGGCTGGACTGACGGGTTGCGATGATGCCCGAGACCCAGTCTGCAAAGTTGATGTGCACAGGAACCTCATCGTACGGAGAGTCGGCTGGCACCCTGGCCGTCTTTGAGAGGATGACGGCGTCGATGAAGACCCACCATCCGATCGCAAACTGAATCGAGGCAACGGAGGAGAGCGAGATGGGCCGTCAGCTCGAGCGTCTGGGTCAGAGGCAGGTGGGGAGACTTACAAAGGCTCCAGAGAGGTAGACTCCTATCTCTCTCTTCTTTGGACCGAGGTTGAGACGGGGGAAGTCAAAGAGGAAGACGCGGCGGGGGTCGTACTGGGCGCGAGGGAGGGACATGCTGGCAAGAAGGAGTGAGGGTGTGGAGTGAGCTCGCGAGTTGACGACCGACGTCCACCTTCGCCTTCTGCCTTAGTCTCCATCCTTCCCGGCAAACATGGAGTTCTCCGCAAAGGACCTCGTTATCGGTCTCTCGGAGTACCTCCAGGGTGGTCGCTCTGACGCGTACATGAGCAACCTCGTGAGTGCAGCCACTTTGACGACCGCAAGGGAGCTCTGTGCCTGGCCACGGTCGCTCAAGACGATCAGAACAGCTGACCCTCCTGTTCCTTCTCTTCAGTTTTCGAACATGTCCCGCGTAGAGCCTACGCATGTCGGGGCAATCCTGGTCAGTTCGCTCTGATCTCGGATCGTTGTGCCCTCGGATGCGTCCTGACCTTGGCAGCCCCTGACCTTGTCCCTCAGGCCGACTTTGCTGCTTGTGCGATCCACACCCCAGTCCTCAGGCTGGCTCTCGCCCGGGCCGAATTTAACTCCTCGTTGTACTCTCATTTTGTCAGCTTTGCTTTGACCCTCTGCGTGTCTCCCCTCGGGGTCCGATGGATTCGAGAGCGACCTTCAGAAGTCGGCCCCATCTTCACGGAGCTGAGCCTTTACCTGCTGGCCAATGTCCCGCCCCCAGGCTCGGTACGTATCTCTCTCGAACGATCAGAGCCCACATGCTCTGTCTGACCAGTGCGTTTCTTCGTTCTGTCAGCACGATGACGACCAAAGCTACCTCTTCTCCAAGACGCTTGGCAACAAAGCCGCCCTCGCCACTGTCATCATCAACCTTCCGGCCGACTTTGTTCTCCCCTCGGAAGTGGTCTCGTGGGTCAACTCCGAACCGTCCAACCTCGTCCCGTTCATCAACACCTGGCTCCGCGACTGCGACCGGCAGACCATGTCCGTTCAGAACCTCGTGATGCAGCACAACCTGCGGGCTCTGGCAGAGTACCTCTATTCCGTCTCGTCACTCAAGCAGTGTCAGGAGGAGATCCTCAAGTTCATGCCGGCGGCTCTGGCCTACTGGGACGCCTGGGGGGCCTCTAGCGCAGCCGACGCGACGGCGTGTACAGCTCCCCCAGAGGGCGAAGAGATGATGACCTGCGCGAGGGTGAGTTTTGCATAGCCACTTTTCTGCACGATCAAGTTTGTTCAAGGCGCTCAAAGCTGATTTGTACCTTGGCGGTGTCCCACGACCTAGTGCAAGTCCGTCCGATACTGCTCGAAGGGTCCGTCCGTTTTCGCTGCTCCATCGTGCTCTATCTCCGTCTGTGCTCGTCTTGGCTGATCACTTCTTCTTCGTCTCATCTCTTTGATACAGCCCATCAGAAGGCGCACTGGAAGGATCACAAGCTCAAGTGCGTCAAGCCTGATTGGAGCGACGACTAGGTCGACATCTGCCGCTCGTTCTTCCCCTCCTCAGATGTCCCGCAACCAGATACCCCATGTTCCTTCTTTCCACACGTGCCGAGTCGATGGAAAGAATCATCATCGTCAAAAAAAAGAAAGGAACGCGAGCGGTAGCGAGCCGAGAAAGGTGTGATCAAGCGGAAGAGACTTAGAAGAGAGTACAACGTCAAGAGTAGGATACAGCAGAAGGGGAATCATGAGCGGACGAGAAGAAGTCCGTTGCGTCGTATGGGAACTGCAGAGTCTGAACAAGAGAAGAAGCAATGACGTAACGGAGATGACAAAAAGAGTAGAAGGAAAAACGAAGACGAAGGTGATGTGCTAGACGGCTACGACCTCGGCCCCTGCCCCTGCTGCTGCTGCGACATCTGCTGCTGCTGCTGCTGCATCCACGTCGCGTACTGCTCGTACGTCGGCGCCTGGGGCGGCTGTTGCTGCTGCTGGAAGCTCTGCTGCTGTTGCTGAGGCGCGTACGAGGGCTGAGGAGCGGCATACGACTGCTGAGGCGGAGGGAAGTAGGCCGACTGCTGCTGGGACTGCTGGGACTGCTGCTGCTGAGGACGGGGCGGCTGCTGGTAGGGGTAGGACGCAAGGGCGGCGGTGTTGGCATTGACTGTGTTGGACGGAGGAGGCTGACGAGACGCGGGAGGCATCGAGCTCTCCCATGTCGGCCAGCTGGGACCCGCTGCCGATGTCGACGCTGATGTTCCTGATCCTGAGGCGAACGGTGTCGGTGCGGTCGAGGTCGAAGCAGAGGGAGGGTTCGAGTCTCGCTTCCTCTTTGGTGCGCCGGACGACTTTCCTCCTCCTGTTGATCGTCTGGGTCCGGCCTCGCGAGCCTCGGCAATCTTGAGTCGGAGCTTTCGGTTGTCGTTCTTGAGCTGGTGGAGCTCGTACTGCCATCCGGTCAGACGGGTAGTGTCGATGTCCTCAAACACGTCCGAGTTGGCCGAGCGGGTGAGAGGTCGTGCAGGACCGGTTCGGAGAGGCAGCGGCGCGCTTGAAGACGAAGGCGATGATGACGGCGAGGCGGTCCAGACGGGTGACTCGGATCCCTTGGGCGTCGACGACAGGATCTTGATCTGGCACAGGACCGAGGTCGCTCGAACGGTCCTCTTTGACGGTCCCGCACCGCCGTCGACAGAGTACGAGTCCGTCACGTCCGACGCGGCAGGGCTGATCTGCCCAGACTGCTCGTCGGATCCCCAGTGCGGGCTGATGGCTCGGTTGCCGTGGGCGTCCCAGCTGCTCGAGGACGGGACGGTGTTGTCGACAGAGTAGAAGACGGTCACCACGTCGTGCACCATCGCCGGCTTGCCTCCCGACGCGGGCGCAACGAGGAAGTGGCGGACGGGCGAGCCAGACTTCTTGGGCAGACCGTGGCTGGCAGATCGGATCGCGGTCTGGATCCTGGCGTGAGGAGGCTCGATGATGGTCGCGGGGATGTCGGCCGAGGACGAGATGACGGGCGGAGGGGTGGCCTCGCTCGTCGGCACAAACTCGAGGAGGGATGATCCGACAATCTCGTCCTTGGGCAGGCCGAACGCGTCGGTCGTCGACTCGGACGCCGAGAGGATGAGCCCGTCGAACGAGACCGAGCACCAGAGGTCGTTCTCCTCGACGCCACCGAGGCCGGCGACGGCGGACCACTCGAGCTTGGGAACAACCTTCTCCCTTCCGCAGAGGATGACAGCCTTCCTTCCCTTTCCGGGTTCGACGTGCAGTCGTCCTGTGCACTCGATCCAGACCATGCCGGTCGTCTTCTTTCGAACGCGGAAGAGGAAGTTGACCATGGGCACGATCGCCCCGTCAGGACCCTCCTTGAGCGTCGAGTCCTTGAGCGCGCGCATCAGCGGCACGTGGTCCGACGGGTGGCAGATCTCGGTGATGTTCTTGTTGGCCAGGTCCTCGGGCTCGTACTCGAGCACACGTCGCACCGACGGCGACACGTACAGGAACTGGCCCTTGAGCGAGAGCACGTGGATAAAGTCGTCCGACTGGTCAAACACCGTCTTGTACCACTCGGTCTGAAGCGCCTCGTCGCCGACAACCTCATTGACCCGCGAGCCGAGCACGTCGAGCAGCTCGCCGCTCAGACCGCTTTTTGGCTTGAGGCCGCTGTACTCGAGTTGACCGGCAGGCGCGAGGGGCAGCTGAGGGTTGTTGAGCGACTGGTAGTTGACCTGGTACGTTCCGTCTCGGATGTTTCGGAGGATGGCGTTGGGCGACTCGACGAGGTCTACCTGGAATCCAACGTGGAAGACAATCTCCTCGCTGTCCCAGGGGATCGGGACGACGGTGACGAGGTTGATGAACGGCACGCCGCCCTTTCGGTAGTTGATCAACGACGCCTGGCACTCCTTGCCTTGCGACAGCTGACGCTGGAGGTGCGAGACGGCGACGTTGTCGGTGTACCGTCGTCGGGAGCCCTTGGTCACCTCGCCGTCGGGCGACTGCAGGAACCGACAGTTCTTGCCGACAATCTCCTTGCCCTCGTACCCAGTAAGGTTCGAGAACGTCGGCGACGCGTACACAATCGGGCAGTCGAACTTGCGGACGTCCTGAACAGAACAGATGGTCAAACAGGAGATGCGAGTCAGCCGACCGCCAGGCGAGACAGTACAGCGAACCTTGTACTCACGACGACCAAGAAGGAGCAGCTGAAGTCGACCGGTCCGAGGACGGTCCTCGGGTTGGCCCTGCCGACGACTCTGCTGAGCACGCCGAGCACGTCGAACCCGGTCGTCGAGTACAGGCCGGGCATGTTCTTGCCGATCTGAGGGATCGACGCCAGCGTCGGCGCAGACGGCAGCATGTGCGATCCGGTCGGGAAGGCAGCCTGCTCGGTCGGCTGGGCAGGGAGGTGAAGGTTGGTGAGGGATCTGGGGGAGATGGCGACGGTGGATGGGTTGGGGGAAGGTTGGTTGGCGCGAGAGATGACCTCGGCTGGAGTGGGAGCATTCTTGAAGTTGGGTGCAGTCAAAGCAGGCTGGGACTTGATGGGTGGTGAGTTGAAGTTGAGCGTCGAGTCGCTAGCAGAGGGTAGATACGAAGCGGATGGTCGGCATGCACTCGACCGAGGAGCGCGAAGGGGAAAGAGGCGTCGGAGGGACTCACTTCCAGTTGGACATTGCGTCCCAGTTGACCGCCCCTCCAATCTCTCCTGCTCCTGCGTTGAAGGCAGGGTTGTTCCAGTCTCCTACTGATCGGTTCGGGAACGTCTCTACTCCTCCTCCGGGTGCCGCGTGGGACGAGGGTCCGAGGAAGGAGGGAAGCTAATGAAGAGGGAAGGGAAGCGGCCGTCAGCGCGCCGATCGAGGCCCAGGCCGTTTCCTTCATTCTCGGAGCTCGCACTCTGCCCGTCATCCGACAGGCGCCCTAAGGAAGATGGCTCCCAGCGATACATCAAACCCATCTTTCCATCGTCGACCCGCTCGTTCCAGCACGATCGCAGTCGATCGGGCTGCGTGGACGGTCGAAGGAGGGAAGGGCACGCAGGCGTTGAGGCCGTCTGAGCTCGACTCACCTGGAACTGCAGGTCACCCCCAGCGAACCCCTCCGAGAACTCATCCACCTGGTCACCGTACGACGACGCCCGGCTCTGCGTTCCTACGCCGGTGAAGGCCATCTGCTGCTGTCCAGAGGCGGACGAGGACGGGTAGGCACCCCCGCCCTGCTGCTGCTGCTGCTGCTGCTGGGGTTGCTGAGACGTCTGTGACGACGAGCCGGTAGAGTACGACGGGTAGGACGAGTACGACGAATGGTCAAAGTAGTCCGGAGAGGAGGTCGACATAAGAGAACGGGGAGGGGGAAAGGGTCTGCGAGGCGACAGGAAGACAGGCAGGTCAGGTCAGTCGCTGGACGAGAACAGGTCGCCTGGCCGCCTCGCTCCAAAGACTTACGAGAGGGCGAGCTCTGTTTGGGCGATAGAGATGTGTTGTGGGTTTTACCTCGCTCGTAGAGAGGTGTAGAGGACAAAGAGAAAGTTGAGATGGAAAAAAGAGGGAGAAGAGGGTCGTGAGCGTTGAAGGTGCGGTGAATGAAACGCTAGACCAGAGACATCGAGAGTCAAGACGTCAGCGACGCTTCATTGTCCCTCGTCCCGCAGCGATCTCTTTCCTCTCGAGCAGTTTGCTCGTATCGATGCAAAAAGGCCTCGCGTATCTGCTATTATCAGCCAGTATAGCTGGTCACGTAGAACTTGCCTGGATCGCGATGAAGGTGGGCTGCGCGGGCGACGTCAGGTCAAACAGGTCAAGGCTGGGGACACCGAAAGGTTCCGAGCTCCCGCTGTCAGGTTGCACTTAAACGTGTAACGGCAGGTGTCTTGCATAGCAGAGGTTACGTCAGTGGGGCTATTGCTCTGAGAGATCAACATCGACGGAGGAGAGCCACAGCAAAGTTCGTAACGTGACGCGTCTGGTCGACCGAGCTCAGCTTCGAGCTCAGCACGTCGACACGCTTACCTCAACGAAGGACGCACGACAGCAGAAGATTCTAAGGTCAGTCTGTCCCGGTTCTCGTCGGCTCGCTGCATGCGAACGTGCTGCTGACGCACCATGTGTATGCACGCAGACGGCTCAACAATGACCGCCAAACCCGAGCCCGACTTCCCCTTCACGATCCCACCGCCTCCTTCGTCCAGCACTGTAACTCAAGCACCACTTGTCAAGCCCGAGCCTCGTGCAAGTCCGCCTCCCCCTCCACCTCCAGCTGGGCTCAAAGAAGAGGAAGACGACGCCAAGCCTGATGTCAAGGGCAAGAAGCGTGAACGCGACGGGTCGAGGGGAGCCAGGAGCGCGTCTCCGTTGGCGGCCGCTCCAGCGGGCTGGGCCGAAGATCCGGAGGAGGTCGCAAGGAGAGAGGCAGACAGGCAGCAGGAGAGGGAGAGGAGGAAAGAGAGACGAGGTACGTCCCGTGCAGATCATCGAGAGGCGGACGAGTGAGCAGGGGGAGCAGAGCAGCAGGGACGTCATCGCGTCGATGGCGTGCCAGGGGCGAGACTTGCTGTGAGAGAGCAGATCTTCTGATGGCTGATTGGATCGGTTGATTGTGCGGACTGTAGCTCTGGGGACCAAGCCAAAGAAGCGAGCCAGGAAGGCGGCGGTGAAAGACGAGGACGACGTCAAGCCGAAGAGGGAGCCGTCGCTGTACAACAGTACGTGTTTTCTTCTCCTTCATCCCAGAACCTACCAGCTACGTGGCCGGCTCTCAACTTTGGGCTTGTACAAGCTCTCGGTTGGGGAGCGCTGTCGCGCGATCGAGATGACTGACACGCCGCAGGTCTGTCGGTCTACCTCGTCCACTCTGATCTACAGTCTACATGAAGGAGAAGATGTCGATCCCACCTACAGACGACCCGCCGATACCTCACAAGGAACGGTTCAAGCGTGTGGCGGACTCGTGGAAGTTCTCGTTGCGGAACCCGAACGTACGTCTGTGTTTTCGTCTGTGTCTCCGGCTTCAGCGCCACTTTTCTTCTCTCTCGCGACGCAGGCATGGTTTCACTCCTCCCTTCACACCATGTCTATCCTCGCAGAACGTCGTCCGTCCCTGGTCGAGGTACGGCCCGCCACCGATCGAAGGCGTCGAGGACGCTGCGGGCCCGTCAAACGTGGTTGTGCTGAGCGATGACGACGAGGTGCAGATTGTTGAACGGCCTGTCTCGCCGAAGGCGGAGGCCAAGTCGGAGGAGGGTGATTTGAAGGTGGAGGCAGGGGTTGATGGAATGGACAGCGAGGCGGAGAGCGAGGTGAATGGAGATGCAGGTATGAAGAAGGACGATGCCCCGGTCAGTCCCTTGAGTTAGATGGCGTCTCAACGGGACGAAGATCATCTTTCTCGTCCTTGCCATGCAATGACTGACCGTGGTCTTAACCTGATTGACAATCATAGGACGAGAAACCTTCGGCGCAGACTGCGACCCCGCCCGCTCCTACCACTCCTGCTCCTGGTTCATCAGCAGACGAGCCGAAGACGGAGCCATCTGGACCTACCAACGTATCGGATCCCCTGGAACCGCCTCAGCCTCCCATCGTCCAGGAGGAAGTCACGCCCGCTCTCGACTAGGCAGGCGCGACCCCTGTCCCGATCTCTCGAAACTTCTTCATCCATGCTCGACCGCCTTATCGAACATGACACCCATCAGCACCCAGCAACTGGGTTGCAACCACTACCTATCCCATCGATCTCGCCTCGTCCCACTTGACCGGGACCATCACCCGGTTTGTCGTAGCTTCGGTCACCTCCGCGCAGCCAACGTCAGACTGTTTGATGAGCTCGCATCCCTGTGTCCCTTCCCCCATCCTTCTTTGTCCTCTTCAGTATCTGACTTCCACTCACACAACCACTCGACACTTGCATGCCTCCCTACTTCTCTCCACCCGACGTTCCTCGCTTCAAACCCATCCCCATCGCACAACAAACCCCGCCGCCCGTCCTCCACTCGCCCGAACCCCTGAGGCCCATCCCGCCCAAACAGCTCCGCCCGGCCAGCTCTTCTTCGTCCCGATGTCGGAATCACCCTTGCCGCTCGTTCGTGGGGAGGCTCTCGCTGCGTCCGCGCCGGACACGGTCGACGTGTCGTCGGATTGGGACAGGGACAGGGACAGGAACGCGACGCTCCGACCTGGACCCATCAGCGTCGGACCGTCTGCCTCATCCTCGCAAGACGACCCACACCACCAGCAGCAATAGCATCACCCCCAACTCAAACCCAAACCTGACCTAAGGGGGTACAAGCTCACCCCTCAAGACGGCTCCAACCCGACTCCGACCAAGATCAATGGGCAGCTGTAACTCACTACGATCACGTAATCGTCAGCGGCGACGACAGGGATGTCTCAGGGATGGAGTGTTTGCCTAGTTCGACGCAATCCGGCGGGTGGGACAGAGTACTCGAGGCGTATGAGGAAGGATTTGGGGGAGAGGAAAGAAAAGCGGAGAGGGTGATGCGAGAGGAGGCTGAATGCACGGGAGATGAAGATGGACGATACATGAGCGATGACCTCTCGAGATAGTGCTAGGGAGGGAAGAAAGGGCTCATGCGATCGATCTGCGAAGAAGCGGGTAGTTGCTGGGTTTTGTGTGCGGGCGGGTGGGCTAGATCGTAGCAGAGGTGGACCAGGTTGGGAAGCGACAAGTCTTAAGGTGGGTGGCCCAGTGGGAGGTCTGATGCTCTGCGGACGAAGGCGACAGAAAGTAAGGGTAGAGGGGAGGTCAGCGGAGACGGACTAGAGCAATCGAGAGAGATGGGGCGAAAGAGAGAACGTACCTCTTGAGCAGTATCGGACCGCTCCGCACTGCTTCGCCAGGAACCCCACATACAGGATGGAAAGGACGGATCAGTTCATCTGCAATTGCGAATGTTTCGAAGGGGCTTGAAGAAGGAGAGTTGCCGAGTCACTTACCTTCGCGCACGCCACCCACTTCTCTGCCCACTCCACACACGGCGACCCATTCCCTGCTCCGGCGCACGCGAACCAGTCCGCGACGCCCTTCTCTCCGCTCAGCTTGAATCTGATCGCTTCGACATCTCCGTGGGCGAGCAGTCGACTGAGTTGTCCAGCAAAGTCGGCCGTCGTCGTCTTTGACGCGTCTGACGCATTCACATCGGCGACGATCGTCTGAGCGAACGACGCGAGACGGATGGAGAGTTCGTAGGCTGAGGTGGTGCTCATAAAAGTCTGGATGACGAGCGAAGGGTCTTGGAAGGAGAGGAGGATGCGGAGGGTGATCTTGGCGTGGGTGCCGAGTTGGAAGGGTGTCAGAACACTGGTCTGACAGAGTGAGGGAAGCGTGCAAGTCAGTGCTTGTTCGAGATGAGATAGAGAGGTGCGCATTGCTTGATTGTTGACTCACTTGGCTGACATCTCCACCTTCGTCGAGCGAGCGACGTCTCATGCGGCAGCAAAGGACCAACGCGACGGTTGCGGCGAGACCGGTAAGGTCATTTCGGACCCAGCGTCCGAACAGGGGTCCGTCGGAGAGATGGGCGAGGACGAGAGCACTGCTGACCTGGAAGCGAGAGTCGTCGAGCTTGAGAAGGTAGTAGCGGGCGAAGACGGGTAGGAGCTGGGACGTGAAGTCGGCCTGTGGCGAAGATAGCACGGGCTGGGTCAGCGGTTTGCGAGGACGAGCACGAATGCGCAAGACGATGCTCTCGGATGACGTACAAGCAATGGCGCATATGCATCCGCCTTTGCGATCACGTGCTGCGAGGGCGAGGGAACGAGAGAAGGGTGAGCTCGCGTGGCTGAACGTGGTGATGGGGAGGTGGATGCATACCGCGATGACGGAAGGGTGGGAGATGGGTTGGCGAGACTCGAACGAGTTGAGACCTAAAGCGACGACGAGGTCGCTGACTTTGTACTCCGTCATATGTAGGCGAAGAGGCGATGGGCAAACCAAACGGTCGAGCTCGCGACGAAGGCGTGCAGCGAGCTGGACGACTAGGAGACCTGACGAAGCGCGTCCAAACACACGTTGAGGTGCGAGAGATGGAAGGAGAGATACGACGCTGTGGTAGTTTCGGCGGGAAGATGAGCTTTGGGTTGTCGTGGTGGTCGGGCGAGAGAACGAGGTGAGCTCGAATCGGCCCCCCTTGCCGAGGTCGAGCCCGTATCCGTTTGGTCCCCATCATTCACACCTCAAAACATCTCAGCAATTCAGAGACCGCGTATCAGCCTCTTCGCCTCGACTCGTGCTGCCTGGCTTCCTGTCCAGCGTCACCCGCCTGATATCCCAGCCGTTCGCGTTCGGCCGCCTGTCTCCGACCTCCGCTCGTCTAGCTCGGACACCCTCCTTCGACCATGTCCCAAGCCGCACCCTACTCTGGCCCGTTCCCGGATGAGAATCATCGATCTATCAAGATCTTGTTGACAGGCCAGAAAGGGTGAGTGCCTCTCAGCTGCCGGACCACTTAGGCGTCCATCTCGGTCAACATGTTGAGCTCGAGCTCACACCACGCTCCTCGTCCCTCTCTCGCCTCTTGTCGCCTCGTCCTGGCCCTTGTCGCTCGTTCACAGGTCCGGCAAGACTTCAGCGGTCCAGGTGCTGTTCAAGGGGACCTCGCCTCGTGAAGCAATGAGGGACGTCCGGTCAACGCGACAGGTCTCGGTCGAGGACGTAAAGTGAGCTCCGTCCCTCTGGTCGTCGGCGCCTACGTGCACGTCCTCGCTCCCTCGACCTTTGAGAGCAGGGTAACGAGTCTACATGTCCATGTCCAAATAACGCTGACCGTGCTTCCGTGATTCCCTCATGCCCGCCAGTATCCTGCGTGCGTACCAGGTCTGGGACACGCCCTCGTCCGTCACCGCGTCCTCGTTCGGCAGCCAGATCTCTGGCTTTGCGGCCATCATCTGGTTCGTAGACTTCAGCTCGGTAAGTACTGTGTCTTTGCTGCGTCCTCCCGACGATATTGTTGGCCCTGTCTCCTGCACCGACTGATGTGCGTTTGTCCATCTGTGTTGCCCCGCAGAGCTATCAAGGCGAGATTGTCCCGCTCGCCCTGCAGATGTGGAACGTCTACCTTCTCGACAAGAACATCCGTCATTACGTCTTCCTCAACAAGTGTGAGGCTCTCACAGCAGAGGACGCCCTCGGTCAGTTCCCGCCTCCATCTCTCGTCGACCCTAGCTCACGCGCTTCCCACGAGCCTGACCCTCTTTCGCCCTTGCTTTTGCTTTGCCGCTGCTCACAGAGCAGGACCAAACCTTCTCCTCCGACTTCAACGACGAGCTCGTCTTCCACATGGAGCAACATCCAGACGGCGCTTCTCTCGGCATGCCCGACCCAAACTACATCCAGACCACCATGTTTGACGAGCGACTCCCCAAAGCCTTCCACGAGGTCACCGTCAAGGCCTTCCCCGAGGCGCTCGCACACGTGAGCGGGCTGATGAGCACGTTCGCTAGTGTCAGTCGTCCTCTTCTCCTCCCATGTGCTCGCCACCTTTGGTCCGCTGATACTTGTCTCCCACTCTCGCGTGCATTCGTTAGACCTACAAACTCGAAACCTTCGCCCTCATCGACCGCCCAACCAAGATCTGCGTCGTCTCCGCCGGCGAGGAAGGCGCGAACCGGGACAAGGAACGGCTCATCTACCAGTGGATCGGCCGAGTCGACCTCTTCGAGGACCTCTACTCGTGTGTCGTGCCGGAATCGGCTCGCGTTTTACCACCTCCTCCGTCTCCTCCCGTTGTACAAGCAGGACAAGGACAGAACGGTGGGACTTCGATCTCGTCGAGCCAACAGACTGCGACGCCTAAACCTGCTTCGGCCGTGCCCGTCAAGGCTTCCCCGGGGGACGTCGCAGAGACGTCCGAGTCCGAGTCCGAGTCTGAAGGCTCCTCCTCCGACGACGGCGAAGAAGAGGAAGACGAAGACGACCGCAACCTCTGCCAATCCGTGTCCATGGAAGTAGGCGTCACCTTTGTCAGCTGGGCGATCACGAAACGGTTGTCGATCGTTGCTACGCTTCCGACGAGTCAGTTCCAGGCGGACGAGGAGGGGATGAAGGATGGGATGGGAGTGGTGAGGAGGAACGTGGTCGATTTCGAGAGGGTGCATGAGGAGTGGTTCAGGGGGGGCTGAGGGGAGAGGTGTGGGTGTTGGGGATGGGTTGGGTTGGGTTGGGTTGGGGCGAGAGGGAGGGAGGGAGATCTTCTTTTGCCACAACTAGCACGACGTGTTTCTTGAGCGCATATGCATGATATATGATTAGGTTCGTTTGGTCGTGCTCGAGAAAGATAGTCCCGTGATAGATCGTCTCGTTCGCGCCCCCTTTGGCTCCTACTCGATGACCATCCGCGGCGGATCTCTCCCGCCGCCCTGAGCCGACCCGTTCGTCGAGCTCGGTTTCCGCATCCGGGGATCCATCGAGAACGCGGCTGAGTCTGGACGGGAGCCTTCGTTCGATCCTGTTGGACTTGTGAGTGCGAAAGAGGGGAGGGCGGCTCGGGTCGGTTCTGTAGAAAGAGACCGGCGGGTGAGCTCGTGACTGTGTGGCAAGGTCGAGAGGACAGAAGGCGTACCTTGTGCGTTCAACAGCCCCTTGCCAAAGTTCGCCATCGTCATGCAGCCGTACACGAACGTCAACCCAAGGAGGACGGTCGAAAAAATCGCAAACGTGCCAAGGGTGACCTTCGTGCTCCGGAAGTATCTCCGCGTTTCCGGGAGGAAGATCGAGATAAACTTGTACAGTGCGTATGCCATCCCTGCCAAGAAGATCGCGAGGCAGACGCCCATGACGGTCTTGATCTCGCGTTTGGCGGCAAAGATGCAGGCGATGGTCTGACAGGTAGAAGGGTTTGGTCAGAGCGCAAAAGTGGAGAAGAAGAGGACGAGGGACTCACGACGAGGAGTGAGATGGGTAGAGCAGCGATGGTGAGGTTGAACTCGGTTTGCCCTCCTCCGCCTGGCCGGTCCAGGTAGGACGGTACGAGGATTAGAAACTGGCCGCAGAAGCCTTCGAGAGAGAAGAAGTTGTGCAACAAGATGAAGACAGAGTCAGGCTGTAGAATCGGTGACCGTCTCCGCGATGCCCGTACTCATCCACTCGTGACCAGTCAAGGCCGGTACCCAAGGACTCACCAAAGAGGAAGAAGATGTCGAACTTGAGGAGCACCACCAAGATTTGTAGCGTCCGATATCTCGCCTTAAGTCTCAAGTCGGCTCCCAAGGCCCTGAACACGTCCCACCCGAAATCTTCAAACAGCCCCCGCGCAAGCCAGACGAGCGCGCACTCACACACGCCGATCACGACGGGCACGACGATGAGCAGCTTCTGGACGAGGCTGTAGAGGGATTTGGGGCCGTCGCAGGACTGGAGCAGCACGAGGTTGACCAGGGAGGAACCAGATCAGTCAGCAAGACTGCAAGAAAGATACGGCTCCTGCTGATCGGAGCGAGGGAACGAGATACTAACGAGATAGAGCGGCCCTCTGCAGTTCGTCGGGTTGGCGCTGTCCGGATGGGATGCGTGCAAGGCATCGCGTGTTTGAGGGATCTGGAGGGCCGAGTAGACCAAGAGGAGGAGGTTGAAGATGATGATTCCGACAACCTGGATGATGTTTCTGATTCGTGTCGACACGGTTCAGTCGAGACGAGGCGTGGGCGGAGGCAGAAAATGAGAGGGTGTCGGTTGTGGTGAGGTAGGGGGAGAGGAAGAGAGGTGCGTGAGCTTGAGGATGGTCGGTCTCGAATCATGCGAGTAGATACAGAGAGCGAGACGGACCGAAGGCGGATGGCGTCTAGTGTAATGATGACAAGAAAGATCATAGCCAGCACGAAGATGGCGAGGTAGACTGTCGCCCACAGTCCGGAAGCAGAAGGAAGAAGCATGGTGAGCTCAACCGTTCCTCCTCTCTCAGTCTCCACGCCCTCAAGCTCGACATCCCCTCCCGAGACCCATCTACTGACCTGGTATAGTCTTGAGTAATGGCGTCTGCGTCGCTACAGCATTCTACACCACCCAAACACACCCAGAGAGACCAATCAGCCCAATTCGACCCTCCTCAAGCTCACGGCCCCACTAGCGTCTCTCCTGCATCCATCCAGCTTGTCAACTCACCTCGACAAGTCCGAACACAGCCGTGACCATCGCTACTACGATCAGACCTTCCGCCACCACTGCTCCACAGTACCAAAAAAAGAAAGAGGACAGGGTGAGCTCATCTGTCCTCTCGGCTGGCCCCGAAGTAGACAACACCGAGAGACAGAGGACTGACCGACGAGGAAGAAGAGCTTCTGTGCCCGCGTGGCAAGGAGTTTATTGGAGACGGCGACATTATAGGCCATCCTTTGAGGGCGCCTGGAGCCTGGATGCTAGAGAGGGGTTGTCGGCGTTGGAGGAGCCGGAGGCTAGGAGGAAGGAAGGTGAGCTCGAGTTTGTTTCCGCGTCCGCGCCCGGCGTTTGGCGTCTGTCTGACGATCGAGTCAATTGGCTTGCAAGAGGTGTAAGAGAGAAAGTCATGATGCAGATCCAAAAAAGTGGGTATACGAAGAGAGAGGAAAACAGACCGGAAGATGAGAGGGGTAAAAAGATGACGCAGGCGACTAGCAAAGCGGGGACGAAGAAAGAAGCAGACAGAGGACGAGGAGCCTAAGCAGGACCGAAGGAAAGATGAGAGATGATGGAGAAAAGCGTGACCAAACGATGAGGTAGCCTAGTGGTTCCAAGAGATGGACAGAAAAAGAGGGAAAGCGAGGTGTAGGACGACGTGCAGGAGAAGAGAAGATGCAGGGAAGTAGCGCGAACAGAAATGAAGAGGACAGAAACCACTAAGCTGGAGAGTAAGCGTCTAGGTGTCCTTAGAAGCACTGATCAAAGAAAGACAGAAGCAACAAACGTCAGTCCCGCTCGCTCACCTTTTCCTCAAGAAGAGTCACTCACGTTAAACTTGCTCTTCCTCTTCTCCATGTCGGCCAATCGCCGCTCGAGCTCCTTCTTGGCCGTGTCCTTCTGCTGACGCTCGGACTCTGCCTGGCTCTCCATCCTGCTGCGCTCGTCGTTCTGGGACGACCGAAGCGACAGAGCCTCGGCTCTCGCGTGCTGGAGGAGCGAGCGAAGGGTATCGCACTCGGCAGAGAGACGGTCTCGGTCTTTGGCAATGTCTGTGAGATAGATTGTCAGAGCGGTTGTCAGCAAAGATATCAAAAAATAGCCCGAGTCGAGCTACAGGGACGTACCGTTTGCGGACAGCCTCGACTTTCTGAGCGCCCTCTCCGAGTCGTTCAATGCTGCCTCGAGCGTGTTAACGAGGTCGATGTTGGCTTGCAGGTCCGCCTCGCAGTGCTGCAGTCTTCTGCCGAGGTTCTTGATCGTCCCGTCTTGCTCCTCGAGCTGAGCAAGCATCCTCGGATCGGCCATATGCGTCGACGTGCTCGCTCCGTCCATCGAGGTCACTGTCGACCGGGGCGACCGCCGACCAGACGAGAGCGATGAGGCCCGATCGCCGTTCTGAGAGTGCGACATGTTGGAAGCGGTACTGTCGTCGGGGATGCTGGGCAGGGGAGGCAGAGAAGACGGCAGAGGAGGCATGGGCGCAGTAGGAGGTGGCGTAGGCGGAGGGGGTTTCGAAGAGCGACCGATCGGTGAGCCCGCTCGGACGTTGATGTCGCGCAGAGACTCACGAGGCCCGCTGCCCAGAGATGATGGGACCGGCTCGACGTGCGGAGGGATCGTCGCAGAAAGCTCGGCAAGCTTTGCCTACAAAGTCAAGAAAAAGGGTTGTCAGCCAGTGAGATGATTTGCCAGGCAGAGTGGTACACTTACCTGAAGCTCTGCCATGGCCGCATCTTGCTTCGCCCTCTCGCTATGAAGCGTCTCGACCTCGGACTTTGTCTTGAACAGCTCGCTCTGCGCCTGTGTCAGGGACGCCCGCTGCGAGTCGAGGTCGAGCAGCACAGAGTCCCGCGTGGAGGCCACCTCCTCGTGCTCGCCCTGGATCCTAGAGAGCTGAGCGCGAAGAGTCTCGACCTCAGACTGAAGCCCTCCAGCGTGAGTCTCGTGCCCAGCGGCGGTCGACTGCAGATGACCGACTGTGGCGAGAACGTCCGAGAGCTCGCGTTGCAGCTTGGTGACCTCACCCTCGTGGGAAGCACGCAGAGACACGATCTCGGACTGGAGCTGCGCGTTCTGGTTGACGAACTCGGCAACTTTCTCGTCAGCGAGGGTGCGCTGCTTTACCTCGGCAACAAGGGCAGTCTGAAAGCGCAAAAACAGCAGAGATCAAAGTCAGCACGAGCGGAGACGAAGCTTTTTCGTCGCAATGGACTCACCTTTTGGGAGTCAAGCAGGGTCTGCAAGGCGTTCTTCTCCTCCAAAAGCGAGTCCTGGTGGGACGACTTGAGCGTCGAGAGGACGTCCTCATGTGCGGACGTCGTCCTCGCGATCGCCTGGTCGTGCTCGGAGCGAAGGCTCGTCTCTAGCTCTCGAGCGGTCGCCAGAGCGGCCGTGGACGCAGCGAGCTCGGATGCGACGGCAGCCAGGGTGGTGTCGTGCTTTTGCTGAGCGGACTCAAGCGAGGCCTGATGTTGCTCGTCAGCGGTGACCCGCTTTGCCTCTGCCTCGGCTCGGACCTGCTGGAGGACAGAGACGTGTTCTTCGCGGCTCTTGAGCAGGGTCGCCTTGAGACGCTCAGCCTCGGAGGTCTTCTCCTCCTCCATTCGAGAGAACGAGGCCGCATGATCCGAGCGGAGACGCTCGAGGGCGGTCGTGGCCTCTGCGTCCTTGGAAGTTGAAGCGCGAGCGTGCTCGTCCTGGAGGGCAGCGAGATCAGAGGCGTGCTCTGCATCCAGCTTGAGCAGCCGGTCAGAGTGTTGCTCCGACAGACTGGCGACGACGGCCGCGTGCTCCTCCTGCGAGTCGGTAAAGACGCCGTGTCGCTCGAGCTCGGCTCGCTTGAGGTCCTCGGCGTGGGCTGCATCCCTTCGGGCGAGATGCGCGGCTGCCTCGGCGTCACGGCGATGGAGGACCTCGTCGTGCTCGGCTCGGAGTCTGCTGATCTCCTCGGCGTGGTCGTCCTCGAGCTTCTGCTTGGAAGCCATCAGGTCCTGCTCCCGGCGTCGGATCACGTCGAGCTGACTGGACAGGTCGTCGTGGAGGTCCTGGGCGGTCAGAAGCTGGTTCCGAAGGCCGTCCAGCTCGGTCGACACGTTCAACGCCTGGTCCTGCGAGAGCTCGACAACGCCGGCATGGTCTCGCTTGACCTTGTCGATCTCAGACTTCATCGACTCGACCGCGTCTCGGTGGGCAGACTCCTTCTGGGCCATCGACCTTTGGGTTCAAGCAGATGCACGAGTCAGTCTGTGTCGACCAGGTATAGGCGAGGAGAATCTCAAAACAACATACCTCATGAGCTCCTCGAGACGCTTGGAGTGGTCCTCGCCATCAGATGACGGAGAAGCATCCTCCGCCTCGGACTGATTCGAGATGGTAGACAGCCTTCGGGTGGCAAGTGCCTGCGACGGAGAAGGAGACAGACGGCGGATCTTGGGCTGAGGGCTGGTGGGCGAGGACCCAGTCGGAGAGACGCCGTCTTCGTGAACAGCGCCGTTGGTGGCTGACCGACCGCCGTCCGACTTGCTCGCGTCAGAGACGTTGCGAGAGTGTTGACCGTTGACGAGACGACCGCTGTCGGACCGCAGGCTGAGGGACGAGCCGCGGAGAGGCAGAACGTGGAGGTTGACGTTCCTCTCGAGTTGGTCAATCTCCTTTTCTCGAAGCTTCAGAGTCTGCATGGATCGAAGATGACCAGATCAGTTTCTGATCGAGCGTGCGATCTCTGTGGGGCTACTCACAGCTTGCAGACTCATGATCTCGTTCTCGAGCGACTGGATCGATCGCTCAGGCTTGAGCGGTGTCGACTGCGACCGAGAGGTAGGGGAGGTGTTCAGAAGTGAGATGGACGCCGGCCCGGCCAACGAGGAACGAGACGAGGGCGACGACGAAAACTCCTGCGAGAGTGACAAGGGTCTCGGAAGACCGCCTCCCCGCGACCCAAAATCCGGCTGGGAGCTACCGGGCGGGGACGACCCGTTCTGAGTAGGCGGCAACGACTCTCGCCGCTTGCCGTCCGTACCGACGCGTCGTCTCGGCGTGGACCCGAGCTTGATGGCCGTCGGACTGACTGCCTCGCCACCAGAACCGTGGTTTCCGTTGAGGTGGTCTGTAGACTCGGGTGCGTTCGGGGACCGTGGCATGACGTCGTCTGCCTCCGACTGAAGGAGCCGGGCCTCCTGGACCTGGGCGGCGAGGTCGGCAATCTCCTTGAGCGCGTCGCGGTACTTTGACGAGATCTCCTCCAGCTCGCCGAGCGTGCGCGAGTGGGCCTCCTGCATCTCCCGAAGCTGATCATTCATCTTGTCGGCGACAACCTCGGACGACGGGTGTGAGGGAAGCTGAGTCGACGGCAGAGGGAACGAGGTCGCCATCGGAGTCGGTGTTGAGGGCCCGTCTGATCCGCCCTCGCTTTGGTCTCGGTCAAAGTCCATGGCTCCCGGCTCAGTGGCGGGAGTGAAGAACGGCTCGTTCGACGATATCTGCGACATGTACGAGTCCTGGCTCTGCAGAGCGATCCGCGTCGCCGCTGGGATCGCCTTGACGACTGACGACCGCTTTGACGCGTTGGCCTCGTCGAGCCTGTCGCGCAGTCCTTCGCGCTCGCCGTCCGTTTTTTTTGCCTGCTCGAGGAGGGCGGTCCTCTCCTTGCCGATGGCGTCCATCTCGCGGATGTCGTCCTCGAGTTTGCGCTCGAGTGCGGCAACCTTGTCGTCCTTCTCGTCCAGTTCCTGGAGGAGCAGCTTGTTGTCCTGGGTCGTGTCCACCAGCTGCAGACGGGCCTCGAGGTCCCTGTACATCTCCTCGCGACGCTCGACCTCCTTCTCGAGTCGCTCGACGTGAGCCGAGAGCGCGTCCCGAGAAGCGTCCGTCTTTGCCATCCGGGCCTCGAGATCGGCGATGTATCGGTTCGAGTTGCCGTCGGCCTCCTTGAGACGAGCAATCTCCTTGCGAAGCTCGACCACCTCTCCTGATCTCGATCCGTCCCGGTCGGTATGGCTGGCGAGTCTGGCCTCGAGGTCCCGCACATAGGCATCCGTGGTGGACTCCCTCTCTGCGAGCTGGTTGACGCGCGCTCGAAGCTCGCCGACGTAGGTCTCGTTCTGGGCGTTGCGGGAGAGCACGTCCGACAGCTGGATCTCCTGCTCGTTGTACAGGCTGTTGGTGTGCGCGAGAGTTCCCCTCGACAGCTTGAGCTCTCCCTCGAGACCAGCGATGGCACGCTCGTACTCTGCAATCACCGGGCCAACCATCTCAGCGAACCCCTTTGACTCGCTCTCGTCCCCGCCGCCAGACATCTTTGCAAGTTCGAGCTGCTTTGAAAGTCTGGCGACCTGGCTGAGCGTGTCGGCGAAGCGATCGCTCAGGTTCTCGTGCTGCTCCTGGAGGTCTTGCAGCTGGCCGATCACCCTCGCGGACGCTCCGGCGGCGGATCCGGTCGGGTGCTCCTCAATCGACGACAGCTCCATCGACGAGGAGGCACCACCGACGACACCCGCCGAGGCTGCTGCCTGCTTGAGGATCGCGTGCTCCTTGCGCAGCTTGGTGAGCGCCGTCTGGAGGTGCTGGACGTCGTCCCAGCCGACCTCGAGCTCGTTGACCTCAGCTCGGTTCTTGATGTTCCGAGCTCGGTTCGCGTACTTGATCGTAGACAGCGTCTCCGTCAGGTTAAACTCGCTAGATCAACCAGAGGGAAAGAGGCAGTCAGCACGGACCGCAAAAAAGAGAGGGGAGGGATAGTCACTCACGCAGGAGAGACGCAAGCGATCATGAGCGTGTGCGCGTTCCCGCCGAGCGAGTCCTGGAGCAGTCGCGTCAGCTTTGAGTCACGGTACGGAACGTGAGCTACAGAGATGAAAGAAGATGATGGAGGTCAGCCTCAAGGGTTTGGTCGCTTGCTGTGGTCCGATCGGACTGACTGGATTGGCGAGCTTTTGCCGGGTCTCCGAGCGCCGAGATGACGTTCCCGAGGGCGAGCAGACCAGAGTTGATCGAGATACCCTCCTTGAGACGGTCTCCGAGAGCGGACGTGCGCTTGAGCCGTTCACTTCCAGCGAGATCGACAAAGTGGAACTTGCTGGTGATGGTGACCCACTCGCCGCCGACGTCCTTCTTGCTGCTGCCGTTCATGGTGAAGCTCTGGCTTTCCTGTTCCTCACTACGGGACACAGGAGTCCCTGACCTGCCGTTGTTGCCGAGGACGCTTGACGGGCGAGGCCCGCGCAGCATCGGCAGGCCTGACGGTGTGGTCGGGCGTGAACCAGGAGTGGGACTCATCGTCCTTGAGTTGGGTCCGACCGACGACGGTCGAGGGATCCCTCGAGCGGGACTGCCCGGGATTGAGGACGACGGGGTGGAGGGTGCGACGGGACCTGTTGCGGCGGCGAAGGCGGATGGAGGAGCAGACGCAGACGCGGGAAACGAGGATGACCCAGCTGAGGCAGGCGGGGCAGGTCCGCCGACGCGGCGACGCTGAGTGAGGGTGATGGAGAAGATCGCGTGCGAACGAGACGACTGGGCGTTCATGTCTGTCTCGTTTGTCCGTCGGAGGGCGGTTCCCGAGCGAAGGTTGGCCATCACGTCCTCCTTCGACGCGACCTTTGCCTCCTTGAGACCCGACCAGATGATGTGCCCATCCTTGTCCTCCCGGATAGACAGCGCCGGTCGTTCGGAGGCGGGTACAGAGGGATCCGAAGAGGAGAGTAGGTCGAGGAGGTCTTCGTTGTAGAGCTCGACAAAGCTGTTTGTCGCCTCGAAGCGAAGGTTGCCCTTGCCGCCGGCCAACCTTTCGAGCTCTGCGCATCGCCGGAAGATCTCCGAGACCGCTCGAGGGACCAGTCCAGTCTGTGGCGTGATCTCGAGCGTGGCGGCGGCCGAGTTTGACGAGTCGAGAGCGGTTCCCATCGAGTACGACTTTCCAGACGACGTCTGTCCGTAGCTAGCGGGCGAAGCGTATCAGAGCCAGTCAGTATTTCACCTCGCCGAGGTCTTCGCTAGCGTGACTCACGCGAGGATGGTGACGTTGAATCCCTCCATGAACTTTCCTACGAGACGCTCTGCAGCCGCCTCGTACAGCTCCCTCTGGCCCTCGGACGGTCCAAGCACTCGGTCATAGTGGAACTGCTGAGGCTTCTTGGGAGTCGCCTGTCAATCAGGGAGGGGAGAACAAATAGCCAAGATCAGCGATGAGTCGAGGGTCGCTCGTTGCGGTCGCGTCAAGTCGCAAGCGGAGGGGTCGAGAGAGAGGGGTGTGTGGACGTACCCCGATCGCAGAGCCAGAGTCGACAGAGACCGTCGTCGGAGCAGCAGCCGTGATGGCAGTGCGTTGGAACCGAGCAGGAATCGAGGAGGCATCGTGCTCGTTGGGTGGTCGGATCCGAAGGACTGTACCGGATCAGGCAAGGGAGAGTCGGGTGTCAGCAGATGACCGACGCGAGCTCACCAGAGTGGTTGAGACAGCAGTCCAAGCTAGCACGGCCGGTGTGGAGGCCACCGAGCCATCCAGCCATGAGGCCGCGTCTCCTACACAGCGACTGCACCTCATAGGCGGTCCTGGGAGCGAGGACTGACAGCCAGACGAGCCTAAGCGGGAGCTACGGTCGAAGGAAGGCCAGAACGCGCTAGTCCGTGAGCTCGTCGCCTAGGACGATGGCGAGCTCGGACGATGTCCAGAGACACGCTGACAAGCTACGCTCATGTGCAGTCGTACGAGGTATAGCAGTGCTAGGTCGCCTGACCTGGACAGGCTTGAAGGGCGACGGAGGGAAGCCGAGGCTGGTGTCCCATTGATGGTCGAGCTCACGAGCTCGTCTGGGCCCTCCCTTCTCCAACCACTCCGACAGTCCATCCACCTAGCCAGGCCACCAGTCTGCCATCCACCGAGCCATGAGAGTGACGAGCCATGCTGTACTGACCTACTTGTACGTTGCCATCGTTCGCTGACGAAGACGACGCCGAGCTCGACGGCGAGAGGCCGTGATCGCCTCCGGAAGGCACCGACCCCAACGACGCAGACGCAGACAGACGCTTGGCGAACGACATCCACAGATGACAACCAGTCGAACGAGAGAGATAGAGTCGTTGTTGAGTGATGAGGGTTGAAGGAAGGAGCGGAGATTAGGAGCGAGGGACGGTTTCGGCGGTCTGCCGAAGACAGGGGGGAGGGGAGGGGTCGAGCGCCGTGGGACGAGCGTCGCGTGCGTCTAGGGAAGCTTGGTCGGATGAGGAGAGCCCAATGGCGACGAGCAGGTGGGACGAGGCGAGAGAGGAACCAGTCCTGTATCGCGTTGCTCGAGGGCAAGAGGGGAAGGGGTGCAGGGGTCGTCGACGTTGGGGTTGTCCAGCTAAGTCGGGGGGAAGCAGGCCAAGTGAGCCCCAGGCGCGCACGCTAGACTAGACTAGGGCCTGGACCGACCCATAGATCTCGACTGCAACATTATTTACGCTTCCTGGCACGACATCGCCACTTGAGAGAAGCGAAAGTGATCGTCCTAGTTGGTCGCGACCTCTACCCACGAGATCGGCCCGAGTCTGACAGTCCGTCCGACGTGCGCGAATCCGGACTTGCGCTAGGCGGCGAGCGAGCAGATGAAGATCAGATGGCTTGGATGGAACGACATGAGATCATGAGAAGATGCATGGTGGACAGGCGAAGAGTGAAGCCGCCGAAAGTCCTGCTTGCCGCCGCAGCGGGTTGATTACCAGCTCGGCTTCGTGCAGACCGGCTTGTGTCGTTTCCAGTCGGCTCGTTGGTGGTCTGAGTAAAGAGACGCGATACAGTCAGCCGAAGGCGAGAAAGGAAACAAGACTCAACGACTCGAGAGGGACAGGGCGCTGAGACAGACGCGCCACTCACGCTTGCTGCAGTATCGGACGCATTCACACTGAAGGGAGCGACTCGGGTCAGGATATCAAGATCGAGGACAGCAAGGGAGCATGGCAACTCACCCTACCGCACATGTTGAGATGATCAAACTGCCCGACATCTCCGCTTGGCTTCTCCGCGCAAGAGACGGAGGGATCGCCGAGTGGCTCTACTTCATGGTCTCTGAGGACCTCGCAGCTCCACCAGGCCGTATAGTGTCCGGGTACGTTCTCCCGCTTCGTCGTAGAGACAAAGTGGATTTGATGGCCCGATGCAACGGCCTCGAACAGGTTTGCGCACGCTGACTGGAAGGGGCTGACCGGGGTAAAGTTGGCCTTGATTGTTGGGAGCAGGGTTCGGAGACGGTCGCTCAAGCCGTCCGCGAAAGGCGGTACGTTTGGACCCTCCGTATGGTGGCACGAGTAGACGTCAACAAAGACGGTCAAGCATTCCAGACACGCTCGGACGAAGTCCGCTCGCATGCCGGCTTCCAGACTCTGGGCGTACACGAGCAAGATTCAAACAGAGATGTCAGTCTCGACTTCTTGTAGAAAGGTGCGTCACAAGACGAGGAACGCTTACCGCGATCAATTCGGGATCGAAGCTGGCGATCAGGCTCAACAGGGCGGAGATGAAGGTGGCCGCTTTGGCCTGATAGAGTCGCACAAAGCGAGCCATGGCTGGCGTTGGCAAGACTCGATCCATCATCCGGAAGTACATCACGTATCTGAAGTAGGCGATCTCGCTGTGCTCGAAAGGGTTCTCGAACACAGTCCTGAGGAAAGAGGGCAAATACAGGCAGGCGAACGTTTGCTACACCGCCATCGAGGCGTTAGCTCAACTCGGTGAGGACAGACTAGATCCGGTGCTACGACAAGACGAACCCAGTAATTGAAGTCTGGCTTGTCGCTCAGAGGAAGACTGAACAGAGCCTGCAGAGGTACAGACGCACTTGTCAGCGCAGGGTGGGGAGTCGAGAACAGAGGTCGTTGACGAAGCTCAGATTGACGTACCTCTGCGTAGGTCCCCATCGCCTGCGGGGTCAGCAGGTCTGCTCGCCTGCCACCTAGACCTTCTTCGAGCGCGAGGATGCGACCAAGCTCGTTTGGGTGCGGGGGAGCCATCGTTGGGAGCGAAAGTGTGGAGGAAGATGAGAGTCAGGAGAGAGATCGCGAGGGAGGGTGAGCTCGCGTCCTCTGGCCTCCTCAGCAGCAGACCACGCCGGGCTGCGGGCTCCCAACCAGAGATCAGACATGTAAGGTCCTTTTGTAGCTCGTTCATCCATGAACGTAGCATAGAGATCTGAAACGTCTTGTCGGAAAAATGTCCGTGTAATCAAGTCCGCAGCGGGTCCTCGTCTGCGGGTCCGAGAGGCTCGCGGACCATCGCGAGCTCACCTTCCCCTCCCAACGCCTCGCCAACCCCAACTCTCTCTGGACCTCCTCTGTCGCGTCTCCTCACTCGCCCACGTGACGCAGGGCCCCCTCCCGGATGCCTCCGTACTCTCCACCCCCTTCTCGGGGTGCGCATCTGCCTCCTCCTGGCAGTTCGTCTGCGCGAGCTCCCTCCCCGTCCGCCGCCTCGTCCTCGTCCAGACCGTACGCGTCCGCAAACTTCCGCGGCCCCTCCTCCCTTCCTACCCACCAACAACAGGACTCGAGCAACAACGCCATCGCCGAGGATAGCGGTCCGTCCGAGCCGCCTGCGCACTATGCGTGGTCGACGACGCTCCGGCGAGCTCCCTCGTTCGCGGATGAGGCGGCCCATCTCCATCAGTTCCATCACCACGAACCAGGAGTCAAGGGCGTGCTCGAACGGTCAACAGAAATGGTCACCTGGTTTGCAGGCAAGATTGGAGTCGGAGCTGGGGCTCGCAAGGAGAAGGACCAGGGCTACGACCGCGTCGGAGGAGGAGGGGGGAATGACCGTCGGGACGAGACACCCAGCGAGGTGTTTGCTGCGTTGTCGGTAGAGGTGAGTGCACGCAGTCAACTATATCTCCCAGCTGGTGCATAGGTCTCGGGCCAGAAGGGTTGGGGCACTCTCGCTGATGGAGGAGCTCGGACCAACGTGGCTGAGCTCTGTTGAGCTCGGCCCCCCCTCGAGACGGCCTTCCTTCGAGCTTGAGCTCCGGCCAGCCCTAGGCTTGAGGCCTGAACGGTCGTTGTCTAGGTTCTAGAACACTCTGCTGACTCTTCGTCTCGCTCGTGACCGCCTTTGATACAGCAAACGCTCGCGCATCACCGGCCGACCTCTGCGACGACGGGCCTGCCGTCGTCATTGCTCGCCCACCTCCGCTCGACACACGGCCCAAACGAGTTTGAGGTCGCCGCGTCCGAACACATCATGCTCAAGTTTGCCAAGCAGATCTACGAGAACCCGCTCATCCTGCTCCTGCTCGGATCCGCGGTCGTCAGCGTGCTCGTCGGAAACAAGGACGACGCGATCAGCATCGCTATCGCAGTCATGATCGTCCTCACAGGTACGCTTCAGCTACAACGGACACTCAACCAGGTTATTTGCTGATCGACCGACTTCTTGTGTCCCACAGTTGGCTTTGTTCAGGAGCAACGGTCCGAGAAGTCTCTCCAAGCGCTCTCCAAGCTCGTCCCGCACTACTGCCACATTATCCGCGACTCGCAACCCCTCACTCTGCTCGCCAACACCCTCGTACCTGGAGACCTTGTCACATTCGCCGTCGGAGACCGTGTGCCTGCCGACGTGCGGCTCATCTCGGCTGTCGAGCTCGAAGTCGATGAGAGCGCCCTTACTGGCGAGACCAAGCCGGCCCGCAAAGGCATCGAAGCCTGCGTACCAGACATGAGCTCGCACGAGGGAGGGAAGAGTGGAGGACTCGCATTGAGCGAACGGACCTGCGTCGCGTTCATGGGCACGCTGGTCAGGAACGGGCATGGGTCGGGGATCGTGGTCGGGACCGGGACCAAGACCGAGTTTGGGGTCATCTTCTCCATGATGCAGGACGTAAGTGAAGTTCCATCTGACCAGGCTTTGTCCATCTTCTGCTAAATATGTATCCACTTTTCATAGGTCGAGGAGAAGCGGACGCCTCTGCAGATCTCGATGGACGAACTCGCCAAGAAGCTGTCGATCATCTCGTTTGCCATCATCGGAGTCATTGTTCTCATCGGAGTCTTCCAAAAACGGAGCTGGCTCGAAATGTTCACGATCGGAGGTCAGTGATCCTCTACTCCTACAAGCCTACTGGCACCGATCTGACCCTGTCTCTGCCTGGGTCTGCAGTCTCGCTTGCCGTCGCTGCCATCCCGGAAGGTCTTCCGATCGTCACAACTGTCACGCTCGCCCTCGGGGTCCTTCGGATGTCGAACCGCAAGGCAATCGTCAAGAAGCTGCCCAGTGTCGAGGCCCTCGGAAGCGTCAGCGTCATCTGCTCAGACAAGACCGGTCAGTCTGCACGACCGCTCCTTCTTTTTGATATCGGCGACTGATCTGTCTTCCGCTCTTCTCAATCGCTCAGGTACTCTGACAAAGAACGAGATGACCGTGACGACGGCCTACACGGTCGACGAGATTGCCGAGTTTGACGAGACCCACCCTCCTCGGTCGCCCTCTGCCGCGCTGCAGAAGACGATCCAGATCGGCAACATCTGCAACAACGCGTTCAAGAACGAGCACGGCGTCAACGTCGGCCAGTCGACAGACGTCGCGCTCCTTAACGTGCTCAAAGTGTTCGGCTACGACGACCAACGCCAAGTGAGTCGGCCGCTTCTCGTTGCTTTCTGATGCGTCTGAGGCTGACTCTCTACCTCTCGTCACCCTGCAGAACTTTGTGCGAACCTCCGAGATGCCGTTCAACTCTGAGAACAAGTACATGGTCGTCTCTGGCACGGTCTCAACCTCGCCTGACGCCCAAGAACTGCTCTACCTCAAGGGCTCCATTGAGGCCGTCCTCGACCGCTGCCGGTTCTACTACCTCTCCGACTCGTCGACCCCCACCCTCGACGCAACCATCAAGCAAGCCATCCTCGCCAAGGCCTCCTCGGTCGCCTCCAAGGGTCTCCGCGTCGTCGCCATGGCTTACGGCTTTGGTTCTGCCTCGTCTGGCTCGCCCTCGGAACTCGTCTTTGCCGGCTTCCAGGCCATGCTCGACCCTCCCCGCCGCGGAGTCGGAGATGCAATTGCTGCGCTGCAAACGGCGGGGATCCACGTGGTCATGATCACCGGAGACGCCGAGCAAACTGCCATGAGCATAGCGAGGGATCTCGGGCTCAAGATGAACGCTGGAGGGAGCAGTTGTCTGACCGGCAAGCAGATCGACCAACTCAGCGACCGCCAACTCCAGGACCGGGTCGGGAGCGTAGCAGTCTTTGCCCGTGTCACACCCCGACACAAGATGGTCATCATCGCTGCCTTCCAGGCTCGGGGAGCCGTCGTCGCCATGACGGGAGACGGAGTCAACGACGCGCCCGCCCTCAAGATGGCCGACATCGGCATCTCGATGGGCAAGTCCGGGACCGACGTCGCCAAAGAAGCCGCCGACGTCATCCTCGTCGACGACAACTTTGCCACCATCCTCCCCGCCGTCGAGGAGGGCAAATCCATCTTCTACAACATCCAGAACTTCCTCGTCTTCCAGCTGTCCACGGCCGTCGCTGCGTTGAGCATCATCACGATCTCGACCGCGTTCGGGATGCAGAACCCTTTGAACGCTATGCAGATCCTGTTCATCAACATTCTGATGGATGGGCCGCCGGCGCAGGCGTTGGGGGTCGATCCGGTCTCGCCGACGATCATGCGGCGGCCACCACGACCCAAGAACGCGCCCATCTTGACCGCCAGGTTGTTCGCGAGGGTGTTGTTCTCGGCCAGCATCATCGTTGTTGGGACGCTTTGGGTGTATATGCGGCAGACGATCGACGATGGAGGGTTGTCCCGTCGTGATCAGACCATGGTCCGTCCCTTTTCTCCACTCCCAATGGCTTCTCCTCGCTATCCTCCGCTGACCTCCCTCCTCTCCTTTTTTCTCGTTCCCAGACCTTCGCCACCTTCGTCCTCCTCGACCTCTCCTCGGCCCTCCAATCCCGCGGCCTCCTCTGCTCCCCCTTAGCCAACCGCCCGCTCGTTCTCACCTGCTCAGCCTCCTTCTGCGCCCTCCTCGGACTCATCTACATCCCCATGATGCAAGGGGTCTTCCAGACCGAGGCGTTGTGCTGGGCCGATCTGGGGACGGTGTTGGGGATGGGGGCGGGGAGTCTGGGGTTGCACGAGGGGAGGAGGGTGTGGGAGAGGAAGAGGGAGAGGGAGGAGTTGCAGGCGATCGGTGGGGGGATGGGGATGGCTTGAGGAGCGAAGGGAAGATGGTGGGGTTTGGGTGGCGAGGCGGGAGTTCCATAGACTTGGGTTGGTGCGGTGCGGTGGGGGGCTCAGGGATGGATGGAGAATGTGTGTATGCGTGCGTGCCTGCCTGTGCGAGATACGACAGATGCGAGACCGGAGGCATCTGAGGGAGATCACGACCGACATCTTCCCCTCCTCCTCCTTTCCCACGATCAACAAAACCCCTCCCGTCCTGTCACTTTCATATCCATTCCATCTCCTCCTTTCAACCCCGAATCTACAACCCCTTAAACTCATACCCCCCCTTCCGATCCACCACCCCAACCTCCAACCTCTCCACCATCTTCCCATCCCCCGTCTTCAGCTCCGCGACAATCTTCTCCCCAGTCTTGATCGGTCCGACACCCGAGGGCGTCCCGGTGATGATGAGGTCGCCCTCCTCGAGGGTCATGATACCTGAGGCGAACGAGATGAGCTCGGGGATCTGGGTGAGCATGTCTCGGGTGTTTCCGTTTTGGCGGATGGTGCCGTCGATCTGGGAGCGAGCGGAGCGAGCGAGGCGGGAGGGGCGAAATGGGGGGTGGAGAAGTGAAAGGGATCAGTTGAAGAGAACGAGACGGGCAGAGAGCAAAGACAGCAGGCAGGCAGGAGACGCACCGACAGACTCAAGTTCATATTATGCGGATCCTGGATGAGATCCTTCGGGATGAAGCCCGAGACGGGGTTGAACGAGTCAAACCCTTTGGCAGTCGACCAGGGCAGTCCCTTCGCTTTGACGTGGTCTTGGACGTTGCGGGCCGTCATGTCGATCGCGAGGGCTAGTTCGGTTGGGTCGGGTTGGAGGAAACCGAGTCATGCGAGGTGGGCGAGGGTGGGGCGGGCGAGGAGGTATGCAAGAGGATAGAAGAGATGGTCGGTCGGGTCGCGTGAGCTCGCGCGCGGAGATGGGCTGAGTGACTGAGGGAGCAGAGAGAAGAGGACGACTGACCGTATCCTGCTACATGATCCATGGCGTTGGCGGAGGAGATATCTCGGCCTGTCTTGCCGATGACGACGCCGAGCTCGACTGTTGTGACCCAGGGAGTGTGAGGCGGACAGAGGCAAGGAGGGAACCGAGGTGAGCTCGAGCTCATCCAACCAACCATCTCCCGCCCGTCCGTCAACCTGCCCCGGTCCGTCCTTCATCGCGGTTGATCATCCCCGAGATGACCAGCGCATCCAATCTCGCTGCGAGTCTGCGTTGAACGTACCCTCGTGGTGGACGATGACGTTCTTTGGGATCTCTACGAGCTGGCCAGATTGGATGTACGACGTCGTAGGCTTGAGAAACAGGAACGGCTCCTTCGGCAGAGCGTTACCGAGCTCCTTGGCGTGGGCACCATAGTTCCTGGTGAGACGAAAGACCAATGCCGGAGGGAAGGTCAGCGAGGCTGAGACGGAGCAAGGCGATGAGAGCAAGACGGTGAACGAGCTCAACGAGGCCGGCGGACGAGCCGGCAGTCAGGTAAGTGAGGAGGTGGGACGTACCGTCCGATGGCAACGATCTTCTTCCCGGTCTTGAGAAAGTTGGACATGATGGGTGAGATGGGTGGTGAGTGTTCGTGGCCAACAGAGGGTCGAGGAGGAGCTCGCTCGCTCGTCTTCGGACCAGATCCGCCGGTGGGTGATCGGCCGAAGGGGCAACCTGTCCGACCTTCTTGGGACGCGACGCAGGTCATCTGGATCATCTGGTTCATCTGTGTCTTTGCGAGGATAAGTCCATCACCAGTAACATGTCAGATGAGGTCGCGCGAGCGAGGCGGAAGCAAATGAGCGTGGACTCGTCTCGTCTCCGACCTGACCCTGGACCATGACCTTCTGCACACCTCGAGTCAGCGCCCTGCGTCCCACACAGTCTCTGCGCGCCTTCTGGCGTCATTTCTCGACCCTTGCTCGCAACTCTACCGTCCTCCTGAAGCCGCGGTCGTCATTGTGGTGGCGACAAAGGACGAGCTCAGGCTCGCTCCTCCAAGCTCGCCTTTCACCAGTTCGCCTCGCGTTGATTGCCTCTGCTGCACGTAGGTCACGATCGTCACTTAGGAGTCTGCATCGCGCTGTGTCGCCATGCAGCAGGTGCACGGCACATCACAGGAGAAAGAAGCTGAGCTCAGTGAGCTCGGACGGATCCTTGTTCCCTCCAGGCGGGATCAGCATCGACCGTTGTTGTCGACCAACCTTCCCCTTCGACAACCGAGCTACAGACGATCATCGCATTTGCATTGATTTTGCTTCTGGATGCCCGACTCGGACAACGAACAAAGCGCGAGGCTCCTCCCGGCTGTCATGCGCGAGGCCAGCCCCCTTCGCAGTCCTTCTGTCTCTCGGACGCAATGACCGCACTGATGGCGTGGCTGGCCCCTGCCATGTGCCGTTTACTCCAGACTCCAAGCGGCCATCTCGGGGTAGATGGACCGCGGGAAATGTCGGCCACTGCTGGAGAACAACGAGGTGGTCAAACGGAAGTCATATGGCCGGATGCCCCTAGGGTTCTATTTCCCGGCCGCATACTAGCCGGGAGCGAGTCGGCAAAACGTATATCCGCTCGCCTGGCTCGAAGGTCTGCCTTGGAGTGGACGTTGGTGGGCAACCTTGGACGACACCGCCACTCGCTGTGATGGTCCATCCTGTTCGTCGCGTCTTTCCTCGCTCCGAGCTGTCAACTTTAAAGGTCCTGTCAGCTCGCCACGCGAGGAACGTCGAGATTGTCAAACAACCGTCAGGCAGACGGTTGGGGGGGTCAAGCTCTGAGCTCCCTTTGTTCTCGCTCGACGCGTCGTCGGACTTGGTCAGGCGGGCCGTCTCGGGACTGGCCGTGCTCGCCGCGTGTTTGAGCTCGCTGATCGGGCGGTCCAACTGTACCAAGCGCGCGCGTACAAGGCGGCTCCGTCTTCTCTGCCGGTCGTCGTGAGCAGCTCTGCGGTCGACGCGCTCTGACGGACAGGGGACGAGCACGCCTGGCCCGAGTCTGTCTCGACGCCTGTTCCCGTCTGCATTGGGTGCTTCCCTTCATGAGGACTTGACAGATCGCCCACTGTAATCTCTGGGTGGCCAAACTTTATCGTCGTCGTGGTCGAGGGGGGTCGGGTCGTCGGACAAACACGCCGGGAGAGAAAGCGAGGGCGACCGAGGTCCCCACGTCTGCTCCCACCCTCGTTGTTCGTTGTTCACATCACCGCATCGCAAAACGAACCGGCACTGGTTAGCACCCTACCAGCAACACCATCAACCTCGCTCTCTTCTCCTTTCCTACGCTCTCGGACACCAAATCTTCCTCCTCCGCCCTCGTCCTTCGCCTCACTCCCTCTCCCCCGCCGAAACAAAGGAAGCCTGATGAGTGTTCAGCCGTCCAGCTCGAGGTCGACCCCTCCCTTGCCGTCGACCTTCCCTCAGCCTCCCTCGTTCTCGTCCTCGCCATCTCGGAACCGTCGAGCGGCTCCTGCGTTTCCTCCTCCGACGAGCTCCCAACCGTACGCGTCCACGTCGGCGTACCGGTTCCAGCAATCCTCGCTCGACTCTCCGACGACGCCAGCTTCCGTCCGAGTGCCTTCGCCTCCCCGACACCGCCGGACACCGAGCTCGTCAAACGGAAGCGAAGACGGCAGACCCCCACCGACGCCGAGGCAGGTCTACGGTGGCGCGATCCCTCGTGGCAGCAGAGCTCGGTCATCCACTCTGAACGGAGGCGCAGGAGGAGGACCGACCTCGTCGAGCAGCCCTCCGAGGGAGTATGTCCTCTCCAAGCTTCGTGAGCTCGCGCCCATGTTCCACCGCGTAGAGTCCAACGCGGATATCAGAGTCCGTGAGTAATACGTCTTTCATTTCTCGCACCACCTCCACTCTACCGCGGGCGGGTAGGACGATGCCCGAGCCAGCTTGCCATGTTTAAGAGAGAGGCAGCTGGGACGAGTTGGCCCCAGCCCCAGCCCTCGCGCGCGACCCCGGCCTCCCCTGGCTCGATCACTGACCATCCTGCTTGTTTGTCTCGCTTCCTCCCTTTGTTCTCTCGTTCTCGCTCCATGTCGCCCCACATTTGCTTCCTTGCACCTCGTCCCGTCTCGCTGTCGCTCGGAATCAGTCGTCCCCATCACATCTCCTCAACTCCCGACGAACGAAGAACAGGAGGGCTATGCCTCTCCTGCGAGACGAGATAGCGGCACACCACCGAGGGGACCAGCGACGGCACCGATGGAAGGAAGAACATCGAGCGGATCGTCGACGCCTTCTCTGGGCAGGCGAGGATCAGCGCCGTCCTCGGGCGAGGTGTGAGTCTCGGATCCTTCCCTTTTCCCTTTTAGCCCACGCCACTGCCTGTCACGGGCTCGAACAGGGTTTAATTCACCTCACTTCACCTCACTTCCAAAGAACTGACAGAAACGCCTCTTTGCTTTTTCACTCCCTTTGTTCTCCAATCTGTCTCCTTACCCCGCCACAGCACCGTCCGAACGTACCATCTCCACCGAGAATACCTCACCACCCAATCCTCCCTCTTCCGCAAGCTCCTCAACCCGTCCTCCAACCTGCACCACCACCCAACCCTCCCACCTACGCCCACTCTCTCACGCACCTCCAACCCTTCCCTCTCGGCCCGGCTCATCCCCTCCCAACCCCCCTCGACAAGACCCACCATCCTCCTCCCCCTCCCCGACCCAGACTCGTTCGGTCTCTTGGTCCACTATCTTTACTTCGGCAACCCCACCGTCGTCGAGCGCGCCCTCTCGGACAAAAAAATCTCGTGGAGGGGACTGTTCAGCAATATCGAGTACCTAGGGTTGGACGCACCCTTGAAGTTGGTGTGCTCGAGATGGTGGAGGACGTGGATTAGGCCTATGACGACAGACTACGGCCGTCAACCCCATTCGGCGGGTCCATCGACGAGTTCGAGGGGGGAGGAGTTGGTGACGCCGCCGCCACCGATGGGGAGGGAGTACTACGAGCAGGTGACGCCGACGATGTCTACCTTTCCCGGGCGAGAAGGAGGGACGAAGGTCGGGCCGAAGGGATTGGTGGTCATGCTTGATGTGGACGAAGATGAGGGCGCGGGTGGGTTGAGGGAGTTGGATCTCGAGCGGCGGATGATGGATCTTGGGCGGAGGGGCACGTAGTGTTGTTCATCGTCCCTGTCTCTTCTTCTGCGTTTCTCCTCTTTCTTGTCTCTCTTGCTGCCTGTCGACTTGCCCTTGCTGTTCCGTCTCTCTGTCTCTTTCGATCCGCTGCTTCACGACTTTTTACGACACGACCCTCTCTTTTCTCGCTTTCCTTCCCTTTGCACCGTCCGGACATTCTTCTTCCAAGACTCAGCTATCTATCCAGCTTTCCGTATAATCTGCATGCTGCTCTGTCTGCTCTACGCGGTGCGAAAACGGAAGAGAGAGAAACATCCATGTAGAGGTCACAGCAGATCCCAAAGCAACCGGCCCCACCCAGGGCTAGAGAAGCAGGTAGACTCGCACAGAGGTCTGCCTATCCAAGGTTGGCCAAACACTGCTCCGTCTTCTCGATGAGCTGTTCCCCAAAGCCGAATCAAAGCGCAACGTCAGCGGACCACCCCACATCTCCTTCCCCCCCCCCCCGCCCTCTCGTACTCACCTCATCGATCCCCCATCTCTTCTCCTTCCTCACCACCAAACACCCCTCCACCAACCCTCTGAACCCCTCCGAGTACGCCTCCTTCGCCGCCTGACTCCTCGGGAACCGATAGCTCCCTGACGCCACAGCCATCGAGATGCTCCCGCCCGCGTTGGACGGATCCTCAAAGGGCGAGTAAGAGTACGCGAGGGCGAAGAGCGTGGCTCCGAGGGACCAGATGTCTACTTTTTCGTCGAGGGTCTGGCCGGTCGAGGGTTCGAAGAGTTCGGGGGCGCGGTAGGGCATGGAGGAGTGTTCGGCGGCGATGTCCTGGGGAGAGAGGAGAGAGAGAGAGAGAGGTCAGATGGGTGTGTGGTCGGTTTGGGGAGGGAAAAGATGGAAAAGTGGGCGCGTGGGCGGACGGACCTGTTGGAGGAGGGCCTCTTGCCGCGTTCGGATGTGGATCCGAGCGGGGAGACACGAGCCGAGATCCATGAGGATGGGGGTCTTGCCGTCGTCGGCGATCATGATGTTTCTGCAAGATGAGAAGAAAAGAACGGTTGGTCAACAATCCGGTCTGCTTGACGAGTGCAAAGAAGAAGAACAGAACTCACGCGGCTGAACGACACGGAAGGAGGAGAAGGAGATGACACGGGATGGTGGACGAGTCAGCTCCGGATCGTTCAGTCTGAAACAGAGAGCGGGGTATGCAACTGACGTTTGATGTCCCGATGGGCATACGGGTAGAGTCCGTCCGGGCCGGCCTCCTCTGGTACGACGCCAACACTCGGCTTCCCACCAGTCTCCTCCGCCTCATCAAAGATGGCTCCACTCCCAGCCCCTCCACGCGTAGCCAGAAGAAGTCCGCCTTCCTCCTCGCCTTCTGGCGCTTGGAAGTCGCCTCCTGACTGATCTCCTCCGACACCTGCTCCTCCTGCCGGAGGGTACGCGGCCGACGATGACCCTCCTGCTGAGCCAGACGGTTTCGAGCTGGGCCGGTACTGGTGCATCGCCTTGACGGCTTTGCAGGTTCCAAGGAAGAGCTGAAGGAGTTGAGCTTCTGGTGGGTAGGTTGGCGGGGTGGAGAGGGAGGAGCGGGTGATGAGATCTTGGAGGTTGCCTCGCTGGAGTGTCACGTGCAGACCGCGGTTAGCCAGGGCCAGATAGGGTAAGTCGGGCTCGACAACGTACCTCGTAGAACGGTAGGAAGACCCAGATGATCTTTCCCTCGCCCGACTCGTCCTGGAGGACTGCAGAGTCGAGGACTGCCAGACAGGAGATGAGCGTGAGCTTGCGGTGTTCGGACTTGATCGATGACTGCTCGATGGCTCACTTTTGATGATGTTGTCGCTCCTGAACCTCCGGTACGCCTCAATCTCTGCCATCGCAATCTTGACTGTCTCTGCGTTGGGTGCTCTGATCTTCTTGAGCGCAAACGTACGTTGCGAGTCGACGTCTGTTGCGAGGTAGACGAACGAGAAGCCGCCCTCGCCGAGCAGCTTGATCACGTTAAACGTCCGCCCGTTGATCTTCAAAGCTGACGACGGCTGGCAGATGACCGACATCAGGGACGAGGTAAAGTCCGAGATGTAGAACTGCGGAAGGGACGGACAGGCGAGCGGAGGGCAAGGTAGGGAGGGTTAGGTCGGTGAGCTTCGTTCGTTTGGCTCGGACCCTCCGCAGAGGCCGACGGTCGGACAGCTAGTCGCACGCACCTTTGCCCTGTCTACAAAGATTGCTACGCTTTCACTCATTGTGAACTCCTGGGTGTTGTGCCGGCGAGACGTCGTGGAAGGTCGAGCGAGGGGTACGAGCGGAGGGCGGGGTGAGTAGCCGAGATGGGACAAAGCCGAGGGGACGGGGAACGACGGCTCTAGGTGGCTGAATGTGCGGTGTCTGGCTAAGCTTGAGATGCGACTCGACTGTTGGAACTGATTATTGGAGGAGAACGATGTCGCGAGCTGGTGATGGATGGGCGACAACCCAACCAGCGGACGAGACCCCCGTCACCGCTTCCCCTTGGCCTGCGCGAACGTCCGTAGCCGAGCCAACCTCAACGACCACGACCACAAGCAGCCCATCCTACCCTTTCAACACACACCTCAGAACCTTCTCTCTCACGCCTTTCCACTTCGACTCTTGACTACGATGGCCGACTATGACCCCGTCGAGGCGATGATGGACCTCACAAGGAGGCTTCCCCCAGCTAACATCGCCGAGACCCTCACCTCGCTCTGTGAGGCCCGCTTCGACCGTGCGCTGAATGTAGGGACAGGCTGGGGCTGACTCCCGTCCATACTTGATCGTCGCAGGCTCTCTGCTTCCCGACTATGCGGACGACCTGCTCGGCTCTGTCGACCAGCCGCTCCAGATCCTTAGGGACGACGAGCAAGGCAAAGACTACCTCGCATGCGACTACAACAGGGACGGAGACAGCTTCAGGTAAGTACAATCAGCCATCACGAGGGCCAGAGGGAAGGGGTCACTGCTCTGGGGCTCGTCTCGGCCACGAGGAGATGGACCGGCGAGGAACGAGCTCACCACTGACCTGTCCTCCCTTTGGCCCTATACCTCGCTGTTCTGTCAGGTCCCCATGGTCCAACACGTACACACCAGCCATCGAGGACGCCCAGTTCCCGTCTGATCAGCTGCGGTCACTAGAGGTGTTGATGAACGACGCGTTCGACACGTACAGGGAGATGTGAGCTCGCCTCTCCCCTGTCTCCAGCCGTGCCATGACGTGCTGACCTCCGCCTTCCTCTTTCACGCACAGGTACTACGAGGGAGGAGTATCGTCAGTCTACCTGTGGACGCCTGAGGACACCAAGGACCAGTTTGCCGGCGTCGTACTGCTCAAGAAAGGTGAGCACCGTCGTCGATGCGCTCTGTCGAGACCGCTTCTCGGAGCGGTCATTTCAGGATCTTTGCCTTAGCATCAGCCTCGAGCGGACCCGCTTCCGTCATCCGCGTCTTCTCGTATGCCACAGCTGACACTTAACCCCCTATCTCCATCTCCCAGTCCTCCCTTCCCCCTCCTCCGGCTCCTGGGACTCCATCCACGTCTTCGAGTCCCACGAACGAGGTCGCACAGCCTCCTACAAGCTCACCTCAACCGTCATGCTCCAACTCGTCTCCAAATCAGCCGAAGGGGATGAAAACGTCGAGCTCGCAGGCAGTCTGACGCGTCAAACCGACCTCGACAACGTCCCGCTCAAGGCGCAGGGGGATCACATCCCGAACTTGGGACGGATGATCGAGGATATGGAGATCAAGTTGAGGAATCTGTTGTCGGAGGTGTACTTTGTCAGTGCCTCGATTTATCGACTGAGACTGGTTCGCACGATTGAACCAAACGCTGACGTCCCTCCGATCTTCGTTTCTTTTCCGTCTGGGTCTCACATCACCAGGGCAAGACCAAAGACGTCCTCAACGACGTCCGAAGCTTTGGGGGGCTCGAGCGGAAATCTCAAAAAGACGCTTTGCGACGAGAACTGGTGCGTCGTTTCTTCTTCTTCTTCCTGCTCCGTCTCTCTGTGTACAGTAACCGCCTCGACTGACCTGTTTTCTTATGTGCACGCGCAGATGGCGAACATGAAGCGCTAGCTAGGCTGGGCAGGAACGAGAACGAGGATCTTGATGCACCGTAACGACCAAGCTTGCTTTTTCGGAGGAAAGAGATGGGAAGAGGCATTACAACTGGGCAAAGAGATGGAAGCAGGGAGAGAGAGGTACAAAGTGTTTGAGAGACGAGAGAGAGAAGGAGAGGCGGGAGCAGGGAGATTAGGCGGCGATGGAGGTGTGTCGCTTTATGTCCTCCTCGGTAGGTCCAGTTGGATCTGCAGGCAAGAGAAGGCGGGTCAGAGTGAGATGGAGTGGAGAAGGGTGAAGGTTGTGAGATGGGACACGAACCTGAGGAGCCGGCGAGGTTGCATTGGTGGAAGATTCGGACTTGGTCCTCCTGCGGGTCAAACGAAGAAAAGACGATGGACTTAGCGAGCGGTCCGGCGGAAGGCCAAAGGAGCAAAGGACGTACGGTGAACGCGCCGACGACCGAATGAAGGACCCCTCGGTTGTGGAACACGACCATGTCTCCCTCCTCCCAGTCTGGTATGGTGTGGGACGAGATCAAACAACCGTCAGCATCTACGCCTGTATGTTCCGCGAGAGGAGGGGAAATGCGACCCACCATGCGGGTAAACCAACTCCGGTCTAATCCCCGGCCTCTGCAACCCATACACGATCCTCCTCACCTCCTCCAGATCCTCGATCACCGCTCCGTCCGGGTACATCTGCCCCTCCTTCCTCTCCACCCCCTCAGGAAGCGGCGCGATAATCAGCTGATGGATCGCCGACGGGTGGATCTGGAGGTGGAGTCCGCCGGTGACGGGGTTCTTCCACAGGGCGGGGAAGGTCTTGATCTTGTCCTCTGTCCAGGGAGGGAGCTGGTCGAGCGGGACTTCTTTGGCTTCGGAGACGAGGCCAAGTCCGGTGGGGAGGGCGGCGGCGGAGGACATCCAGCTGTGATGGGGGGGAGACGGGTCGGTGTCAGTATGAAGGTTCCTGACTGAGCAGAAAGACGTAAAAAGGCGTACACGTAGGGATGAGGAGCCTGAAAGATCAGCGAAGATGCAGGTGGCAACGTCAATACCTGCAGCGTTCGGGGCGTTGAGCAGACGCGCGACCAGGTGGCAAGCGCGACTCACATATCGGACCTTCATCCTGACGACCAGCGACTTCTCCTCTGGGCTCATGATGTCAAACATCGTCGCTCCACTTACGAACGCAGTCGTGCCGAGCGGGACAGGAAGTTCGTCGCCCGTGCCATCGTCGTCTGTTCAGAAC
Organism: Mrakia hoshinonis; assembly: GCA_036245725.1. NCBI lineage: Eukaryota > Fungi > Basidiomycota > Tremellomycetes > Cystofilobasidiales > Mrakiaceae > Mrakia > Mrakia hoshinonis. The sequence goes on from BTPH01000115.1 coordinate 168,660, forward strand.
CAAAGATGACGAAGCTCTTCAGCTTGATGTCCTGTGCTGGGGACACGTTAGAGACTGAAACTCACATCTGAGCGTCTGGCTATCTCCCTTTGGTACTCCGAGCGCGTAGAGGGTCGTCGCCTTCGGCGGAGACAGGTCGTAGAGCGCCTGCAGTAACGAAGCGATGGTCCTGTCAGATAAGGCTTCCAGCTAGATCCTGCAAAGGAGAAGTCGAGACGTACCGCGTCAATGTGCCATCGGTAGAACCTCGTCTGTCAGACGAAAGGAAGCAGAGTGGGTCAGCACAACCTCAGCGGCGACGTCCGAGAACGGGCGAGAGCGAGCTCACAAAGCCAGCTGCCTCGTCCTCGTCCGACACCCGCGTCTTGTGGAACGACTTGTGATGCGGATGCTTGAGCTTGGATTCGGCCAGTCCCTCATGATCGTACACCATCCCGTTCCCGATCAGCTACATCCGACAAGCAGATCAAGCGTCCGGTCAGTTCGGGTTCGAGCCGGACGAGATCCGCGGGGGGTCGCGAACGCACCTGGACCTGGGGCTGCCTTGGGATCGTCTTGAGATCCGGGTGCAAGATCGACTTCTTCTCTCCTCCGGTCTTGTTGTTCCCGTGGCCATAGCTCTCCGAGGTCGGGTCAAAGATCTGGTCACAGACGAGCGAGCGAGCGGGGCGTTGGACGGTGAGCTCGTCCGTTCAGTTCATCCGACGTGCAAATGGCTTGCAACCGACTTTTGAAGGGACGTACCTTTGTGAGTTTGTACTGAGCTTCTGGCGATACCTTCTGGTGCTTGAAGAGGAGGCACGAGTGCTGTTTGGCACGAGGATAGGGCCATCGGGTCGGGAGACGGACGGGTGTCAGCGCCGCTCGCCCGAAGGCGACACCCTCACCCGCGCTATCTCCTCGTCGTCACAGCAGAGGGCGACAGAGGTGGGATGAATGAAATCGCGACTGACCTTGTAGAGGAGATCTTGGATCTGAAGAGGTACGGAAAGGGCAAGGTCAGACGGCTCACGAGCGTGGACGTGAGGATGGGTCATGAGGGGACGGACCTGGTCGAGCTCCTCGTCCGAGGCATGCTCCAGATCAACGCCCGTCACCTCGCGTCCAAAGGACGAAAAGTACTTTGCGTTGGCACTGGGAGGCAGAGGAAGAGGTTGAGTGTTGAGCGTAGTGGTGATGGACATGGTGAAGGATCTGAGGGAGGGGAGTGAAGGTGATGGTTCGGGTGCGAGATAACAGAGGCGCTCGTGAGAGAGCAGGCAGACTACCCGCGTTCTACTTCGGCTTGCTCGGTCTTCGGGGGTTCGGTAGCCACCGAAGTAGTGCTGTAGTATATAGCAGAAGAAGCGGTATCACCGCGTATATATATAAATCGATGCGGTACGTAACCTCTCCCTGGACAGTGACGCAGTCGGACTGAGCGGCTGGTGTCGCGTCGAAGAGTCAGCCCGGCCGACCACATTCTCCACCTCCGAAATGGCATCCACCGCCTCGCTATAGCTAAGATGAGTGTCAGGCTCCGATGGCAATGTCTCCGACCTGGCCGTCAGTCCTCAGAAGCAGAGGCAGGACAGCCGAAGGCGCCTGATGTCGCGTCGGACTCTGTCATCTCTGCAGTCGTCTCCTCGGAATACCCACTTGCGCAAGAGACCGCTCGCAGAAAAGTAAAACGAAACCATTCTTCTTATCAGACCATTATCTACACACCTCGCCGGCATCCAAAGCGGAGATCCAGCCAGACAAAACCCAACCACGACAACGAGAACCGAGAACGCGCGACCAGAAGACGACGCGTTTAACCGCTGCGAGGGGAAAGGAAAGTGATCGATAGGCGAGTCAGTACGGGAAAGAGGGTAGATGAGGGTAAAGCGAACTAGACGCACCTCATCTCCTTGGCGAGTCGGTCAGCCTTGGCCTTGACGTCGTCGATTCCTCCAACCATGTAGAAGGCTCCCTCAGGAAGAGAGTCGTCTAAAGGAATCAAAGGAAGGAAGCAAGATCAGTAGGTGATGTACTCGGGAAGGCCGGATGTGACAATGGACTGACGGGCTCCGGAAAGGATCTCTCGGAACGATCGGATGGTCTCCTTGAGCGAGACGAGCTTTCCCTCGATACCAGTGAAGACCTGAGCGACAGCGAAAGGTTGCGACATCTGAAGAGGGTGGATGAAGAGGGGTCGATGGTCAGCAGGAGGAAAGAACGAGACGAGATGGGAGATCGGATGCTCACGAATCGCTGGATCTTTCGGGCTCGCTCGACGGTCAGCTTGTCCTCCTCAGACAGCTCGTCCATTCCGAGAATGGCAATGATGTCCTGGAGCGACTTGTAGTCCTGGAGAATCTTCTGGACCTTGGTGGCAATCTCGTAGTGCTCGACTCCGACGATTCGGGGGTCAAGCATTCGCGACTTGGAGTCGAGCGGGTCGACGGCGGGGTAGATACCCAGCTCGGCGATTCCTCGGGACAGCACGGTGGTGGCGTCCAAGTGGGCGAAGGTGGTGGCCGGCGCGGGGTCGGTCAAGTCATCGGCGGGCACGTAGACGGCCTGGACAGAGGTGATGGATCCCTTCTTGGTGGTGGTGATTCGCTCCTGCATCTGTCCCATGTCGGTCGACAGAGTGGGCTGGTATCCGACAGCGGACGGGATTCGACCGAGCAGAGCCGACACCTCGGATCCGGCCTGGGTGAATCGGAAAATGTTGTCGATGAAGAGAAGCACGTCCTGTCCCTCCTCGTCTCGGAAGTACTCGGCGATCGTGAGACCGGTAAGGGCGACTCGGGCTCGCGCACCGGGGGGCTCGTTCATCTGTCCGAACACGAGGGCGACCTTGGAGTCTCCGTCGAGGCTGGGTGGCAAATCAGAAGAGGGGCGCGTCAGTTCGCTAGTTCAGTGAAGAGGTAGGGATGTCTAGGTGCTCACTTGATGACACCGGTCTCAATCATCTCGTGGTAGAGATCGTTTCCCTCTCGGGTTCGCTCTCCGACACCGGTGAAGACAGAGTATCCTCCGTGCGCCTTGGCGACGTTGTTGATGAGCTCCTGAATGAGCACAGTCTTTCCGACTCCGGCTCCTCCGAAGAGTCCAATCTTTCCTCCTCGAGCGTAAGGGGCGAGCAGGTCGACGACCTTGATTCCGGTCTCGAGCACCTCGGCGGTGGTCGACTGGTCAACGAAGGGAGGGGCGTCGGCGTGGATGGGCGATCGCTTGACTCCCTTGATGGCTGTAGACGCGGAAAAGGGATGAACGTTAGTCAGTCTCGGATAGAGCGCAAGACCGGCAGAGAGATGAGAGGATAACGCACGTCCACGCTCGTCGATGGGCTCTCCAATGACGTTCATGATTCGACCGAGGCACGCAGGTCCGACGGGGACAAGGATGGGCGCTCCAGTGTCGACAACCTTGGTTCCTCGAACCTGTGTGCAAGGGAAAAAGAAGAGCGGTGATCAGCGGCAGCAAGAAGGGTAGGACGCGTGGACGCGGAGGGAAGGAAGGAGGAGACTGACGAGACCCTCGGTTCCGTCCATGGCAATGCATCGGAGGGTGTTCTCTCCGAGGTGCTGCGAGACCTCAAGGACGAGTCGTCCTCCAGAGAAGTCGACAACCTCAAGGGCGTTGAGAATGGCGGGCAGGTTCTGTTGCGGCAGGAAGGAACACAGGGACCGAGGTCGAAAATGAGATGAGGTGAGCTCGAGCTGTTATTCACCCTCTTCACCTCGCTATGCATCCTGGATGAAAGCGTGTACTCACGTCCGAGTCGAACTGCACGTCGACGACGGCTCCGATGACGGTCTTGATGTGTCCGGACGCGAGCTTGGACTCGGTAGCGTACGATCGGGCTGGACGAACGTCGCACAACCATCCGAGCGAGGCCAGCGAATCAAGCGAGACCACACAAAGAGACGCAATAGGACGCGAGATGGATGGGGTGTACAGGTGGAGTGGGCGAGAAAGGAAGAAGCAGGACGTCAGCATATGCGTTGGTATCGCGGACGATGCAGGAGTGTCGGCCCGAGGGAGGGCGAGGGAAGGAGAGATGGACCAGGAGCGGCGACGTCGACGAAAAAGAGACGCCAGCCCATCTCCCCATCCACGCGTCCCGCCGCGTCGCTCGTGCAGACAGAGCCGCGTCGGAGATGAGAGAGCGCTTGACTGCGAGAGCTAGTCTGGCAGCCGAGCTCGATCTCCTGAAGGAAGGGCGGAGAGAGGGAGGGCAGACCTCATCGTCTCCTTCCGCGCCGCTCCCTTCCTGACCTCGCTCACTTGGCCATCTCCTCAGCCAACCGAGCTTCCACTCCAAGCTCAGCGAATACCTCCAGCCTGTGCTTGAGCATCACCTCTTTCTGCTCCACGCTCGTCTCGACCACCAGCTGGATATGTGGAGAGGTGAACTGACCAGGGACCTTGGCCTGGGTGAGGGCCGGAAGGGCGACCTTGGCCGCGACGGTAGGTCGGACAACCTTGGGGGCAGCAGACAGCAGCGACGACACAGCTCGCTGGTTCTTGAGCCCAGTCTTGGGCAGACGCATAACACCGGCTCGCATGATGGGAAGAGGAGGAGGGGAGGGAGGGGAGGGGAGGAGGTGGTAAGGGGGAAGGCAAGGCCGTTTTCGCTGAGCCCTCGTCCTCCCCCATCGCGAGCCGCTGCGCCCAGCGACACAGAGAGGCCACCGATGCGACGGCTGCTCTCCTCACTTAGGACTTTGTGCATGCTTGTCACCATGACAAAGCGGACATGACATCTACAAGATTCAAGAATGAAAATGTGCTTCACTTCCGAGCATGGACGTGTCGAGGTTCCAAACGCGTCCGACGGAACCCGAAGCAGCCACGTTCCTCGACAGCTGGTAGTCACGACTTTCAGACTCTGCATACATGGCCGAGTAATATGTCTGACGTTCTTCAAGCTGATACCTGGTGACCACCAACGATGTATGTCAACGTAAACGTCCGGCCACGCGCTGCCGGTCCGACCGAAAAGCATAGGATCTTCAAGCAGAGCCGACATGTCAAAACGGTTCGACTGCTACATACTCAGACCTTGCTGGGACAACGATCATCAGGTCTTTCGCCGCGAAAGACGTTTCAGCACGGCAAGGTCCAGTCGGCAGAGGACAACGAACGATGATGAACGGGCCTCGACGTGTCTTTGCCACTCCTGCTTACACTTCTCAGGCAGGCGCCTCAACATGGGTTCCTGCAGTAGTCGGTGACACTACCGTCACCTGACACTCTTCTACGTCGCTTTCTTTGGGGACCCCGACGAGTCCGATGCGCGGGTAAGGCGAGGGTTGGTCCGCTCCGCCCAATCCGACTTTCCGAGCTCGTGTCGTTGATCTCCCCTGCTCTGACTCGTCCCTTTCAACGCCGACCATGTCTCTCAGCCTGACCTTCCCTCGCCGCTCTCCGGCTCTGCTCGCCTCGCTCGCTTCCACGAGTGCACGCTCGTACACGTCCTCGTCGTCGTCGACTGCGTTCTCAGACTCTCCTGTGGTGACCTCGACCTCGACCGCCTCCGCCTCGCCCTCCCCTCAATCTCGCCCGGCCCAGGCTCCCTCCCTCCTCTCGCTTGCGGATCTGTCTACGGCCGAGATCACTCGCCTGGTGACTCTCGCCCAATACTTCAAGACGCAGTGCAAGCCTCCTGTGTCTGCTGCTGGGCGGCTCGAGAAGTCGCTGGCCGATAAGACGGTCGCCCTCCTCTTCTCCAAGCGATCGACCAGGACCCGGGTCGCGTCCGAGACGAGCACCAAGCTGCTCGGAGGACACTCGATGTTCCTCGGACCGCAGGACGTCCAGCTGGGAGTCAACGAGAGCCTGAAGGACACGAGCATGTGAGTCACATCAGAGGAGTTCGGGTGAGCTCGGGACAGCAAGCAACCGAGAGCTCACCATTCGCCCTCTGTTTGCGCTTCTCCCTCTACCCTCAGCGTGCTCGGCTCGATGGTGGATGGTATCATGGCTCGAGTAGCGTCGCACGACGAGGTTGAGACGCTCGCTGCCCACTCCAAGATTCCGATCATCAACGCGCTCTCGGACCTGTACCACCCGACCCAGACGCTCGCCTCCCTCCTCACCCTCGCCCACATCTACAAGTCCCGAACACCCACCCAGTCCAAGCTCGTCAAGCCGCCTCCTCCTACCAACACCGCAGCCATGACCAACCCTCCTACCGCTGCCCCAAAGGCACCCGCCAGCACGAGCTGGTCGACCCTGCTCGCGCCGAACCATCAGCCCAAGGACATGAGCAAGGTGAACCCGCTCGACTGCCTCAAGGGACTCAAGGTCGCGTGGGTCGGAGACTGCAACAACGTCGTCAACGACATGATTGTCGCCTACCCCCGACTCGGCATCGAGCTCCGGGTCGCTAGCCCGGGAGGAAAGGACGGAGAGTACGGGCTCGACAAGCGGGTCGAGGCAAAGCTGTCAGTACACGCAGGTCATCAATACTTGATCTGAACCGATCTCGTGCGAGCTGACGCATTTTTTGTCGGTGCCTCTCACGTCCCTGCAGCACTGAGTTTGGACACGCTTCCTCAGTCATGTTCACCTCGTCGCCTGCCGAGGCGCTCAAGGACGCCGACATTGTCGTCACCGACACCTGGATCTCGATGGGAGAGGAGGCTGAGACCGCCAAGCGACTGGCAGACTTCTCGGGCTTCCAGATCACCGAGGGTCAGTCCGCTCTCCCGCTCACTTTTGTTTCTCTGCCTGCCCAGGTCTTGGCTGCCATCTAGCACCAGCTGACCCTTTTCTCGCTCCTGGGATTTGCTACAGCCCTCTGCAAGGACGCCGGCGCGTCTCCGGACTGGAAGTTCATGCACTGTCTCCCCCGCCACCACGACGAGGTCGACGACGAGGTTTTCTACGGAGACAGGAGCACCGTCTTTGCCGAGGCCGAGAACAGGAAGTGGTCCATCATGGCAATCTTCCAGTACGTCCGATCATCTCTCCATCTTTGACGTGTCTGGCGGTCGTCGGGCTCGATGTCTTGCTTTCCGACTCGAGCGACTTGAGCTGACGAGCGCACCTGTTCTTCGTTCGAACAGCTCGTACTTCGGAAAGTGGCGCGTCTAGAGAACATCGTCTGAACCCTTCACGGCTCAGCAAAGAGCCAGTTGTAGTCATGCGAGCGAGGCAGAAGGCCCAGCCCGATCGCAGTCATCTAAATCTAGATCCCTTAGCACTTAGTCACATCTACTTGTAATGCATATGCGCTTCATCTTACTTTCAACCCAGTGTCCGCAGAGAACGCTAGCAAGCGGAAGCCTATCTTCTCCCACTGGAACGTCACCCCCGACTCTTCTCTCTCTCGCCTCGCGCGAGCTCGCCCTCCTCCTCCCTTCCCTCCTCCTCTCACCCACCCACCCTCACCGCCCACTCCACCCTCCCCCCTCTCCTCAACTCTAACCATGTCCGGACGACCCCAGCAGAAGAAGCCCGCGTCCGTTCTCCCTCCCTTTCTCCCTCAGTTCTCCCTGGACCCAGAAGACTGACGGTTTCCGTTCGTTCGTTCGTCCAGCTTCATCGGCCAAGGCGAGCACGCCGCGCACGAGGCTGGCAACTTCATTACGAACTTTTGGCGGACGCAGGTGACGGCGCCCGATAAGAGGGAGGGGAACGTGCTGTGAGTTTGGGGCTTCTCGGCTAGAGGTCCAGAGGGGGGGGAGGAGCTGGGAGGAAAGGGAGGGAGGTGCGAGAGCGGTCGTAGGGAGTACGGACGAGGGCGATGCTGGAGCAGAGGAGGCTGTAGGGTGGAGGAGTATGCCTCGCTGGCAATTAGGGATGTGGCAGGGAGAGATGAGGTGCAGCCGTGGATGGGATGCGACGGCGGGGAAGGGGTGAGCTCGCTCTTCCTCCCTGCCTTCCGCTCCGTGCCGGCCCAGCCTCTATCGAGGTCGTGTCTCCACGGCATGATCTCCGAGCTGAGCAGCCCGACTGGAACTTGCACATCCTATCGCACCCTGTCCGTCGCGATATCCTTACGTCGGCGGCCCAAGCTGACCCTCCCCCTCTCTGCCTTTCCTTGCCTGGCCTTCTAGCATCGCCGTCTCGACCGCCGTCTTCGCCGGAGCAATCATCTTCACCCGAACGTTCGGAGATCTCATCGTCCCTCAGTTCGCCTAATCCAATCTCACACCAACCACTCATCAAAAACCTAGAACGGGACGAAGAGAGGGAACGGCAGGCAGCGCTCTTGGAGGGAGAGGTCAGTCCAGGTCGGCCTACGGCAGTCGGGATAGTGTGTTGACAAGAAGCTGACGGGATGTACTTTGGTGGACTAGGTGTCAGCGGTCTACTCTTGTGTATCAAATGCAGAATCAGAATCCATGGTGCGGCGTGCAGAGAGGAGAGCTCGATGCACTGCAGATGAGCTCAGTCGGGATTGTGTCGCGCACACAGCCAGGCGGATCAGCTGACAGGTTCACATATCTCACTGGCGGAGGTCATTCTGGCGCTGAACGGTCGTCTGCTGGACTTCGAATCAGAGGAAGAGGAGGAGGGGTCCTCAGCAGTGCGCGTGACCGCATCGGCCCGTCTTGCACTCCTCTTCGGACTACAAGTCCTTTGTGTCGCGAGTTGTGGATGCTCAGGAGATGTTTTACACAACTGCGACGCAGGTTCCGGACTTTTCTGGAGCCGCAAAGGTGAGCGGAAGAGCTGCGTGTGGTGAGCTTCATCTACAGGCCCGTGCGGACGCAAGGAACGATTTTCACCCGATCTTGGATAGTGAAAAGTGTCGCTGGGAGCCTCTGGTACACTTCCCGCGTCTTCTTAGGGTATCTCAAAATGATGTGCGGTCAAGCGGCGCCATCTGGTGAGCGCTCCCCGGAGAATCTGCCGCCGGCCTGAGCCTGCCTAGTAGCTCGATGGACTCTTTTTTCACGCCCGGAGATTTCTTTCGCGAGAACTAGAGGCCGCTCACCCCACTTTCTGTATCGGCCAGGGGTCAAGAATGCAATGTCAACGACCTTCCTGCGAGCTCACGTCTTTTCACCCCCAAACGCCCATCCTCCTCCGCGTCCGGACCGCCTCCGCCTTCCCTCCCCAACGCGACCCTCTCTGGCTTCAATTTTCGTCACCTCGGTCTGAACAGGACTGCGACACCACGTCTGGTCAGGTCTTCCGGATGTCTCTGACGCCGAGCCATTTCGGCGGGCGCTTGCCGGCGGGGACAGGGACGAGTTCGCCCGTGAGCTCTGTCCTTTCCTCGACCTCACCCGCAATCACAGACACAGCGCCACCGCAACAGCAAGACGTCACCATGGACGCGTCAACCTCTACCTCGGACGCGTCGAATCCGCTCAAGCGTACCATCGACCAAGTGGACGGTGCGGAGGAGGTCGGGTCAGCCGAGGTATCGGCGGTGGTGGGAGGACCCGAGGGGACTTTGGTGGGACACGTCGCTCAGGCTAGCGAGACCGGCACCGCAACAACCACGGCAATCGAGGTCACCCAACCTGGCACGACTCCGAAAGGAGGTCGCAAGGGACGCCCAGCCGGAGCAAAGACTGTGTACGTCCTCGGTCGTCATCGCCTTCGGATCGAGCTCGAGCGAGCGACGGATCTGACCTTGCTCCCCCTCTTTGCTTCCCTCCCACCTGACATCCCCATCTCTGACGACTACAAAACTGACATCAAAACGAACATCAACATCGTGGCTATCCTCTGCTTGTACGGGCATCTTTTTCACGCTGTTGCTCCGTTCGTCATCCCATCTCGTTCCGACGTCACGTTCCGCCCTTCTTCCTGTGTGCCTTTCCTTTCCACCACTCGCCCACCTCCACCTCATGACCCTGCTTCTGTCTGGCGTCCCCTCTTATAGCCCCAAGAACCTGATCCCTCCTCCCGTCATTGTGCCTCGGCCTCGCCGGACGGCTGCGAACCCTCTGAACCCGCCGAGCCAGTTCTTCATCCCCCCATCTGCCGCCCGCAACAACTCGCTCGCCATCTTTGACGAGCCACAACCATCCACACAACCGACCGCATCCTCCTCGACGGCTCCTCCGCCAGCTGACGGAGACGTGACAGGGGTGGATTCGCTCGAGTCGGATGTGGGCAAGCTCAGAGCGGCGAGGGCCGGGATGGACGGGACGTACCAGGAGGTGGTGTCCTCAGAAAGGACACGGACGAGACCCACACCGAAGACGGTGTCGGGTCCGACGCGACGAGGACCGAGTGCGCTCAACAAGGGGAAGGGCAAGGCGTCGGACGACGAGTACGCAGGCGAGGTGGTGAGTCGGCCTTCCTTCGCCATCTGTCTCTTTCTCCCCCTGTCTCTGGACCTCGTGCCACCCTCAAGAGCCGCCCGCGTGTCTTTCGCGAGCGACGAGCTCGACTAGTCAACTCCTTTTGCTGACCTCGCATGGCTTTTCTCGTTTCCGCATCAGCTGAACAACGACTTTTGCGACGCGTGCCGAGGGACGGGTCGGTTCCTGTGCTGCGATGGCTGCCCGCGCTCGTTCCACTTTTCCTGCCTCGACCCGCCGATCGACATGAACGACGTACCAGAGGACCAGTGGTTCTGCGTAGACTGCGCTATCAAACGAGTAAGTCCCGTCTCTTTCTTTCTCGTCCCCCTGTCCTTTTCCGGCGGGAGGTGCGAGAAAGGCGAGCTGACGAACCCCAACGTTCCATCCCCTTCCTTCTTCTGCGCGCGCGCGCGTCTCAGTCGAAGCGTGACCTGCCTCGTCCACCGAGCAACATCTTTGGACCGCTGTTTGGGAGGTTGCAGAGGACGAATCCGACCCAGTACAGCTTACCAGGGGAGATACGAGACTACTTCCAGGGTGGTGAGTCGAGCTCGCGAGGCCGAGTCGAGAGGACTCGGTTGATTGCTTGAGCTTATCGTCTGCCCTTTCACTCTGCCTGCTTAGTGGCGACTTCTTCCACTGGAACGTACGTCGATCAAGACAGGATCAAGCCGATCAAGCTCGAGTGCGTGTCTGATCTCACTCGCGATGGCCTCCGCGATGGCCTGTACTGACACAGCTTTCCCCTTTCCTTTCCGTCGTCCAGCCGACGGGGCTTCGCCGAAGACCGCGATCCTCTCCGCCTCAAGGACGCGAAAGGGTCCGCTGTCCTTTGCTACCGATGCGGCGGTTCTGCCGCGCCCAAGAACGGGTCGTGCGAGACGACCGCGACGACCGTCCAGGGCGAGCCGTCCGTCGAGATCTCGGCATGGAGAAAGATCATGTCGTGTGACTACTGTGGTCTGCACTGGCACATCGACTGTCTGGATCCGCCGTTGTCAAACATGCCGCTGCCGACGGTCAAGTGGATGTGTCCGAATCATATCGAGCATGTGATGGTCAGTCCCGCCTTTTCCTAGACGACTGCTGAGAAAGCAAGCTGACCGTGTTTGCTTCTTTACGTTCGGGTCTCGCAGAAGAAGGTCCGGATACCGAAGCGAGGCATGCAGATCGTGGACGTCCAGGGCCCGTCGCAGAGGAACAACGGCTACATCGAGATCATCCCGTCTGGCCCGCTCGTGCCGGTCCGGGTCAAGTACGAGGAGATGATTGTCAACTCGAAAAAGTACCGCGTACCAGAAGAGTCGATCCGGGTCGACTTTGTGAGTCTCAGTCTCTCTCCATCTCGCCCGTCCTCTATGAGTCGACGTCGCTAAGCCTCCGTCTGCTTGTCTCTCTCTTTTCGCAGTGGAACAAAGCTTTGGGCATCCCCGATAAGCCTCGTACGTTTCGGCCCTCGCGAACGAGAGGCCATCCGGACCACCGACACCGCCGACGTCACGCGCCGGTGAGGAAGCCGATGCAGACGCTCGAGGAGCAGTCCGACTCGGGCTCGGCTTCCGACCTCACCTCGCTCGACTCGGACTCGAGCCCTGAGCTTGGTCCCGAGGACTTTGCCGGTCCGTCTTCGGGCGTTCCGCCCATCAGCCTCGGAGGGAGTCCTCTCGTCCGCCGGCCGAGCACGACGACAAAGATTGAGCAACCTGTGAGTTTGATCTGTTTTGTTCACGGCGGCTGGTCATCCGTCGCTGACCTTCGGGTGTGCCTCACCCTCTCAATGTTCTGACCTAGACGGACCTTATGACCCTCACCCTCACGCACTCCCCTCTCCGACACGCCGCCTCTGCTCAACTGGCCGCCTCAAAACTCCGACGATCGTCTCTTCCTCCGACACCGAGTCAGGCTGCTGCGATCCCGTATCTGCTGAGGGATGCGATGGGCGATGTGAGTCTTGATCTCACCCGGTCTAGTCTTTCCCCCTTTCTGACCCGTTTAATCGTGCTTTTCCTTACAGGCTCGCCCTTCTGCGCTCGGGAAGTCTGTAAGCCACCCCCACCCGTCAGGAACCATCCCGACCATCGCGGTCAACGATCGACCTCCCGTCGGCCTCGTCGACGCTGCACCTCTCGCCTCTGGCCCCTCGAACGGCGGATCGTCGTCCTTCGTCGACCAATCTGGAACTTCCCGCCCAGAATCGGACGCGTCCAAACCCAAGATCACCCTTCGTCTCAACAAGCCGACCTCGCTCGTCTCGGCCTCCTCCTCAACAGGCAGCTCCATCCTCACTGCCCCAACTACGACCAGCTCACCAACCAAGACCGACGCCCACGAGGGCGACGTGGACTTGGGGATGGTCACCGACAGCAACGAAGACACCAGCGGCGCCTCCACCCCTCTCCTCGCCACCTTCCCTCCTGCTGCTGCTGCTCCAACCGTCCTCGGTCGCCCACCCAACCCTGGCGGACCGACCCGAAAGACGTTTCACTGTCCCAAAGAGGGATGCACAAAGTCGTACAAGCAGCAGAACGGACTCAAGTACCATCTCGAGATTGGGCAGTGCAACACCTCGGACTCGCCCAAGGGGCGACAGGGAGGGGCGAGGGTCAAGGGGTCGGGGACGAGTAGTGGGAAGTTGCCTGGGCGGGTGGAGGGGGGAGCAGGAGGAGATGGAGGGGAGTATGCGACGAGGAGTGTGGGTGGGGATGGGGAGGGGAAGGAAATGAGTGAGGAGGAGGTGAAGCAGTTGAGGTCGCTCGTGAGTCGCTCGTTGCGAGTCTCTCTGGAGGTAAGATTGAGGCACGGAGACTGACATGCGCGTGGGTCGGTCCCTTTGCAAAACAGAGAGCTCTGATGCAGCTTAATCCGAAGTCTCAGGAGGAAATGATCGCGTTCTTTACGCCTAAGCCGTGATTCCCTCCCCCCTCTACCGCGTCTTCTCGCTCCGACCCGAAGCACCGCGATATCTTCTGGCGCCAACGTCTCTACACTCGGAACGAGCGAACGCGATCTTCATGTGATCTTGGTTCTTCCGGCGGACGGAACGAAAAGATGCTAAGGGGCGCAGGCGCGACTGCGGTTCGAGGGTGGTTCCGAGCGAAACGGGTGGAACTGAGGGTTCGCCATCGACCATCACTCCCTCCTCCCTCCATTCGTGGAAGGAGGGTTGAAAGAGTCAGGGTTCGAGTGCAAGGACAGGGGATCTGTGCTACAGGTGTCCTTCCGCCAGGAGCTCTTCATCTTCTGCAGAGGAAGAGCCGACGACGAGGGAGCTTCAAGCACTCATCTCCTACCTTGCCTCACCATCCCACCTTCACACCCCACCCTCTTTCCTTCCCTTCATCTTCTTCATCGTGCCCAGAGATTCTTTACCACCTCGTCCTCTTCCACTCTCAGCTTTTTGCCTTGCGCGATCAGCTGAGGAAAAAGCTGGGGTGAGGTGGTGTCGAACCTCGGGTCTCCCTCCCCTACACGTACGTACGTACATACGCGGTTCATCCCCTTTCTCCACTCGAGCTTGCGCGACTACCCTCACCAAGGGATTTGTCGTGCTGGAGGGAAGGAAAGGAGGGGATGTCCCCCGTAGTGCGTCGCATCCTGGCGGACGAGCCGGGCGGGGCTCGCGACACTCCCGGCTGGACCGGGAGTTGTCCTCTTCTCTCCTCTCTTTCCTCTCTTCTCTTTCTGTCTTTTCCCCGTCATGACAGGGGCCAGCACGGTCTCACCACCTCCTCGTCACACCTGCTCAGGCCCGCTCCCGTCGCGGGGCGTCGACCTGTCGGACGAGCTTATCCACGAGAGGTGGTATCACCGCGCGGTCCTTCTGTCCTCTGCTCGTCGCGAGACGGGTCCATCCCTTCTTCTCCGACTCGACGCACGTCTCGTCTCTAAGCAAGAGTTCTTGACGTGTAGTTTATGGTGATGAGGGACGTCTTCTTTCGCGGCGAGCTTGTTTAGCAATGAGCAGTCCTTTCTTTTTGTCTTTTCCGTCCTTTCAGTCGAACCTATGACTTTGCTACACTCTTTTATACATCTTGTCCTTTCTCATAACTCCCTTTTATCTTGGGCTGGCGTCTAAGTGCAGGTTGAAAGAGGGACGCGATGCAACACTCGCCTCCAGGGCTGAAAGTTCGGTGAGTCACCCACGGGCTCTCCTTCGCCTTCCGTTCACTTTGCTCCTTTCCCCTCGTCTACATCGGCTGCCACGGCTGTCCCCTTCTTCCCAGCGGTCTATTTCCATCCTCACTCCCATCATCATCTCGGCTTGTGTGCAGTGCGGAACGGGCGTGCTCACCAACCACCAGCGGCCCGGCATGAGCCTCGCGCAGCACCCGCGACCACGTCCCCCGCCTTCAGCCATTTATACGGCACTCAACTCGTCCACCTCTCTCTGTCTCTTGTCACCCATCACCATCCTCTCCTCTCGCCTCGCCCTTCGATACCCAACAACATGATCGTTCCCCTATCTTTTTCCGCCCTCGTGCTCCTCTCGCTCACCCTCGCTGCACCTCAAACACGATCTGTAGGGCTCAATCGCCGCCAGGCCTCTTTGGACGACTGCACAACCTGCACTGCCGTCATCGACACCTCCAAGCAGTGCCTCGACGCGCTGCCGAACGGCACCATCGCGGACGGCTCGTTCCCCGTCTGTGAGTCCAGCGTTGCCCCGCGTTCTTCAGTTTCAGCCCGTGACCGTGAGCTCCGAGCTGACGCTTCTCTCCCGCCTTTGGCTGGTGTGCCGTCGACAGCTCCATGCTACTGCTCGCAGACGTTCTTTGACGAGGCGGCCGACTGCTATGCGTGCTCGGGAGGTGCCATCTCAGGGGACGAGGCGGTCTATCAGGCTGGGGACCCTTTCGTCGCGCTCGACGGTACGTCTCCCTCTGTCTCCTCTGTATTCGAGCTTACCTTCCTTCCGTCATCATTGCCTCCCCACCCTGTAGCCCAGACTAACATCGCTCCCTGCTTTGCTTCCGCTGTTCGACCCAGACCTCCAGCGGGGCTGCAACGCCGCGGGCATGCCCATCACCGGCACCTCGCGACGGAACCAGACCTCGTCCTCCTCCGCTGCTTCGGGATCCGCCATCGCCTCGGCATCCGCGTCGATGTCTGGCTCCTCGGCGATGATGAGCAGCGCGAGCGCGAGCAAGACAGGCGCGCTCGTCTCGGTCAGCGCAAAGGCGTCGGCGGTCAAGAGTCAGGCGGTCGCGTCCGCGAACTCGACCGGAAAGGCGAGCGGTGCGAGAGTCGTGAAGGGGGTGTCGGTCGTTGGGGCGGTGAGCGGGTTGATGATGGTCGGGGCGGTGCTGATCTGAGCAGCCGGATCAGGGGAGAGCGATGCTGGTCCAGGGGCGGACGCGGATGACCGGCCATCGGGCAGGAAGAGGGTCAAGGTCGAGGAGTGACGCATGATAGAGAAGTAGGTAGTCCGACGATCGATGTAGTGGTAGTTATCGCATGCGTCTAATAAGTCAAAGAATAGTCATGTCGGAAAGGTTGGTGCTGCATGGGTGTGATCCTCTTCCTCGTCCTCCTTCTCATCAACTCTGATCCATCCCCTCCCCCTCGGCCTCCCCATCCTCCTCTTCCTCCCCTTGCCGAATCCTCGCGCTAGCCACCGCAGCCGCCGCTCTCCCCAAACTCGTCCTCGACCCAGCAGGCACCGCACCCTTCGCCTTCGTCACGCTCGCCCTTCTCGAAGCCGTCGGCTTCACCTCCGGCTGCTCTTCCTCCTGTTCCCCACTCCCATCCCCTTCCATCTCTTCCTCACCCTCATAGTACTCCTCATCATACTCATCCTCGTCCTCCCGCTCCACCAAATCCACATCCTCCTGCAGGATATCCACCTCACCCTCCTCCCTCGGCTCCCACCCCACCCCCGCCACCCCCCTCAACCTCTCCACCTCCCTCCTCAACCTCCCCACCAACTCATCCCTCCTCTCCACCCGTCCATTCAACAAACCAATATGTTTGTTACTACACCTCAGCAACGCCACCTTGCTCACGCCTCTGTTCGGATTATCGTCCGGGATCAACGGCGACCGAGCCGGGAGGCGAGGCATCGAGGCGCCAGCGATGGGGAGTCCGGTGTCGGGGTCGAAGGCTTCGGGGTTGATGGGGGGGAGGAGGACCCGGAGCTCGTCGAAGCCGGCTTTGAGCGAGTCGCGACGGCGTTGTTCGGCTTCGCGGTGGGAGGTCTTGCGCACTTCGGGTGGGGGTTTGGGGATCACTGGGGGTGGGGGAGGAGGGGCGGGTCGGGCTGGAAGAGGGGGAAGAGAGGAGACGGTGGAGATGTCAGCGAGAGAGTGGGACGGAAGAAGATAGATGGGCTGATCTAGTCGAGACTCACCGATCGGTCTTGCACCCGCCTTTCTCGCTGGCCTGGGCGCCGCTCCGGGTGTCTTGCCCTTCCCAACTGGCACCACAAACGGCGGCTTGTACGCCCCACCTGTCGGGACACCCCTCGCTCCGCCGACGATCCCGTTGGAAGTCGAAGTCGACGCGACCGGCTGCTGCTGCTGCTGCTGGTGCGCCTTACCAACCCCATTCGTCCTCGGCCCATCGACCAGGCCCTGCTGGCTCGACCCAGAGGCACTGGCTCCGTTGCCGTTCGAGCGCCGCGTTTGCGAGTCGGCAGCTGAGATGTACGGCGACGACAGCGGGGAGGGGTTGGCCGGGGTCGTGCTCATCGGAGTGATGGACGTCGACGACGATGGACGAGACAGGTTGAGGAACGTCGCTGGCGTCTGTGGCGAGATGCTGAGTGCAGGAGCAGCCATAGCGGAGGTCGAAGAGTTGGACGCGATCGAGGCCCGACGTTGAGACGCCGTCGGGACAGGTGGCGGGGGCATCTGCAACGAGGCGAGGTCGACAGGGGACGGAGACGAGTTTGACTCGGACGCGGCCTGCTCCATGCTCGGTGGGATGGCCGAAGGAGGTTGGAAGTTTTGCTGCTGGTTCGAGTAGGACGGTGAGGCTGAGGCTGAGTGGGTCTGATGATGGGGATGCTGGTATGCCGAGTTCTGGGTGTAAGCCGGTTCCGACATGTCCATCTCCCCTATCCCGTTCAGATGAGGGCTCATGATCCCACCCGGAGAGGGCATGCCCTGAGCATCCTTCTTCCTCCTCGACGACCCAGGTCCGGTCGGCTTCATCAACGGACTCGGCCTCGCCTTCGCGTGCTTGCCCTCGGGTCCGACGCCCGACCCGTTCGTCGCCGCAGATCCGGTCCCTCTCGAGCTCCGACTCCTCCCGCTCGAGCTCGTCGTTCGCCTCTGGGTGACGGGCGAGCCGGGCGCGGATGCCATTCGGTGATGTTGCTGCTGGGCGAGCAGGTGCGGTGACATGGTCATCGACGACGTCTGCGCGAGCAGATGAGGCGACATGCCCGGGTTCGCAAAGTTCTGTTGGCGGTGGTAGTCTGCCGAGTGGAAGACGGGACCGAGGGCGGGTGAGGTGAGCGGGGAGAAGAAGTCGGTCGAGTTTGGATGGGGGTTGATCGACTGGAACGCCGAGCCGGGCGTCGTCGAGTTGGATTGCGACACAGCGGGAGACATGAGCGGCGTAAACAGGAGCTACCAAACGAGGATGGGTGCATGTCAGTCAGCGGCAGAAGAACAGGAAAGCTAGGGATGAGCATCGCGGATGCATGAGCTCACGTTTCCGTCGAGGTCGTACTCGCTCGAGTCCCGGTACATGCCGGGCTGGCCTCCAGGCAGATGAATCGGGCTGACCATCTCCTGGTGCATCGTCGCATACAGCTCCGAGCTGTGCGCTACAAGGTTCGACAGACAAAAGGAGAGTCAGGCCAAGAAGGGGGGGGCGGAGCAAGCGCGAGCTCGGCAAGGACGCACCCGGCGTGGGCAGACCCTGTCTGATCAGATGGTTCTGACCCTCGAGTGACTGGGACCGGAAGTGACCAGAGTTGCGAGGCGACGGGTGCTGCTGCTGCTGCTGAGCATGCTGCTGGTACGCTGGCGAGTGGGCGTGCGGGGATGGGTGCTGAGCTTGGTACGAGGCATGCTGGGACTGCTGGTGCTGGAGCTGTTGCTGCTGCTTCTGCTGCTGCTCTGCCGCCTGTCGAGTGAGCTGGTCGAGCTGTGAGGTGAAGGGTGGTCAAACGGGTGTTGATTATGGTCAGTTTCGTCGTCTGGGGATGTGCTTGTCTACGGGCCGGGGCGAGCAGGGCGGTCTGCAAAAAGAGGGAGCGAGCCGGCCTGCCCCGGATTGGAGGTGCGGCGGACCCACGCTTCCTTCTCCTTTCAAGGCGACTCCTTCCGCCAGACTCCTGATGAAAATCAGACTGACCTGTTGTTGAATGAACTGAGACTGGTAGTGCTGCAGCTGCTGGAGTTGCTGGAGTCGTTGGAGGGCTGTGGCGGTTGACGAGTCCTGTGCGTGTCCGTTGAGCTGAGCGGGGAGGAAGGATGGAGGGGCCTGCTGCTGTTGGAGCTGACCGCCTCCGACGCCTCCAGCCCCGGCCAGTTGACCCATCAGAGATCCCAAATCCACTCCTCCAGCGAGTCCTCCGTCCTGTGACTGGTTGGGTGACTGAGCGAGCATGCTGTCGAGGATGGCCTGCAGGTCCTGTTCGGTCGGCGCTGGAGGGACGGGTTGCTGAGCCTGCGAGACCTGACCGGCCGGAGACGCGGACGCGGGTGATTGCGTGTGCGAGGGTGTGCCAGGGTTCGAGGACGAGGCGACAATCTGCTCGTGCAGTTGCTGCAGTTGAGGGATCGTCATGGCAGGGTACGACGACGGAGGCGAGAGAGCGTACGAGGACCCCCCGGCGGTCCCGACCGGATGCGAGTGCACCTCGCTCGTCGGTGGGTGAAGCGATTGCGCGTCCTGGCCGTCGTGTTGGTGGTCGAGGTACTGACCGTCTCCGTCGAGGGTGAACGAGGCCATAAAGTCGTCGGTGTGGTCGTCCGGAGAGGCGACAAACTCGCTCAGGTTGAACTCGCCGCCCACGCCAGCACTCATCCCAAAGTCAAACGGAGAGCTACCCTCAGGGCCAGCAGCTTCCATCATCACGGGGGACGACGAGAGGAGGAGTGGGGAAGGAGAACAGAGAGAAGAGAGGAGAGCGTGAAAGTGATGGAGGGGCAAGCGAGGTCGGGGTGAGGTGTGGGACTGGGAGGAGAGCTCAGCTCGCACTCACCGACCAAAAGAGACCCCGCCTTGGTGCCTCCCCGCTTTTTCACAGGACGACGACGGGGCTGAACTCCCTGTTTGCTCTCCTGTTCAAAGACCGGATGCAGATCATATCAAAGTCGCATAGAGCAAAATACAGACCGCCAATCCGAAGGAAGGTGAGCAGGACTTCCTCTGGCCAAGCAAAGGGCAAGCTCTTGAACGGATGGACATTTGGTCCCCGTCCCCGCCTTTGAGACGCGCGCTTCTCCAGAACGATCGAGCGAGGCATCGTGACCCGATGGGTCCGATAGGTCCTCAAGCGAGTGAGCGGGAGACGGAGTAGGAAGAAGGTCCATCATAACGAGGGTATGAACGAGTGGACGGGACATGGTGGCGTAAGGAGAGCGAGGCCCGGACAACGAACCGACGTGTATGTAAAGGCAGAAGGGAACGAACCAAACGAAACGAGTCCAAGATGACCGATGAGATTGAGAGTACTACGCGCAAAAGAGAATGAGTAGAGAAAGAGAGGCGACGAGAACGATGGACTGATCCTAATGCAGAGCGAGACACATAGCGACCGCTCCCGCCAACACCGCGACGCCACCTCCCGCCACCGAGTTGCTGATCGCCCCTCCAGTCTTGCTGCTCGCGTTGCCGTCAACTGTCTTGCCGGTCGAGCTAGTTTCGGTCGCGCCCGTGTTGAGAGCCCCTCCGGTCGCGTAGATGGTCAGCCCTCCGCCGGTGCTCAGCGCTGCAGCCGACGAGTCAGCCTTTGGCCAGACGCTCTTTGCGACGCAGTTCCACGCCTCGATCGGGTTCTTGTACATGGCGAGCGTGGGCGCGAAGGTGGCGTTGGCCGGTCGGGAGATGTACTCTGCGTCGGATGCAAGCCAGCTCCGTTAGCCTTCGCCGCAGTCAGAGGTCAAGACGAGCGAAACGGACTCACGGTTGAACGTCCTGGTGTCTCGGCCAAACGTCGCTCGGAAGGCGATTCCCATGGTCGCCTGGATGACGAGCGGCGGAGGCGCGTCGACGTCGTTGGACAGACCAGTGAGGGCAAGTTCCGGGTAGATCGAGTCGGTACCCAGAACTTGACCGGCGGCGAACGACTGGAACTCGATCGTCTCCTTGGCGGAACTGACGGTCGAGACGACATGCGAGATGCCCCCGTATTGAGAGGCGAACTAAGGCCGCGGAAAAGAGGATGGAGTCAGTTGGTGGTCACCAGAGCAACTGGATGGACAGATCAAGATGCTCACCAGAGTGAAGGATGCACACGAGGAGCCGCAGGTACCGCCGTTGCTGTAGATGACAACGTTCGCGGGGTCAAAGAACGAGTCGGTCAAATTGACGAGGCCTTGAGCTGGAGCAAGCGAGAAAGGAACAGGTTCAGTCGCGTTGCGAGCAGAGAGACATCGAAGACGATCAGGTCTGACTCACGCGTGTCAAGGAGACTGTTGAAAAGAGTACGAATCGCTCAGCGGGTGCAAGCTCGGTTGAAAGGGCCACATCTGCCTCGACTCACGGCTGGGAGACCTCCATCTTTTGCCCATTGATCGTCACCGAAGAGTCGTCCGCAAACAAGTCGGTCGTCGGAGAGTTCTGCGCCTTTCCGTCTGGCGTGCAATAGTTGTCAGGGCCAAAGGCTGCAGGGGAACGAGAGCAGAGACAGCGACGGGGATGGTCAGTCATGTGAGCCGACTCGATACCGCGAGAACAGAGATGGATGACGGGCGACTCACAGCCTCCGGTGATGGATGTGTTGGCGATATGAGCGTTCACGAGCTTCTTTGAGAGGGGTGTCTCTCGCATCACGCTCTGAAAGCCCAGCTCATCGTAGTGGGTCGATCCGCTGAAGACGTTCTCCACTGTGAGTGCAACGTTGAGAGGGCGAGTCGAGTCAGCTCGACGTCTCCAACAATCGGATCTGAGCGACTTACGAATGAGAGCGAGAGCGACGCTGCCGCCCCCATTTCCAGTCACGTCGACAATCACCCTCGTCACCCTGGCGTCTCTCCATGCCTGCAAGCGACAAGGGTCATAGGTCAATCTCCCATGCGGGCGGTGACAGTGTCAGCCTCAAAGAAGACACGAGGACAGACCTCGAGTCCGTTTTGGAGATCGAGCAGGAATTGGTCGGTACATCCGCTCTCGGGGCTGAACGAGGGCAGGAACATCACGCCGACTGGACAGGAAGAGAACGGACACGACAGCAGGTCAGCGAAGCATGGGCGGATCACTGTTCAGAACCGGCGACCTGAACTGACCTCGTCCAGCAGGGATGGTGTCCTGGTCGAGCACGAAGAACTGAGGCAGCAGTCCTGTTCGGTACTGGGTCGAGTTCTGCGGGGCGGAGGGAAGCGGCGTGATGGGCAGTCTCGGAGCCGCGCACTGGGGAGGGTCGTCCGACTGCTGCCGTCGGTCAATCAGCGACGGCTTCCTTCCGCCACCGTGTGGTCGCTCGGGGTACAGAGCGAGTGGATTGAGCCTCCTACTGGCGTCGGCCGGAGAAGGTTCGTCCGTCTTTGGCCTGCAGTTCTTCTCGAAAAAGTCCTCGGCCGAGCGGAAGCCGACAGTCTTGCCTCCCGGTCGGGAGAGATAGTCGAGCTGAAAGACACATCACGCTCGGAGTCAGTCCCGATAGTGGATCAAGGGGGCGTAGACCAGCGGAGCTTACCGAGAGGTCCTTGAGCGACGAGTCTGCAAATGAGAAGGTGACGTTGGTCCTGTCAGAGTACTGAGGCTGCGAAAGGCCGCCCAGCACACGAGTGCTGTGGAGGCAGGCAAAGGAATGGTCAGTTCAGGCGACGAGAAAGTAGTGCTTGCAATCCAGATATTCACTGACAAGGTTCCATCCAGGGTCCCGTACGTCGACAGGGCGGCGTTTCGTCGCTGGTTCCGGTCTTGGTAGGTTCCTCCTTCGTTGTCGGCCACAAAGTCGACGCTAAAGAAAGTAGATGGTTGGCTACAGTAGATGGACGACACATTGCTCGGCAACGGTCAGCAGACTCACAAGTCTGCGACCGGCATCCCGTCAATCTTTGCGATCTCCTTGCCGGCATAGATCGAGAGCTACACAGACCGAGCAGTCCACAGTCAGCGACCTGGCCCTTCCTCGACAGGGAAGTGTTTTGAACTGACATCAATACCGAGCTTGGTGTACACCGTCTTGAGACTGATCGGCGACTCGAACGACTCGAGCACGAACTCGACATCGGGCGACACGTAGTACCTGAAGGACCGAGACGGGCGGTCAGCAGCGTGACAAGGACACAAAGAAGCGAGCCCGGTACTCGCTTGACGGTGCTGCCGGTCGGGGCGTCTGCCAAGCCGACGACGGGGACAGGCACAAACGACCCAAAGGCCGTCAGGTAGCAATGCGCTGCAGACAATGACAGGCGCAGTTCAGCGACCCAAGAACCACCCGCACCGCAGAGAGTACGAAGTGAGACTGACTCCATTGATGATGACCGTCGTTTAGCTTGAGGACTGGGGGAAGCGGGAGAGGGTCCGCTCAGCAAACAGTCGACGAAGGGTGCAGCGGTGACCGCGGGAACGCACAGGTCTTGTACAGGTCAGTCTGGAGGGCAAAGTCGCTCGCATACGTCGTCGAGTTGATCCGAGTGAGCTCCTTCCTGAGAGCACAAGGCAAAAAGGAAGCGGACGTCAGGGTCAAGTCCTCCGACGACCAGGGCGCGGAACATGAGCCCACCTCACGTCCGTCTGCTGGCGGATCGGGTCGGGGGTGTCGAGCTGGTTGAACTCGAGAATGTCGAGATCGTACACCTGGGGAGAGCAAAGCAGAACCGCAGACACGGTCAGCGTCTGAGCTGAGCTCGGGCGGAAGCGAACGAGTGACTCCCGGCCCCTGAACGACGGCTTCCTTCCAGTGTCGACCACCGGCTCGCGTGACAGCTGACCTTTGAGATGACCTCGAGGACGTTGGCCCTGACGCTCTCCTGGAACGGGACGGCAGCGTAGCAGTCGTGGACGGCCTTGGTGTAGAAGACTGGGAGGGAGCCGAGGTCGGGTGGCCAGAATGAGATGAGGTCAGCGCCACCGTCGTCGATCCTCGGACGGCCAGGCGCCCAGAAAGAAGTGTTGAACGGGTACTGACGGTCGCCAGCATCTGTGAGTCCTCCCTTGAGAAGCGCGACGCAGGGATCCGAGTCCGACGAAACGGTGGGCGCGGGGTTGGTCGGGTCGGTGGGATCGGTCGGGTCGGTGGTGGTCGAGGGGCCCTGCCTTCGAAGTAGAGGAGGTGGAACGGCCAGCGCAGTGACTATAGTAGGGAGGAGAGCGAGGAGTACGAGAGGAGGAAGCATGGCGAGGGAGGTGGTGGGAGGCGAGATGGCGGTTGTGAGGGGAGATCAAGGAAGCCAACCGCATGAGCCGTGCCTGAACGAGAGAGAGGCGATGCCCGCTCCGTCGCTTAGGGGTCCAATCCCGGTCATGCGGACTTGAGCTGACTACGCTCGAATTGAAGGGCCCCGCGATGCATGACTTGACGGAGGCGACACGGCAGGAGAGTTGGAGGGTCCCAGCCAGGACACTAGAGGGGAACAGGGGAGGTCAGCCCTTCTTGACCGAGCTCTCACAAAGTCGTGTACGTCTGCCGAGCGTTGCTGATGGCTAGCTGGAGACGATGAAGCTCACCTGCTAAGCTGAAAACTCACCCGAGAGGCCACCGGGAGCATGTGTCTGGGCGAGCATCGCCTCTGTCCGACCGCGTGTAGTTGGGCCAGAGATCGACCGCGAGAAAACAGACCTCTTCAGGATGCAGCGTTGATGCCTTCTGACTCACCAGGTAGCAGGGTGGACTCTATATCTAGATCTTGGGTGTCTGAGTCGATCCCCTGGAGCGTGACGGACGGGCAGGTGTCGGATGACGGGCTGAGCTCGACCTTGCCTCCGTTTGAGCGCACAGCAGCGTGACCGAGCTCAGCAATGTCGCTTGTCTGAACGAGACGACCGAGTGCGGGGGACAGCGCATGATGGACCCGGTTACCGCTGATGTCACTGTCGTCGGTTGGGGGTGTCCTGGGAGCGGAGGAACGAACGAAGCTCACCAAGCTCGTGAGCTCACCTCTCCTCCCCTGGTCGCTCTCAACTTCCTCCGTGTCTTCAATCTCTCCACCTCAGCGCGGCCAGCATCTTTACGCGACGCTCAGCTTGATGCTCTGCTCGTCTGTCTCTCATCAATAGTCGCCTCATCCTGTTGACGACTTGCCCGAGCCTGTCCCCCTCCTCTCGCGCACCTCCACCGTGCCCGATCGTCCGTTCTCTGTCGCTGGTCGGATGGCGCGAGTACCGCCGTCGGTGACCATCCTCGGGGCGGGGATCACCTCGCTCTCGCTCGCCTACCGTCTGACTACGCTCGCTCCTGCGACCAAAGTGACGATCGTGGAGGCGAGCGATCGGGTCGGAGGGTGGATGAAGACGAGGACCGTCAAGCAGGACGGAGGAGAGGAGCTCGAGGTCGCCATCGAGGAAGGTCCACGCAGTGTCCGGCCAAAGGGTGGACTGGGAGCAGCCAGGATGCTAGGTCTCGTGAGTATCTTCACCTCTGATCACATCTGACGCCCAGGACAGGCGTCGGAACGAGGCCGAAGAGGGACGAATCAAGCTCACCGTTGCCTCTACTTCCTCCGGCCCTCGTCTTTTTTAGGTCAAGGACCTGGAACTCACCGACTCGCTTCTGACGGTCCCCATCACCCACGCGTCCGCCGCCAACCGGTTCCTCCTCTACCCTTCGACGTCGCTCCTCAAACTACCGTCGTCCTTGCTCGCGCTTCTCAACCCGGCCTCCCTCCTCAGCCGGCCGCTCATCAGCTCCGTCCTCCGAGAACCGACCGTCAAGGCGCGACCGGTCGACCAAGATGACGAATCGGTCGACTCGTTTGTCCGTCGTCGGTTTGGCAGCTTCATCGCCGACTCGCTCCTGTCTGCGATGGTGCACGGCATCTACGCCACCGACTCGCGCCTGCTCAGCATACGAAGCGCATTCCCGTACTTGTGGGAGGCAGAGAAGCGGAGAGGAAGCGTCGTCATGGCGCTCATTCGTGGGCTCGGCAAGGAGACGGATGTCGAGCGGGACGAGAAGGCGAGAGAGGACGCTGCTTGGGAGCACCTCGGCGAGTTTGGGAAGCGCATGCGCAAGGGCATCAGCGTCTGGGGACTCAGGGATGGACTCGGGACGATGGCTCAGAAGTTGGAAAAGGTGCTCAGGGAAGAGAGAGGGGTTACCTTTCAGATGGGCACCAGAGTGGAGAAGATGCAACTCAAGGGAGACCAAGGCGTCGAGGTCAGTCCGCATCTCTCTCATGCTCCCCGAGTAGACCGAAGCTGATGAGATTGACCGTGTGTACTACAGATCACTACCTCGGACGCAACCTTCACCACGCCCTTGGTCATCTCGACGCTCTCCTCGACGCAACTCGACCGGTTCCTCCCATCTGCCCACCAGCTTCCTCACCTCACCGCCAACCCGTCTGCGACCGTCTCGGTCGTCACGCTCGTCTTCCCCGCTCCACCTTCCGACGGCCCAAAACCCGCGTATCACCCGGACGGGTTCGGATACCTCGTCCCTCGGTCCAACCAGTCCAACCCGAACGGTGTGCTCGGCGTCGTGTTTGACTCGTCCGCCATGGGAACCGTCGACCCTCCCGCCGTCCAAGAAAAAGTTTGCAAGTTCACGCTCATGATCGGAGGACCGCACTACATCCCTCCGAGCGCGCTCAAGCCTCCAGCGGACTCTCAGGATCTGATCCCGATCGCACTCGCCCATCTCAGGGAGACGTTGCCGGACCTGCCCGACGACCTCGAGCCGATCATCGCGTTCGCCGAGACCCACAAGGACTGCATTCCGACGTATGCGCCCGGTCATGGAGCGAGGATGCGCGAGTTGTGCGAGAAGCTGGCGGCCAGCGATTGGAGCGGCAAGCTGATGGTCGCTGGGGCCAGCTACGGAGGCGTCAGTCTCAACGACTGCGTCAACGGAGGAATGACTTTGGCAGAGAGGATCGTCGAGGCTGAGGGAGGTACCAAGGTTGTCACCGGCCTAGAGAGATGGGCGACCTGGGAGTGAGTCAGAAAGACCTTCAGTCCACTCGGAGAGAATCCCGACTGACCCTTTGATCCTCTGCGACAGGCCTTACACACCTACGCCAGCGTCAAAGTTGACGTCTTCAGTATCTCCTCGTCTGCATCGGTCTTACTCCCATCTGGTCGCTGCCCCATCTCGCTCTGGAGCTCGGTCCGACTCTCGGCTCTCACTCCGAGCATCTCTCCTGCCTCCCCGCTCTTCCATCCGATCCAGCCTCCGCCAACACACCCACGTTCGTCCTGCAAGCTCGGTACCTCCCACTCCTTCAACATCTACACAAGCGAAACCTCCTCTCCCGCCATGGAACCAGCCCTCCGCCGATCTCCGACCGCGCGAGGTGCCGTGGATCTTTCGAATGGCGTGGAAGGGAATCAAGGCCTATCTACTGCTCTGCCTGCTCTTCATCGGCTTTGTTCTGTACGGCAACTCGGACTACATCATCCAGGCGGTCCTCAAAGCGGGATCCGACCCAAAGGTGAACGAGTATCGTGCACCCGCTGGGACAAAGGTCATCAAGCTCGAGGACGTCAAGGGGGTCGACGAGGCCAAGGAGGTGCGTCCCTCGTGCTGTCTTCCATCGTGTGCATCCAGTCGGTGAATGCTAACCACGGCTTCCTTTTCCGTTTCACTCGCAGGAGATGCGCGAGTTTGTCGAGTTCCGTGAGTCTTGCGCCGTTGATTCCTCTGCGCCTAGTCGGTAGCTGATACGGCTTCTCTCTGTAGTCAAGGACCCGATGAAGTTTGCCAGTCTCGGTGGTCGACCCAACAAGGGCATCCTCCTCGCCGGACCTCCTGGTACCGGGAAGACGATGCTCGCTCGAGCTGTAGCGAACGAGGCTGGAGTGCCGTTCTACTACGCCAGTGGATCAGAGTTTGAAGACAAGTGAGTCCGACCAAGTCTCCTACATCCGTTCAAACGGAGATGCTGACTTGCCTTCCTCCACACAGGTACGTCGGCGTCGGCGCGCAAAAGGTCAAGAAGCTGTTTTCCGTGGCGAAGGAGAACGCGCCTGCCATCATCTTCATCGATGAGCTCGACACGATCGGAGGAAGCAGAGAGCAGAGCATGGTCAGTTTGTCTTCATTCACTCTTCTTCGGCGCCTCTCACTGGATGTAGCTGACAGTATCATCGCTTTGCAGGAGGGAGACATCCAAGCGGGCGGTGCTCGAGGCAAGCAGACTCTCAACATGCTCCTGACCGAGATGGACGGCTTCTCCGCCTCGGACGATGTCGTCGTCATGGCCGCCACAAACTTCCGCTCCTCGCTCGACGCCGCTCTGACCCGTCCCGGCCGATTCGACCGACACGTCGACGTCCCTCTTCCTGACGTCCAAGGCCGGCTCGCCATCCTAAATCAATACATGGGGAACATCAAGGCTGCCGAGGGCCTCGACCTGATGCTCATCGCCCGAGGTACTCCGGGAACGTCGGGAGCGGACCTCGAGAACATCGTCAACCAGGCCGCCGTCCGGGCGAGCAAAGAAGGCGACTGGGCCGTCCGGCTCAAGCATCTCGACTGGGCAAAGGATCGGTCTCTCATGGGTGTCGAACGAAAGTCTCGTCTTGTCTCCGAGGAAAGCCTCAAGACGTCGGCTTACATCGAAGCTGGACACGCGCTGGTCGCTCTCAAGACGCCTCACAGCGTGCCGCTGCATAAGGTCTCGATCCTGCCCCGAGGGGACAAGTTGTCGGTCACCTCTCAGGTACCTGGAGCGGACCAGGACTCGATCTCAAAGGTCGAGTATCTCGCGAGGCTCGACGTGGCGGTCGCCGGTCGGATAGCAGAGGACCTCGTCTTCAGCCCCGAGCACGTCTCGGATCGCACGCAGCAGGACCTCCAACGCGCCACGCGAACGGCTGACGCGATGGTGCGACGGATGGGGTTCAGCGACGCGCTCGGGCTTGTTTCGCTTGACGACGATGATTTGCGATGGTCCAGCAAGGCAAAGAAGTCATTGGTCGAGTCGGAGATCCAGAGGTCAGTTCTTGCCGCGCCTCGAGTCGCACCTTACCTACTCTCGATCCGTCGCTGACTGGACCCTTATCGGCTCTTTCACTGCTTGCCTGCAGGATGATTTTGGAAGCGTCTGATCGCGCGAGGACGATCCTCACCACAAATCGGTCCCAGCTGGAAAGCGTACGTCCCTGCTCTCTGACTGGCCGTCCCTTTCTCTCTCTTCACCTATTCTGTCCAGCTGACATTTCCTTCTTGCCGTGCTCTCCAGCTCGCCTCCGCTCTGCGCGAGCATGAGACGCTCTCCGCCTTCGAGGTCAAGCAAGCCGTCAACGGGGAGAAGATCATCAAGGTTGCCCCTCCGCCATCACCACCCAAGCCAGAACCGGTCAAGAAGGCGGCGAAGACAAAGACGATGAGGGAGGAGGGCGAGAGCGGGTCTGAAGGGTCGGAGGTGAAGAAGGCGCTGGTGGACAAGGTGATCTAGAATGCTTGTGCTCAGCCGAGTCACGATTTCCGCGTGCAAGAGGACCGGATGATCGTACAGCTACTTAGCCAGATGCTCACAGGCTCAAGTCCCAGGACGAGCGACGCTGGAGCCGGTATGTACACGTATGAAAGTGACGGACGCGTCGAGTTGGCCACGGACGCGTCCGTCCTCCCAACGTTCAGCTGACCCAGCATCCTCGCCCGACATGGTCGCCCCTTCTGCTGCGCCGCTCTACTTCCCAGCTACACACAATCCGACCTCGGGCCCATCGCATTTGCTGCTTGAGCTCCCTGCGGAGATTCTCAAGATGATCGACCAGCAGACAGAGGAGCAGCCGCTCTCGTGCGTTCAACCCGCTTGAGCTCACCACACTCGACCCTTCGACCTGTTGGCCTGACACTGACGCCTCTTGCCTCTTTATCGCCAGCCTGACGATCAAGGGTCGTCCGACAGACGAGGCCGTCTTGTGCACGCCTTCCAAGACGTATGCAATCCGGTCTGTGCAGATCTCGAATGAGCTCGTCCTGTTCGCGCCGACGGCGGTCGTGCCCTCGTTCTGGGAGGAAGGAGCAGGTCTCGCAGGGAAAGGACTCGAGGTCAGGGACACGCTGCATGAGATGCTGGAGCTCAGCGAGTGCGTGCCACGAGTGGGGAGGATCGAGCATGTCCTCAAGGACCAGGCTTGGGAGGGTCTCGACGAGGATAGAGACGATGACAACGGCAGACCAGTGAGTACACCCTACAGCTTGAATTCAGGCTTGAGGGTAGCCTTTGGGTGGCTCGCGCGGGAATGTCTCGGCTCTGTACAGACGGGCGAAGACTGCAGGGTCAGCCTGGAGCCAGGAGGACGCGGCATGTTGAGCTCGACGCGAACTGACCCCTGGTCCTGTCTGCCGTGTGACTTTCCCCTGCAGCGCAAACGAACAAAGTACACCCTCGCCCACCTCAAATCCATCATCCAATCTTCAGACGCAGAGCTCGTCTCTGCCCTGCACGACCAGAACGTCATCACCGTCCACGGTTCGTCCTCTCAGTTCCGTCCTTACTCGCCTTTGTCGCCCAGTCCTAATCGCCTAGCCACTTTTTCTTCCTCAGACCGGCTCGTACCCCTCCCACCTCTTCAACTCTCCAGCTTCCTCTCTCTACTTCTGCGGACGCTTGTCCTCTGCTCGGACGACAATCCGCCGCTATCTATCCCGGCCGCCCTTCTGCTGCCGTCGCTCAAGGAGCAGGGCGTCTCGGCCGACTTTGCCGAGGCTGCTCTCGCTCGGTTCGGCGCGTTCTCGACTGCCAAAGGCGCAGCCGGACGGACGTGGACGATGATGGAGGACGGGAAGGATGTCGTGAGGGAGATTGGGCGAGGGGTACTCGTTGGGAAGCTGGCTGTGAGTGATCGCTGCCTAAGGAGGTCTCTCCACGCGATATATGCTGACGCGTGATGGTCCTACAATGCTTTTCTTTCTTAGCCACATAAGCCGGTCCCGCTGCCGTCCTTCATGTCCCTCTGGCAGGACGCCGTCCCAGATGTCTTCCAGCCTCTCATCTCGCTCGACTCCCTCTCTGTACGTCCGCCCAGACAGTCCATCATCTCCTCCACTACTTCTTTCGATCCAAACATGATACTCATCTCTTCCTCCCCATCTCGGTCCTACTACAGGGTTCCTACCTCCTCGACCCCCCTCCCAGCCCCTCCTCACCCTCCACCCTCACTCCCTTCCCACTCTCCCACC
This sequence comes from Mrakia hoshinonis, assembly GCA_036245725.1. Lineage (NCBI taxonomy): Eukaryota > Fungi > Basidiomycota > Tremellomycetes > Cystofilobasidiales > Mrakiaceae > Mrakia > Mrakia hoshinonis. The sequence continues at coordinate 199,326 of BTPH01000115.1, forward strand.
TCCCCCTCGACGCGCCCTCCCGCTTCGCAGACCTGTTCACCACCCGTCCCCGGTGGCTGCTCAAGGATCTCAAGCCGTTCTTGCGTGATCTCGCTGGGGACGAGAAGGGAAGGGAGAGGTTGGTGGCGCGGTTTGGGCGGTTGGTGAAGGAGAGGGTGGTCAGTGTGCCGGTTGGGAACAGCGCTGGGTGGAAGAAGGAGAAGGGTGGGGGAGGAGGGGGTGGGGAGATGGTGGAGGTTGTTTACGCGAGGAACAAGTAGGATGGGGTTGCGGAATAGGAGCGGAGGGGGGCTGTTCAGGACGTCTTGCAGACTGATGCGATGCACTCTCCTGCGTCAGCGCAGAGCAGCCGTCCTTGGCTCATCTGAACGTATGGATGAGACTTCTGAGATCGTACAACATGTCATCTGCGCATCTACCGGTCTCGCGCCACAAGAGCTCATGAGCTCTCCTCCTTTGGCAGTCCGACGAGCACCCGCAATGTCTTGTCGAGGTCTCCACCCTGCGCACGGAGCTTCTTCTCGGCTTCTGAGCGCGAGAGCTCAAACTCGGTCATCTGCGTAGGGAAGGAAGAACGCAAGGAACGGCGAAATGAGGATGGGGTCAGCTCGACCGTCGGTCCAGTCGCCCATGACCGGCCTCCCTCGTCAGAGCAGCGAGGCCTTTCAGATTCCCAGGCTAAGCCCATCAGCCTCGACCGCTTCTGTCTGACGGAGAGAGAGGACTTACGATGACATCTACGTCTCCCTCCTTGAGCTCTACCTTGACCTCCTTCTCGCGCTCCGTCTCAAGATCCGCCATGCGCTGGTAAGCATCGTTCAGGACCTGCTTGGCGGTCGTGTCGAGGACGGTCTTGATGTACGATCCTCCATCGGCCCACTGAATGCGGCGGAGACAATCATTGCGGACGACGACAGAGAAAGAAGATGGGAAGGAAGGAGAGGGGTGGTGAGCTCGAGCTCACAGGAGGACGAGCTCAACGACAGGCGAAGCGTGGGACAAACCTCGTGCGTGACCTCTCCCATCGGACGGCGGATAGATGTGTCGGTCATGATAGCGAGCTTCGAATAGGTCTGGGTATAGGTGTGGTTGTGATGAGCCCACCAGCGTTGTCCCTTCCGAGCTCGTCTCGCTCGCGTCTCGTCTAGGGCTGTTCCTCCGCCCCGCCGTCTTTTTCAAGCTCACCTCGCCTCCTCCCTCCTTCTTCCCTCCAACCATCCACCCCCCGTCCTCAACTAGTCCTCACAAAGGGACGTCCTGCCTCCTTGCGGTCCTTGCACCATCTCTTCCGAGGAGAGGGCGTCTTGGATACGGACGTTTGATGTGAGACCCGACCCCCCATCCCTTCCCCCCGGCAACCCTCGAGAGAGGACCGTGGTCTGGGTCGTGGGTGGCCCCCGACATAAAACAATCTTAACCGAGGTTGACCTGAGACATCGGGACGACTCATGAAGTAGGATCACCTAGTTGGAGGGACATTACACTACACAAGTTACAGAGGAGACGGACGAGTCGCGTCAGAAGCACGACGGGCTGAGCTTTGTCTGGTCTGTATGCGCTTTCTTATCGTTGATGATGATCATGATTGCTTCCCATATCACGTGCCTGCCATAAGCTCAACAGAAGTCCCGTTGACAGGTCTCGAAGAGATGGCCATGCTGCTGTAGCTGTTCCGGCTCGGCTCGTCCTTCGAGCCGACCGACCTCGATCCGAGCTCAACCTCATCGTCTCCACCTGCGACCCATCACCACCCTCACCTCCGCCCTACCCTTCACTCGCCCCCCCGAATGCCTCCTCGTCCCCTCCTCTTCCTCTCATCCCGCCTTTCCTCTGCCTCCCGTCCACCACCCCATCTGATCCGCACCCTCGCCTCTGCGTCGTCCTCCCCGATCCCGTACGAGGTCTTTGACCGCACCGCCAAACGCCTCCAACGAGATCGAGCAGCAGCACGCGACGGAGGAGAACGCAGTCGGACAGTTGACTATCTCCGCAAGGAGATCACCGAGCGGTTGGTCGAGAGGTTCGAGGTCAGTCCTGGCCAGGTCAGGACCGAGGTCGTGTGGGGCAAGGCAATGGGCGATGGACTGGACACGCTGACGCTTGATCGATGGTTTGGTCTGGTGGCTGCGTGCGGGTGGGAGAGTAGGATGTAAAGTACAAGCCGAAGAAGGTGCTCGAGTTGTGTTCTGGTCCTGGGTTGTTTGCTCAGGCGTTGGATGGGGAGATGGTCGAGCAGGTCGAGCTCGTAGATTCGTCAGGTCAGTCTCGGTCTCCCTGCTGTCGCTCTATGCCGGCTCCTCGGGTCGAACCCTGATTGACACGCATCTGACTTCCGCAGCTCGAGCGCTGAATAGAGACCCCGACTCGAGCTTCGATGAGGGTGCGTTGGCCGCTCGACTCTGACCTCGGCGAGGGTGAGCTCGGAGCTGACCGCTCTGGACCTCTCTTCGCGTCGACAGGCATTACCCTCCGGCGGACACATCTCGATGAAGAGCAGCTGTTGACGCAAATAGAGGAGAACTCGCAGGACGCGATCGTGTCCAGTTTGGGCCTGCACTGGGTGAACGATCTGCCTGGTGAGCCTCCTCGTCCTCTGTCGCCTCTCCCTGCCTCCTATGCCGGCTTCTCGTAGAGGATTGAGCTGACCAGGTCATCTCTCATGCGATCCTGCACAGGTGTCTTGAAGCAAATACAACGGGCGCTCAAGCCGGACGGCTTCTTCCTGGCTGCGATGTTCGGAGGAGATACACTCTTCGAACTCAGGTACGTCGAGGTGTGGCGGTGTACAGCGAGCGAGCCATGCTGACCTGCGACTGTCTTTCTTTTGCGCGAACAGGACGTCACTACAGCTCGCCGAGCAAGAGCGTGAAGGCGGCATCTCGTCTCATGTGTCTCCGATGGCCGGTACGTCCCCCTTTGCTCCGCGTCGTCCCAGACTCGCCGTGCTGACCTGCACGACTTTTTATCTATCCTCCACAGATCCGAAGGACGCCTCTGCCCTTCTGCAACGTGCCGGTTTCACGTTGTTGACCGTCGACGTTGAGGACATCGCGATCGGATACCCGTCCATGTTTGAGCTCGTCGAGGACCTCAAGGACATGGGAGAGGGCAACGCCATCCTCGGCAGGTGAGTCGGAGGTCAAGAAGTACAGAATCGGAATCACGATGCAACGCTGACTATCCACATCTCCATTCGTTTCTGTTCAGGCGGACGTTCTTGTCGAGGGACACGTTGATCGCAGCTTCTGCTATCTACGACTGTACGTTGCGCTCATCCTGAAGCCGCATCGACTCAAGATGACAAGTGGCTGACACGCTCCATCCTCCTCTTGTACGCAGCCATGCACGGCACCACCGACAACGGCGGGTCCGTTCCAGCGACCTTCTCGATCATTTTCCTTGTGCGTCCTTGCACCATCTCGCTCGACTTCGACTCGTTTGATTTTTGGCCCTGCTGACGTGCCACGTTCCTTTTCCTCCCAGATGGGCTGGAAGCCCTCGGACACACAACGGAAACCTCTCCCTCGCGGGTCGGGCAAGACGAATCTGAAGGAGATCCTCTGAGCAAGCACAGGACTAGACCGATGAAAGCATGTTCAGACTTGGAAGGTAGACACGATCCATAACGATACTCATACGAGATTGAGACGCAGGCGACGGTTGCTATTGAGCAGTGTCCCAGAGGAACGAGGCATTTTCAAGGACGGTCGCGCCGGCTGACCGCAACAGCTCTTGTTATCTATCATGTTTCCGAGCGCTCTCCTTTCTGTCGGACCTTCTCACTGTGATGCTGTATCTGTGAAAGCGACGCGCGTGCTGCACACCTCCATCCGCGCGTGTTCTGGCGCGTGTCCTCGTCTCTCGGCACTCTCTTCTGGTTGAGCGCATAAGCATGCATGTCGAGCATCTGCCGCGAACCTCAACCTGCGTCTCGTGTCCCGGTGCTGGCCCCTTGTTCGCTTATTGCATCAGGATTCAGGGATGCTCATGACGCTCTCCGCCCCGCAAGGACGGACAGCTCGCTCGCGGGGCACATCTCTCGCCTCGACTGCTTCATTCGGCGAGAAAGGCCGTCAACTTCTCTCGCTCGATATAAGCAGATTTGCCTGGTAACAACAGAGAAGGAGGAGGACGTCTTATCTGGCTCCTTTCTGATCTCTCTGCGGAGGGCCGAAGTTAAAGCCGACCCGGCCAGGAGGCGAAGTGAAGCTCGTCTCGTTCGGAGCAGCCGCACCGGGACAACTGGCTCACCCCTCGTTTTGCCCCGCTTCCGTCGACAGCCCGCCCTTAGCCCTCACCTGCGACTCCCCTCCTTACACCCATCTCACCAACACCACACCACTACACCACCTCACCCACCTAAACCGACCCTCTTACCATGGCCGACCAAGACACCGAGATCATGACTCTCACGAGGTCCGTTAGCTCAGCTCGTCCCGTGCTCGACCCCTGGTTCGCCCGAGCTGACCTGGCCTTGTCCTTCTGTGTCCCTTGCAGACATGTCCTGACCTCCCAACAGACCCTCGGAGCGGCCGCTTCGGGTGACTTGACTCTTCTGCTGATTGCGATCCAGTTGACGTCAAAGTTCATCTCGACCAACGTCCGAAAGGCGAGCTTGATCAACCTGTACGTCCTCGGGCCATCTCGTCCCGGTCGCCTCACCATCACCGTCGTACTGACTCGCTCGCTTGTGCTCCCTCGGTCGCTCGCAGTGTCGGTCTCGCTGGTGGCGCTGTGAACGTGCAAGGCGAGGAGCAGAAGAAGCTCGACATCCTCTCGGACGACATCATGGTCTCGTCCCTCATCGCCTCGGGAAAGTGTGCCGTCCTCGTCTCAGAGGAGAGGGACGATGCGGTCATCGTCCCAGAGGGCAAGCAGCATGGGAACTACTGCGTCGTGTTTGACCCGTTGGATGGAAGCAGGTCAGTTCCAGCTCGAGAGCGAACCTCATCTCATGATGCGGGGCAGGTCGGACGACGAGCCGAAACGAGATAGCTCGCTGACGTGCTGATCTTTGACGTCTGCAGTAACATTGATGCTGGTGTGAACGTGAGTACAGTTTTCGCTTGATCTGCCTTGCTGGCAAAGGAAGAAACGAGCTCTGTCCTGCTCGCGCATGTGACGAGCTCGAGCTCTCCTGTCTGCTCGGCCCAGCCCAATGGGAGAGCTCCAGAGCTGACTGTCCTGACCTCACCTCTTTCCTTCATCTGGCCCACTAGATCGGAACCATTTTTGGTATCTACAAGATCGTGAGTCTTCGTCTCTGTCCTCCCTCGCTCTGGTCGCGTTCGCGCGGAAGGTGAGCGACCGGAATCTCCGCGGGCCGGCTTACCGGGCTCTTTCTTCCCTGCTCTCTCCGTTCCGTCTCCGTGTCAACAGCAACCCGGTTCGAAGGGAACCGTTGATGATGTGCTCCGACCGGGATCGGAGATGGTCGCGGCCGGATACACCATGTGAGTTTCTTCTGTGTTCCTCTCCGCGCTTGCGCCTCCGAGATGAGCTCGAGCTGACCCCTTCGTGCTGTCGGCTGGTGCGTGCGTGTAGGTACGGATCCTCTACCAACCTCGTCCTCACCACTGGGCAGGGAGTGAACGGATACACCCTCGACGCTTCGCTCGGAGAGTTCATCCTCACCCACCCCGACGTACGTCCCGCCTCAGCACCCCTCACTCGTATACCTCTCCCATACCCTGTGCAACAAAGCTGACTCTCACCTTTTTGTCGCTCCAGATCCGCATCCCTCCTCGAGGTAAGATCTACTCGTTCAACGAGGGCAACTCTGCCTACTTCCACGAGCCGACAAAGCAGTACCTCGAGTCGATCAAGTTCCCAAAGGACGGAAAGGCGCCCTACTCGGCGCGATACATTGGATCGATGGTCGCTGACGTGCACCGAACGCTGCTGTACGGTGGAATCTTTGGGTGCGTCCTCTCACCTCTTCGCTCTTCTTCCCTCAAGTCGTCCTTGCGGCGACCTCTCCTCGTGTGACTCGGCGCTGACACGCCCAAACTCGCTTCCTTGTTTGTCCCCGCAGATACCCCGGCGACTCCAAGACCAAGTCTGGCAAGCTGCGTCTCCTGTACGAGGCGTTCCCGATGGCGATGCTGATGGAGCAGGCCGGAGGAGCCGCGTCGACGGGCAAGGGCAGGATCCTGGACGTGCAGCCGACGGGGATCCACGAGAGGGTGCCGGTGTACATGGGGTCCAAGGAGGACGTCGAGGACTGCTTGAAGTTCCACAAGTAGGCGGCGGTGAGATGAGAGCGAAGGCGAGAGAGTGTAGGCTAGCTGAGATGGGTTTGATTGACTTTTTGGGTCTATGGACTGTTTCTTCGACTCTCGAAAGTTGAATTATGCAGGGTGAAAGAGAGCTGTGTCTGCGAAGGTTGAAAGTGAGCCGGAACAGAGGGCGCGAGGGTCGAGCTGAAAGAGGCCCGGGTGGATCGGATGAACCTCGACACCCATCCGCTCTCTCGACCTTGCCGCCCCCATCGCCGCAAAGGACTTCACTCCACAGGACTACGCCCTGGCTCTGTCAGCGTATGCTCGAGGTCTGACTGACAAGAAGGTGGTGGACTCGATGGTGAGTCTCACGAGACCGCGACCGCGCCCGACTCGCGAGCTCGCACCACAAGCTCGACCTCAGCACCTGAAGTGATCGTGCGACACGTCGGTTCGGCAGATGCACTGTATCGCCGCCCTTCCATGGCATCCAGGTAGAGAAGCTCGTCTCGCGTTCAAGGTACATCCTCCGTCCTCTGCACATGTCCTAGCTCTGACGTTCGCTAACACCAGCCCTCTTTTCCCATGCTTGACCCGGCGGCAGGCGGAGTTCATCGCGAAGCAACTTCACACTCCGATCTTTCTCGACCTCTTCTCTGCTCCCTTCGACGAACGGTTTCTCCGACAAGAGCTTCCGACGCTCCTCTTGTGGCTCTCGCCCTCGCCTTTGCTGGCAAGATCCATCCGCGAGCAACCGCACAAAGCCGAGATGCTTATGCTTGCGCTTTGCCTGCCTGTCCAAGGTGATTTCGAGGTGAGCCCGGGCGACCTGCTTTCCTGCGAAACGACATGCATCACCTTCAGCTGATCTTGACTGTTTCTACCGACTCGTTTCGTTGCGGAGCAAGTCGGACCGTCCTGTCTCGCCAGACAAAGTCGACTTGGTGTTGGCCGCCGCCGTCTGTCTGAGCCATTTTGTCGCCAACGTTCCTTCTGACTCCCAGATCTCATCCGTCGCGGCCGAAACGCTTCGTTCATTCGCGCGTGATCTGGAAGGCATGCTCCAGCACGATCACGGTACCTCACAGTCGTTGGGTTCGACAGTGCGGCCGGTGCTGCTCAGCTTCATCAAGTACACCGGCGCGAGATGCTCGATCGAATCGTACAGGGAGGAGCTGGCAAGATTTGATTATGGTTGTGTCACTCCTTGGAAGGTCTGTGCTGCCACGGTGGTGGACGCATGCCCTGTCCAAGTGACAAAGGAGGAGATGATGACGTGCGGAAAGGTGAGTCAAGTTTTCTGCTTCTGACGAGGATCTGTTATGGCGGATTGGGTACGACGAGAGCTGACTGTCCGGACCACGATTTCTTTTTCCACAGTGCAAATCGGTCCGCTACTGCTCTCGAGGTCCGTCCGGCACGGCTCATCTTCGCCGCGCGTGCTCTCCCTCACGCTTACCGTCTGCCTTTTCCTCTCTCACCTGCATCTTAGCCCACCAAAAAGCCCACTGGAAGAAGCACAAGCCCGAGTGCTTCACTCCCTCGTGGGATGCGGGACCCGACGCGTAACCGAGCGAGGCGGACCGCGCGACGTCGGCTTCGTCCTCCCGTCCTCTCTCCACGATGAACATGATCCCTTTCTTTCCTTTTTCTCTTCAACCTTTCGGAAGCTTTCTCTCTCGCCAGTTGCGAAAAGAGCAGACGGATGGAAAGAGAAAGGAAAGGAAACATAACACAGTGTGCAGGCAAAGCCAGGAGATCGTACGCAACTAGAACGAGAAGACACCAACAACTACCACCAACGTCTAGATATCCCGGACGTCGTTGAGAGCAGAGATCAGAGGAGACTCCACCTTAAGGCCCTTGTCCTTGTAGAACTTGACGACCTTCTCGGCTCGCTTCGAGACACCCTCTCCGTTCATCTCGAAGTGGTCGTACACCTTGAGGTAAGGTCCCGAAGCTCCGAACCCGTCGAGTCCAAAGTGCTCGTGCGAGTACTTTGCCCACCCGAACGTGTTGTACGCCTCGACCGACATGACGGGCGCTCCCGAGGGAAGGACCGACAGCTTGTACGCGACCGGCTGCTGCTCAAACACCTCCCAGCACGGGAGCGAGACCACTCGGGCCTTGATGTTCTTCTTGGCGAGGATCTCGACAGCCTCGACGACGATGGCAACCTCGGATCCGGTCGAGACGAGCGTGACGTCGGCGGCCTTGTCCTCGTGAACGACGTAGCCTCCCTTGGCGGCGTTCTCGAGCGTGGAGTTCTCGAGCTGGGGCAGGTTCTGTCGCGAAAGGCAGAGGACCGAGGGGGTGTCCTTGGACTTGAGCGCGACGAGGTAGGCGGCCGAGGTCTCGTTACCGTCCGCAGGTCGCCAGACGGCGCAGTTGGGGAGGGCTCGGAGCCAGGCGACGGTCTCGACCGGCTGGTGAGTGGGTCCGTCCTCTCCGAGTCCGATCGAGTCGTGGGTGGCGACCCAGATCACCTGGTGGTTCGAGAGCGCAGAGAGTCGGACGGCTCCGGCGGCGTACGAGACGAAGTTGAGGAAGGTTCCTCCGAAGGGGATGATGGCGCCGTACGCGTGGAGACCGTTCATGATGGCTCCCATCGCGTGCTCACGGACACCGTATCGGATGTATCGACCAGAGTAGTCTCCGAGCTTGGTCTGAGGGGGCTGGAAGTCGACGGCCTTGGTCCATCGGGTAAAGTTGGATCCAGTCAGGTCGGCCGATCCTCCGACGAGCTCGGGCAGAGGAGCAGCGAGCTTCTCGAGCACGACCTCAGAGTACTTTCGCGATCCGACGGCGGCATCTCCCATCTTGTAGACGGGGAGGTGCTTCTCCCATCCCTCGGGCAGCTCACCGGCGATTCGTCGCGAGAGCTCGGCTCCCTCGGTCGGGAACTGCTTCTGGTAGTCGGCGAACAGCTGGTCCCACTTGGAGTTGGCCTCGGCTCCCTTCTTGGCAATCTCCTTGTACAGGTCGTACGACGTCTGGGGGACGTTGAAGAACTCGTTCGGGTCGAGGCCGAACTTCTCCTTGAGCGAGACAACGTCGTCCTTCTTGAGAGGGGCTCCGTGAACACCGTGCGTTCCCTGGAGCTTGGATCCGAATCCGATGGTGGTGGTGAGTCGGATGATGGTAGGCTTGTCGAACGACTTCTTGGCCTGGGCGATGGCCTCGGCGATGGCGGAAAGGTCACTGGAGCGGAGAGAGGGTACGAGGTCAGCCTGGATCTATGTTCGACTTTAATGAACACATGTGAACTTACGCGTCTCCGTTGGCGACGTGGATGACCTCCCATCCGTAGGCCTGGAATCGCTTCTCGACGTCCTCGGTGAAGGAGACGTTGGTGTCTCCGTCGATGGTGATGTGGTTGTCGTCGTAGACGGCGATCAGGTTTCCGAGCTGGAGGTGACCGGCGAGCGAGGCAGCCTCGGACGCGACACCCTCCTGGAGGCATCCGTCTCCGGTGAACATGTACGTGTAGTTGTCAATCAGGGGGAAGTTCTCCTTGTTGAAGGTGGCTCCGAGGTGGGCCTGTCCGATGGCGAGTCCGACAGCGTTGGCGAATCCCTGTCCGAGGGGTCCGGTGGTCACCTCAATTCCTGCAGACAGAAAGAGAGAACAGCAAGTCAGCGGACGTAAGAGGCGAAAGTAAGGCGAGGAAACTGAATGGACTGACCCTCGGTGATGTGGACCTCGGGGTGTCCCGGGGTGATGGATCCGATCTGTCGGAACTGCTTGAGGTCCTCGATCGAGAGCTTGTACCCGAGCATGTGGAGCATTACGTACTGGAGAGCGCAACTAGAGAAGGCAACAACAGAGAAACGAAGGCAAGGATCAGCCTCGCACTCAGCCAAGACAGCTTGATGAGAGTGAGACGCACGCATGTCCGTTGGAGAGGACAAATCGGTCTCGGTTGAGCCACTTGGGGTTCTTGGGGTTGGCAGTGAGGAACCTGAAAAGTAGGAGAAGAAGGAAAGGAGCGGAGGTCAGCGCGTTCCGGTCGAGACGGACAGCGCACTCGGGCGGGCGAAGTGCACACTCACTTGGACCACAGGACGTGGGCGGCCGGCGCCATTCCCATGGGGGCTCCTGTGAACCGAGAAAGACAACAAAGCAGAGCACAGAAAAGTCAGCGTTCGGCTCGTCGGAATCCGGACCGGCGGCAGTGATTCGGAGGGGACCAAAGCGGACGAGAGAGACGCCGAAAGCACGACCGCAGAGACAGCGCCCGACCCGCTCGCTCGAGCTCCTTTTTCAGAGCTCGAGCTGGTAGATATGGGCCGTGTGCGTGCGAGGGATCGTGGGATGGCGTGTCTGACCCAATGAGCAGACGAGGAGGTGGTGGTAGAACCGCGTCCCCGGGCTCCCCATCAAATCGTCAGACGGGGGACGCCCAACTCGGCCGATAACCCACGGACCACCCTCCGCCTCAACATCTCATTCGTCCCAGCAGACATCGCAGACGGTATGATCACTCGCATTCGAGATGATGATGCTGATCATTCGACGAGCAAGGCAGGCAAGCGACTGCCGCTCAGCACGAGCGGCACCGGCGAGGGCGGTGACGTGGGAAGGACGGGAAAGCTCAAAGTCGAGAACGTGTGAGTGAGAGTGGGACGTACCAGGGTGACCAGAGTTGGCCTTGGAGACAGTGTCGACAGCGAGAGTTCGGATCGTGGCGATCGCGAGCTCGTCCTCCTTGGTGAAAGAAGCCATGATGAAGAAGAGAGGGGGGGAGAGGGCTGAAGGAGGAGGGGAAGAAAGAGGACGTGTGATGGCGTCAGCTTGAGCTTTTCACGAGCGCATTGACGCGCGTCCCAAGGTACGAAGATGCAGCATGTAGAGGCTGAGGGCAAGTGGGATGGTAGATGTACGTACGAGGGGGGAGGGTGGGGGAGGGGGTGGTGGGTGGAGGGCAGAGACGAGGGTGACTTTTCCCTCGAGTCGAGATCGCCTCCTCGAAACGGCTGACGTCCCCAAACGGCCGACCCTCTATCTGAGCGCCACACATCAGCCCCCGTGAGAAATATCAATCAGCTCAGGACGAGATGGACAAGTCTGCAGCAACGCGGCATAGCATAGGCAGATGTAACAGAGAGTGCCCAAGCTAGCCAACAACTAGCTGAGCCGTCTAGCTGTCCTTGACGAGATCGTCGCGCTTCGGCGGTCTGCGAACCAAGCAAGCAAGCAAACGCAAAGGAGATCAGATCACTTCGACTTCGGATCCTGCGCACGAGTACCGTAGGAGCTGCACGTACTTGGAGTCTGTCACGACAGGTGCCCTGATCTCCTTACCCTGACCGAGCAGTTGCTTCGCCGAGTCCTCAATGACGACTCCGAGGCCTGGAGGGAGAAGGAGGAGGTGAGGAGAACCGCAAAGACATCCCCAGAGCGCGTCAGAACTGAGAACGTTGCTTTTCCTCCCCGCGGGCAGTTCTTGCGCGAGACCAGCCGTCGCGAATAGGCCGCAGAGACAAGAAGACTCACCATAGTCCTCAGTAAGTCCGACAACGTGATCCAGCACCTGCACGAGGAGGAAAGGAGGGAGAGGAAAGGAGGTGGGGACGGTCAGCGCGTTGTGGTCCCGGTCTCCCCCGCGCCAGGGGACCCCGGTCGAGCGCGAACCCTCCCCATCGAACCTCCTCGAACGAAGACGTCTCCAAGACGACCGGCCGACAAGATAAAAAGATATCACTCACCACGAACCCGTCGTGATCGGTGTCGAGCTTCTCGAGGATCGTCTTGAGGTTCTCCTCATCCGGTCGGTGCTTGATGACTCCCATCGCCTTCTCGAGATCCGCGAGCGAGATCTTCCCTTGGTTGTCGACCTCGATCATCTTGAGCGAGCCTCCGACCTTTGCGTCGTACGCCTCGAGCTGGGTGTCGATCTTTGTGATCATGGACCGGATGCGCTTTGAGAGCGAGGTGTCAATCTTGTCGGCCTCCTCGGGGTGCAGCTTCGAGTCCTGCTCCGACGCAATGTTCTCCTCCATCAGCGTCTTGAGCTCGTTGCGCTCCTTGACGATCGAAGACTTGGCAGACAGGATCGACAACGCCTCGGCGAGCTCGTGCAGCTGCTCCTTGGTCATCCGGTGGTCGTTCACAGGCTCCTCCTCGGCGGCGGCGGCCTCCTTCTCGCGAAGCTGTCGAGACCGGAGGAGAGACGGGCACTTGTCAGTTTAGGAGCGACGGAACCAACGAAAGCATCCGGTAGACTGACCTCAGCTTCGGGCAGGAGTGCCTTTGCCTCCTTCTCCTCGGTCTCGAGTGCGGCTCGCTCCTCCTCCTTGCGGGCCCTCTCCTCGGCCTTGAGTCGCTCCTCCTCTGCCTTGACCTCCTTCCTGGCGTCCTCCTCCTCCTTCTCCTGGACGGCCTCCTCCTCAATCAGATCCTGCTGCTGCTTGAGCACCTCCATCTTGTCCTCGTACGACGCCTCGGGTCCAAGCACGTCCAGCTCTGCCTCGGACAGCAGGTTGTCTGGCAAAGAACTCAACGTAGACTCGAGCGACTTGATCACGTCCGCACCCTCCTCGTTGAAGTGGAACGCTCGAGAGAGAACGAGCAGGACACCCGAGATCTTGTTCGAGTAGTGGAGGTCGATCCACGAGCCGAGCTCTCGGCGGAGAGCGTTGGGCGAGACACCAGAGAAACGGATTCCTCGAGACTGGCACGCCATCTGCAACTCAGAGACAGAGAGCTCGTTGACACCCTCGGCGAGGATGACCTGATCAAGGTCGAAGAGAAGCAAAAGTCAGCCCATCGGTCTCAAGTCGAGAGGCTCGGACGAGAGTGGCGACTGACAGCGTCGTCCTTCCTAATCTGGTCGAGCCGGTTTCGGATCTGGTGCCGCATAAAGTTGTCGGTTCCAAACGCGTGGATCTTCATGTACCTGCACACCGACACGATCTGCGGTCTTGACAGGTTGTCGAGGGTGACGTCCGACTTGAACAGCTTGGCGACCTTGATGATGTCCTCGGTCGAGGGCGACTCTCCGGTCGACCTGACCTTGCGGAAGAAGAGCTTGAACTCGTCCGACTTGACGACGTCGTTGGCCTTGAGCCCGCTCTCGGAGATGGTCTCCTGCAGGAACTTTGCCATGTTGATCCGCACCCGGAGCAGCTTTCGCTGCTTCTCCTCCTGCAGAAGCAAGAATGGCGACGAAAGTGGTCAGCGATACGACAGAAGATCTGCAGTGACGAGATATGGACGTACAGCTGCGAACTTGTCCTCAAAGGTTGATGGCAGCATGTTTGGGAAGAACTTGAGGAACACGGGGAGGAGGAGCTCGAGTCCCGGGATGATGACGAAGACCGAGAACGGCAAAAGTCGGAGCAGGTCCACGACAGTTCGCTTGAGCTACAGGGAGTGGATAGTTGCGAGACATGGCGCGCAGGCGGGAGAGGGGAGTAGACGGGAAAGAAGTGACGTTCGGGTGAGCTCGGGCTGAAAGATGAGCTCGGTGAGCTCGAGCTCAACAGTTCGGTGAGTTGGACGGACCTGACGCTGCTCTCGCCTCGTGAGGGTCCCACCCTTGAGGACCTTCTTCTGCAGCTTCCACGAGATCCGTGTCTCGTGAGCGAGCAGCTTTGATGACTCCCAGTAGTGCTTTGCCTCGTGCTTGACCTTGTCCCAGAGCGTCTTCTTTGGCTGGCCGACCTCCTTCTTGTCGGCAGCCTTCTTGTCCTTGGCGTCAGCAGCGTTCACCTCCTTGACAAGCTCCTTCGTCAACGGCGTCTTGCCCTCGGTCTCGGTCAGAGGAGGAGGCGCAACCGCAAACTGCCGGGCCTGCACGAGCCGGGTGAGGTGCGAGATCGTCGAGGGCGGGAGCAGCAACGACTTGGACTGGCCAACAGCGAACAACGACTGTTGCCGAGGGAACGAGAACGGTGAGGTTGAGGTGGTGTACGACCGGCGTTGGGTGAGGGGAGAGGTGGAAGAGAGGGTGGAGGCCGAGAGGGCAGGCAGTCGACCGAGCACCAGCGACGACGACGTCGACTTCGTGGACGAGCTCAGCGTCGACGAGGCAGCCCGCACAGACACCGACGGTGAACGAGAGTACATCCAAGGCAGAGAGAAGAGAGAAGAGGGCCGAGAAAGAGAGAGGGAAGGAGAAAGGAGCGAGGTGGAGAGGCCTGGAGAGTGAGAGGTGAGAGGATCCAGCGAGAGGGGAGGAACGCGCGAGCTCACCGCTCGTGCCGAAGGGGACGGAGCGGAGCACCGCCGGCTTACGGATCTCGATTAAACACAAGTCTTTTGGATGCGTAGGTGTACATACTTGATAGGATATAAGGTAAGTGCTGAACGTTTCCTGCCACGTCGAATCGCTAGATGATGACGTTGGGCCTGACGCCGATGCAAGTCTAAGACGATACTTGTCGCTGACAGTCTAGTCCTGTACCGGATTCGCTTTGCGAAGCCAGAAGAAGGTGGTTTCGACTGTTTGCGGGGGAAATAAAGCTGTATCAGCAACGTCGTAGGGAGACTGCCGAGGTAGTGCCCCATCCAGCGACGGCCGCCACTCGAAGTATCGGAGCGGGGGACTCACTAGCCATCGTGACAACGCCCTTGTCCGCCCATCCGCGGCAGACCCACCTCCCTGTGTAGGCCAGAAAGGCGAACGTCCAGATGAACCCGCCCCAACCTCCGACTCGCTTCCCCGTCACCTGCCTCCAGACCGACTCGAGCCCAGCTCCAAAGAACTGGACAGTGAAGAACAGCGTGATCAGGGACGGAGCGAGCGAGTTTGTCAAAGTGACGAGTCCCAGGTCGTGCAAAGCTCCGGATATGAAGAAGACGATGAAGGGTTGCACGGGCTTGGGGATCGGGGCTTGCGAGTAGAAGGCGAACGTGGGGGCGAGCAGGTTGTGCCAGCGCTTTGCCTATGAGCGGAGGCAGACAAGTCAGCGGAAGTCCCACAGAGTCAAACAAGTAGATGACTGACCCAGAACTCGTGCACACTGTATGAGAGAAAAAGTTGAGTCAGCTGGACGGCCAAAGCAAGGACAGAAAGAAAATGACCGACCTCGTGCTGCTCCAAGGCTTGTCGAACGTCTCGGGGAACGTCTTCCTGTCCCAACCGAGCAGTCCGACCGAGACGGCGCCGCTGAGCTGGTAGATGAGATCCACGAATACGGCCACGCACAGACCGAGAATGAGGACGACTCCGCCCTCGCACGCCGTTCCGATCGCGTTGTCCTCGAACTCGTTGCGCTCAAACATGCCCCAGATCTTGACGCCGGGAAGGCAGATCTGGTGTGCGAGATGGGCTAACGGTCAGCTCGGTCTGAAAGAGAACGGGAGCATTGTACGCACAGCGCCGATGATGGCCGCGTCTTTTACGCAGGCGACGGCATGCTCCCGTGCGGTCTTGATCTCCTCGAGCGGCGGCGAGGGAGGCGGCTTGTAGTAGGATGTCTCGTTCCAGAGGGTCAGAGCTGGGTTGGTAAGAAGGTCGATGGTGGTCGAACCAACGAGTGATGGGTCCGAGTGTGTGTACGGCTCCGAGAGGAACGCTAGCCGGGGCACGAGCAGGGCGAGGTAGACGAGTCCGACTCCCATGATGTAGTTGAAAAAGTTGAAGCAGTGGGCTACAACGAGATGAGTGAACCAGTCAGCTAAACGACGACAAGGCAGGCATGGGACGAGACCAAACATCGAGCTCAACATGAAGGCCCGCCAGCTCTGCCCTCAAACTTCTGCCGCCGGGACAGCTCGCGAGAACTCATAGCTCTCGACTCACTTTGAAAGTTGATCCCCCCGGTGAAGGACCAGATCCCGACGTATAGCAGCGGGACGAGCGCGAGCCTGACCGACCGAGTCCCCCGGCGTTGAGCGAGCGCAGACAGCGAGAACAGAAGCGCCGACAGGAACAGGTAGCGGACGAGCAGATCCTTCGAGCTGGGCGCTAGCCGACAAGCAATCAAGTAGGACGGGACAAGCATGGTCTCAAGAGGTCGCAGGGAGCGAAGGAGGGCGTTTGGAGGAAGCAACAGGGAGCCTGACTTTGTGAGCTCGCAGCCGGGCCGAGATGACGTGGCCATAACGTCCTGGTCAGACAGATCTCCGATGTTGCTGGACAGCTCGATATATATAATCTCGCTCAGTTCTATTGAATCAGCCCCTGAAAGGTCAGCAGAGGCCGTTGGCGAGTCTGAGCGGGTTACGTTGACCCCCGGGCGATCGAGTCGAGGTCACCCGGCTGCCTCCCTCTCGCCAGCTTCCATCTCCTCGCAGACTCAAAGATGTCAGCCAAGATGTGAGTCCACTTGCCGGAGACACGACACTTCATCCCCAATCTGACATACCTCGTCTCTCATGCTTCAGTCTCGCGCTCGGCCCTCCGCTCGGGTCGCTCAAGGCGTTCGTGGACAAGCAGAAGGCGCTCCAGACAAAGCACAACTTTACCCTCTGCGTATGCGTAGGAGACTTCTTCGGGCCAAACACGTCAGAGACCGACACCGAGGTTGACGATCTGCTCGCAGATAGGCTTGATGGTCAGTCCATGGTTCGAGAGCAGCAGGAGGAAGAGCTCACCGGAAACGAGCGAGCTCACCCGATGCCTCCCTCCCTTGCCGCGACATGCAGTCCCTCTGACGACGTACATCATGGTCGGAGGCAACCAGCTTCCAGAGAGAGTTCAACAGAAGGTGGACGCGACGGGTGGGGAGGTCTGCACCAACGTCTTCTTTGTCGGTGAGTGCCTCCAGCCTGCGTCTGCCGTTCGCGTGAGCTCGAGCTCATCATCTCGCTCTTCGATCCGCTGGCGTCCGCGTCGCTAGGTCAAAGCGGAGTGATGACCACGTCGGAAGGCGTCAAGATTGGAGCTATCGGTGGAGACTGGGATGAGCAAGTCTGGGACTACTCGACAGACTCAGCAAAGGCGCCCACAGACGGAGAGGAAGAGCCGGTGAGTTGAGCTTCATCCCCTGAACGTGTGGTCTCGCCGCTCTGACATGGCCCTCATCTCTGTGACGTACCAGCCTGCCCCTCCAGCATCGCTCTCATCATCCTCCGTCCAGCTCACACCCTCGCTCCTGGCGCCCGTCCTTGCTTCTCCTCTCCTCCTCCCCGCCACTTCCTCCGCCCCGACCTCAGCCGCCCCGACCCTCGCGTCTCTCAAGGCACCCACGCCGACCGGTCTCGACATTCTCCTTCTCCAAGCTCCTCCTCCGTCCATCTCCCTCCTCTCCCCTTCTTGCACCAAGCTCGACTTCGCCATCGGCCACGGAGCATCTCCACTCGCCGACGTCGTCCGTCGTGCGCGTCCGAGATACATCTTCTGGACCGGAGGAGGCGAGGATGGCTTCTGGGAGAGGGAGCCGTTTGGATGGGAGGGCACCGGCACTGGATCAGAAGGGCGGTATACGCGTGCGATCAAGATCGGACGGTTCGGTGGGCCGGCGCCAGAGGAGGGAAAGAAGAAGGCTAGGGTAGGCATACTTCCTCACGGCGACTCACTCGCCCTCTCAGAAGCTGACTGTCCCGCATCCCCGCTCGCACGCAGTCCTTCTACGCGTTCTCCCTGTCACCCCTCGTCGCTCCGTTCCCTCCCCGGCCAGCGAACGCCACGCCGAACCCCGTCGCGCTTCCCAACTCACGCGGAGTGAAGCGCGACGCGCCCCTCGAGTCCCAAGGCTTCATCTGGGGCGCCCAAGGCGGAGGAGGCAAGAAGCCTCGAGGACAGGACCGCGAACCCGGAGGACCGCCTCCCGCCAGCTACGTCTGCAAGATCTGCGACGAGCCAGGACACTGGATCCAAGAGTGCCCGCAGAAGAAGGACCGTCCAGCTCCGGAAGGAGGCATACAGCAGCAAGCTTCATCGGATGGAGCTCCCCCGGCGAGCTACGTGTGCAAGATCTGCAACCAACCGGGCCACTACATCCGGGACTGTCCCGACAAGACGGATCGACCCGCCAAGCCGCCTCCGCTCGGACCGGCGGAGTGTTGGTTCTGTCTGTCGAACCCGAAGGTGACGAAGCATCTGATCGTTGCGATCGGGACGGAGACGTACCTTACGCTTCCGAAGGGACAACTCCCGCCGACGATCTCGTCGAGCAAGATGGTGCAGAACAAGGTGACGGGTGTACCGGAGTTGCCAGCTGGAGCACCCGAGCCGAGTCCTGTACCGGGAGGAGGACACGTCCTGATCATCCCCGTCGCACATCACCAAACCCTGCTTTCCATCCCAAAGGAGGACGCCCCCGAGATCGAGCAGGAGATCGAGCAGACGAAGGACGCGCTGAAGGAGTGCTACAAGGAGTTCGGCTGCGTCCCCGTCGCGTTCGAAGTCGGTCGGCTAGGCGGACGAGGCGGGCACGCACACGTCCAGGTCGTCCCTGTTCCCTCTGCACTCGCCTCGAAAGTCGAGTCCGCCTTCCTCCAAGAAGCGCAAGCCATGGGCATCTCCTTCGCGTCCGACCCTGCCTTGGCCGTCGCGCAGGTCCAAGCTCCAGGAGGACCAGACTCGTACTTCCGTGTGGACCTTCCGGACGGGAGGAAGATGGTCCATCTGATGGAGCGAGGGCAGAGGTTCGATCTGCAGTTTGGACGGGTGACGCTGGCGAAGTTGATGGGGATCCCGGGGAGGATCGACTGGAAGGCGTGTCCTCAGACGGATGCGGAGGAGAAGGCCGATGCGGTCGCGTTCAAGAAAGTGTTTGGGAAGTACGACAGGTCGTAAGTGAGGTGGATGGGTGGGTAGGGGGTTGTGGATGCTCATGTCGTGCTTAGTGGAGATTGACAAGCAAGTCGGCGATTTTTTTGGCTGAGGCTGACCTTTTCTTGCTGCAAAGTTTGCACGACTGTCTTGGGGGCATGACCAGGGAATCTGAAAGCCTCCAAACCGTGCGAGGACAAGTACATACAGTTCCAAGGACATCTTACGACACGTCCAACGCCACCGTCTTTCAGTCGGCATAAGGCGAGAAGTTCTTCCCGTACAAGCGGCAAATGGAAGCAGGAGTATGTGCATGATGAAGATCTCCTCTCAAATCACTCAAATCAGCGCTTACCATCGAGCCGAAGCGAAAAAACAGAGGAGACGGGTTCGAGACCGGTGATCGCGACCTGGGGCGCGTTGAGCTTCGGCCCTCCCCTTCATGCCCCCACTCTCTCGCGACCCGACTCGATCGATGCCACTTTTTCGAAAAGAAGCGTGGGAAAGGTTCTGGCGGGACTTGGTTGGGACAGCTCGGCAAGCCAGATCAAAGGTAGGCCACGTTCCAGGAACCGAGGACCATGGCAGGCGGTGAGCTCATCGTCCGTCCGCGTTCCTGTGCCGGGTTGGTGTGCACATCACCTGTCTTCTGCACCGAGTCCTGCCGTATGTATACCGTTCGCCTGTTGGCTCCTCTTGCGACTCTGTGTGACCGGGTCAGCCGTGGAGAGCCAGAGGGGCGCTGTCTGGCTCTGTCGCTCATCGCAGGGACGTGGGAGAGGTGGCAAAGCATGGTATAAGGTCTCTCGTACGACTCGTTCGACTCGACTCAATACTCAAGATCGGCGCCTGCGACGCGGCGTTGAGAAAGCGCTTCCTACGGGCTCAAATCAAACACCAACACCTCGGCCTCCCCCTTCCCAACATTCGTCAGATCAAACTCCTGTCCTGGCTTCCCACCAGTCACAAACGCTCCGTCTCCCTCTCCCAACTCCAACTCTCCTCCGTTGACGCTGATCCGGGCTCCCGAGGCGAGCGACTCCTTGACGTTGAACCCGGAGGTTTGGACGACGTGGATGTACGCGTTTCGGATCGCTTTCGGCTTGGCGGAGAGGGAGGGCTGGAAGGTGTGGAAGACGGTGGAGGAGGCGGGGAGGAGGGTCGCAAAGAGATGAAGGTCGGCATGGACCTGCAGGGGAGAGGGGCGGCGTGTGAGAGAGGCGAGGGTCAGCAGAAGGTCGACGAGGACCGGTCGCGATGCTTCGACTTACGGGTGCAGGTCCCTTGGTGTCTCTCTCCTCCGAGACTCCCTCCGTGTTCACAGGTCCAACAACCCTCACGAGACCCTCTCGCTTCTCGGCGTCCGTGACATGTCGGGTGTAGTACGTCGGCGGCAGACGCGACTGGTTTGGGAGCGCCCAGATCTGCAGGAAGTGAACCTGCTTGTTCGTGTTCCGGTTGTACTCCGAGTGTCGGATCCCTGTTCCAGCAGAGGTCATCTGAACGTCGCCTCGCTTCATGATCTCGACGTTGCCCATCGAGTCGCGGTGCTCGAGCTCGCCTCGGACAATCTGAGATGGGTGGGTAGAAAGTTAAGTAGAACGACATCTTCAGTCTTTGATCTTCACTGGGACCTTTCATAAAGTCGCGGACATGGAGGACTCACGTAGGAGAAGATCTCAAACTCGGCGTGAGGGTGGGTCCCGAACCCTTCGTTCGGCTCGACTCGATCCTCATTGATGACTGCACGCAAAGAAACGATCAAGACCTGATCAGCATCTACTACGGAATCCGGAAGTCCTGTGGAAGAGGGACCAACCACGCAAAGGACCGAAGGAATCGAAGCCCGGGGCATAGTAGTTTGCAAAGTTGAAGGTGTGGAACCTGCAAAGACGGAGGTCGAAATCAGCACGAGATGAGGTCCGACAATGGAAGATAGGAAGAACTCACGTCTTGAGCCAGCCGTGGTTGGCCTTGCCTCGATCTGGGGACGGAGAGACGAGAGGATGGGTCGGGTGGAGGTCAGCGCTCAGCTCGCGAGCTCGCGCACACGACTAGCGCGATACTGACCTTGTGAGGCTCGGACCTTGAACTTGAGCGAGGCTGGAGTTGAAGCAGAGGTTGCGAGAGCATGAGCGAGGTCAGGAGACGGTCATAGAAGGGCAGAGAGAGAGAGAGAGGTGAGTGAGCTCAGCTCGTCTCTCGGAGGTCATCATCCGCGAGCAAGATGGAGGACCTACAGTTCTTCACAACCCCAGCAGAGGCGGTAGGCACAGCCTTGGACATGGTGGTAGCGATCATCTCTTGCGCTGTCTCGACGATGGGTGAGGTGGTGTTGTTGCTGTTGGTGCTAAAGGCGAAGTAGGCGATGCAGAGGGCGACAAAGGCGACGAGCAGGCTCTTGATGGTTGATGGATGAAGGAGGGACGTCACGTTGGCGAGTTATGTATCCTTCGGATTGGGAAAGATGACCAAGATGAGCGAGCGGGTGGTGGTTGACAGACAGGTCGCATCGTCAAGAGCCGTGAAAGGGGCGGAGGCGAGCTGGTCGAGCTGACGGATGGAGGGACAAACAGCGGGGGAGAGCGTGGGAATCGGACGCACGCTTCGGGTCGAAGCCATGCGCCAGTCAGAAACGTGAGATTGACATGTGTCAGGACTCTCAGGCTGATGCGTGCTGAGATGTGCTGACAAAGCTCATCGGGTAGACAAAGTGAGAGAATGCATGGATCAGAGAGACGGCAGATGGCAGCTAAACCTCTTCGTCGCCCATGCTCGTCCGGACGGGCTCGTACCCCGCTCCTCCTCCTCCGCCTCGCCCCATCGTCGGTATCTTCATCGCACTCCGTACGGGCCGTCTCTGCCACCCTTCGACTGGTATCTCGTACAGCTGCGTGTAGTCGACCTGCAGACCGCCTCCGGCCGTCCAAAAGTCGGTGCAGTTCTGTCCGACGAGAAAGGGGCGACGAGACCGTCAGGTTGGCTTACTAGAGACCGGGAAAAGACAGAGATGGACGTACCCTGATCATGCCCTGATCGAACGGGTTCTGGTCCTTCCCAGCCATCGCCAAACCCTTCGCCGCCTTCCCCTTGGTGAACCGGTCCAGCCCGAGAATCTGCAGCAAGAAGCCCATCTTGCCACCCATCCTCAGCCCACCACCATGCTTGTGTCCCGCATGCCCATGTCCAGCATGCGGCCCGCCTCCAGGACGCGGCATCACTCCCTCCCCAGTCTCCAGCGCAGGCTCATCAACGCCGGTCGGATCGAGACTCATGCTACCTCCAGCCCCGCCTCCGACACCGACCATCGCGCCCGACTGGTCTCGCAAGGAGGATCCGCCTCGGCCGCCCATGAAGCCGTATCGGCCGAGGTTGGAGACCTCGAGGGTAGTCATCTGCCGGGTGACCTGCCAGACTTGACCGACGACGAGGATGGCTGTCCAGGTGAGCTGGAGGGTCGCCCAGGCGGCGATGGCAAAGAGGTGGGTGTCGTAGGTGGAAGCGGTGCAGATAGGAGCAGGAAGAACGCAAGGAGCGCCGGTCTCGGGCGTCCAGGTCGGTGCGGTCTCGGAGAAGTCTGGGAGGGTCGAGAAAGAGGTCAGTAAGGAAGAAAATCGGACAAGGAGCGTGTTGAACTGACATTGAAAGGTGAGGATGTCGAAGAAGACGACGCCGGAGAAGAGGGCGAGGATGAAGATGAGGAACTGGCGGTGGTTGTTGACGCCAACGCAGTTCCAGATCCATGGACAATGGCTGAGGGATAGAGGCAGAAAGGCTTAGTGCATGCATGTGTCAGCTTTCCTGACGAGAGTTGAGACTCACTGGTCGAACCGAGCGGTGCACTTGTTGTCGATTCGGCAGTGCTTCGACCGGAGCGGCTTCTTGGCCTGCAGGGTAAAAAAAAAAGGGCGCGGCGGTCAGTATAAGCTAGAGCTCCTCCTCCAGGAGAACCGAAGGGAGGGCGTACCATGCAGACGATGCAGAAGTTGGTGCCGTTGAACCTCCCAGTGGAAGCGAGGTCCTCGATGATCTGGTCATGGCCAAGCGAAGACGATCCAGTCAGCTCTCAGCTAGACAAGCAGAGGCGGCGACTGCACTCACTTCTTTCAGTTCGGCGTCGTTCCTCGGTTTTGGTGCTGTCCCTGGATCAAGCGTCACCGCTCGGACAAAGTTGTAGGCCGAGAGTCCGAACGAGATGCAAAAGGCCAGGTTCGTGAACGCGTAGCCGGGCGTGTCTTTCAGAAAGGATGTCAACCCGTCAGTCTGGAAAGGTCTCTCGAGGCAAGGGTTGACTCACGATAGACGAGCCTCGTCAGCCAAGCCTGGCCTACCCAGATCATGCTCGCGACGATGATGGACGCAAAGTACGGCGACTTGGCGAGCGCGTCACCAGTACCCTTGTAGTCGAGCAGCGTCCGCGTGATGATCTGAGAGCAGACTCGACAAAAGTCAGTCAACGAAACTGGAAAGATCGGTCGTGTGTGTGCTCACATGATGCATCATGTAGAACTCAGCCATCGCCAGGAAGACACCAGTGTACCACGGCAGGATCGTAAGCGTCTGGATGATGAGGTATGCGAACACCGTCGGCAGACAGAAGATGGCAATCTTCGTGTTTCGCTATGATAAAAAAGGAAGCAGGTCAGACTTCGGCGTTGAGCGTGCACGCCCATCTGTCGCGTCAAGACTGACCTCGTTGAGCACTCTCGTCTTTGGCCTCCCATCGCTCTCCCTGTTGGCATCCTCGAGCCCCTTCTTCCAGGCGCCTATGCTCTTGAGCTCCTCGGCCATGTCCCTGGCCGTCTTTCCCTGCTCGTCCTTGACGTCGAGGTCTGCGCCCGCCTCGATCAACCGTCGGATGCAGACGGCGTTGCCCTTGACGACCGCCCAGTGGAGGGGAGAGAGACCTGAGTTGTCGCGCGTATGGGGCGAGGCCGACTGGTGGAGGAGCAGGTCGAGCGAGATGGCGTCGCCTTGGTACGCGGCCCACATGAGCGCGGTGTGGCCATCAGAGTCCTTTGCGTCCACAGCGACAGGCTGGTGAAGGATGTACAGAAGAGGCATCACCTGCGCAGAGGGATGAAGACAGTCGTTAGTCTCGAGATGGTGGGGAACGCGTAAGAGACGGCTGGACTGCGAGGCCGGCTTGACGCGCTGCAAGCTGGACGAGGGGACGTGAGCTCACCATGCTCGAGTGGGTGACGAGGTGGAGCGTGTTGAACCCCTGCGAGTCTGACAGCGATGGGTCTGCTCCATGGGCGATCAGAAGCTGGAGCACGTAGAGGTGTCCGTTCCTGGCTGCCCACTGCAGAGGTGTCGCGACGAGGTCACCTCCGATGGCGTCCACGTCCGCGCCGTGGTCGAGCAGGAACCGGCACGCGCCGAGCTACAAAGACGGAAGCGAGCAGATTTTGTGGCAGAGAGTCAGCAACGAGTTCATGCGTGCTCGCAGCACAATGCTGGCAAAGCATGTTTGAGCGATGGAACGACTACGACTGAGCTCGGCAGAGGCCGCGAGGAGAAAGGGGAAGCTCACCTGGGCGTTGATGCTGCGAGAGCAGAACGGGTGACAACCCACAAGGTCAGCTTCCGTCACTTTATCTTTTGGTACCACAGATGTAGCATTGCTGAAGAGTCAAGCATGCACTCACGCTGCCCAGTGGAGCGGGGTGACGTTCTGGTCGTCTCGGTCGTTCGCAGTCGCCTTGCCGTCCTTGACGAGCCGCTCCATCGTCTGCACATCCCCACGCTGGGCAGCAGAGTGGATCGTCACCTGCATCAGGAAGAGCGTAGGAAACATCTGTGGTGAGCATGTGCTGGAAGGCCCGGTCGAAGGCTCGTCTGGGCGAGCTGCTGACGAGTCGCGTGTCAGGGGGCGAGCTCACATCGTCCTCGGCGTTCGTCGTCGCTTGAGGTGGACTCGGAGCAGCGGCCGTCTCGGCTCGGGATGGGAGGGAGGTATCGTCGACAGAGGCTGTTGCGGCTGCCGACTTTGTTGGGATGATGAACCCTTGGGAGGGGGAGGACATTTGTGTGGAGATGGTGACCGTTGCGGGGAGGAACGGGCGAGCTCAACACCGCCTCCCGTCCTCTGACGGCCATCCCCTACGAATCCGACCTTTCACGATCGTAGACGTCACCCTCTTGTCTGGTCAATCGTGATCCAAGTATCTGGGGACCACAAACTCACGAACGATGAAAAGGAAGGCCGTCGACGGACCGTCAACCGGTCATCGCCTTGGTCCGACCACCCCCCCGTCCATGATACCCTATCGGATGCCTGGCACCACCATCATCCGCAACGCTCGCCTGCTCTCCTCCGTCGAAACCCACGAGGTCCCTCTGTACGATGTCACCTGCTCCCACGACACTGGCCTCATCACGTCCATCGAGCCAGCGCTGATGTTCGTCGTCGACCTCTTCCGCAAGCCGGACCATCTTCCGACCCTCTGGGACAAGACCAGGGTCCAAGAGTGGAAGAGCATGAACGAGACGACGATCCAGGCCGAAGGAGGGTGGCTGATGCCTGGGTCAGTTCCCTGATTTGGCTCGTACGCATCGCCAGTCGATCTTGGCGCTGACCCGAACACACGGAGGAGCAGGCTCAACCACCCTCACATCCACCTCGACAAGTGCTACCTCCTCTGCGACCCCGATGACGCCTCCAATCCCTCACCCGAGGCAGCAAATGGGTGCGGTCAAATCGAAACCGGAGACTTCGCCGAGGCCCTCTCTAAAACGTTCAAAGCCAAGTCTCTCTTCACCACCGACTCGCTTCGAACGCGGATGACCCATCTCCTCCGCGCCTCCCTCTCAGCCGGGGTCACCTCTCTCACCACCCATATCGAAGCCGACCCGTCGATGGACCCGCCTACGCTCTCGCTGGACGTGGCGCTCGAGCTGAAGCGGGAGTGGGCCGACCGGATCACGATCCAGATCGTCGTATTTGCGCAGGAGAAGTGTTTTGTCGAAGGTACGGAAGGGGAGGGACGCAGAAAAGCGTTCGAGGAGGCGTGTAAGAGGAAGGGAGTTGATGCGTGTGGAAGTGCACCGTATGTGGAGGATTGGGAGGAAGGGGACGAGGAGAGCGATGATCCGACGGGAGGGAGAGGGGAAAGGAACGCGAGGTGGGTGTTCGAGGTTGCGAAGAGGGAGAAGATAAATGTGGACTGTAAGTCCTTGTCTCGCAACTCAGTCAAGACTTCGACTGACAGCCCATTTCTGTCTGTATCTATCATAGTCCATCTCGACTACGACCTTTCTCCCTCGACCCCGCCACTCCTTCCCACCGTCCTGGCCATTGCCCAGTCCTACCATCCACTCTACTCTAACACACCTGCCACCTCTCGCTCGCCACGCCGCTCATTGACCATCGGCCACACGACCCATCTCTCTCTATACACCGGCTCTGATTGGGACGCCCTCGCCGACGCCGCAAAAGGACTCGACCTCACGGTCATCGCGCTCCCGACCTCGGACCTGTACATAACCGGCCGCGGCAGGAAGAGATGGTCCGAGGCCGGAAGGGGCAGCTTTGACATCTGGGCGGCGAGGGAGAGGGGGATCAAGGTCCAATTGGGACTCAAGTGAGTCGTCTCACCCTCGACTTGTGCTTCCCGGTCACCAGTCACTCACGCGATGACAACCCTCTCCAGCAACATCTCCAACCTCTTCAACCCCTCCTCCAACCCCGATCCACTCTCGGTCCTCCCTCCGCTCGCTATCCCGCTCTTCCAGGATGCCACCCACAGCGCCCAGCTCGAGTTGCTGAGGATGATCACGCTCCCGCTTCGTTCACCCTCGGAGGGCAAGTCGACGATCTCGCTCGAGGTCGGTGACCGGGCGGATCTGGTACTGGTACATGGGACGACGACGGTGAGAGAGGCGGTGACGTGTCCCGGCTGGGGGAGGACGGTGATCAAGGGTGGGAAGGTGGTCGCGAGGCGGGAGGCGAAAGGGTGGGTCTTGGGCGAGTAGGTTCGCAAGGGCTCAAAGGATCGCATACTCGGCCTCAGGGCAACGATATGGGGTGACTACTGAGAGAGGCTAGCTGATACAGCAGAAGCAGAGACGGAACTCACGCGGAACGGGAAGACTAGGTGGAAAAGAAAGGTAACCTAGATCCGCCCAGACGATCAAAGAACAAGGAAGGCAAGAGAAACGAACAGACAGAGCCCAAAAAAAGAGAGACACAAAGAAAACGAACCGCTCTACACCTCCCCTCTAGATCTCCAACGCCCTCAACTTGCTCAGCAGATCATCCAGCTTGTACGGCTTCAGGATCACCGAGTCCATCCCGCTGCTCAACGCGTTCTCAATCTGCGCCGGCCTCGCGTTCCCCGTCAGCGCATAGACCGTCTGCCTGACCGTCAGCTCCCCACGCGCTTCCATCTCGCGGATCGCCTTGATCGCGGTGAGACCGTCCATGACGGGCATCTCGAGATCCATGAGGACGACGGCGTAGCGCTGGCCCTTTTCGGAGGCGGCTTTGATGAGAGAGAGGGCCTCGGAGCCGTCCGAGGCGACGTCGGCGGCAAAGTGGGCCTTGACGAGTTGGCGCTTGAGGACTTTCTCTGTGGAGGGCGAAAGGACGGAGGTGTGGAGGGTCAGCGCCGCTTGAGATGGCAGTGAAAAAAGGGCTCGCACGTACGATTGATCAAGTTGTCCTCGACGATCAGAACACGCATCTCGTCCGCCGACTCGAGGTTCTCGATCTGCGCCTTCTTCGCGGTCGCCTCCTCGATCGCCTTGACCTGCTCGAGCTTGAGATCCATCAGACTCGGCTTGCCCTCGAGGTCCGACGGACTCGGCAGCACCCCATCGCCCGAGAACTTCTGCAGGCTCGCCCGGACGTAGAACTGGAAGGTGGATCCTTCTCCTTGCCGAGAGGCGACTTCGATCTGTCCGTCCATGAGCTCGCAGATGCGTCGGCAGACATACAGCCCGAGACCGGATCCTCCAAAGACGGCGTGCGTCGAGGCCTTGGCTTGCCGGAAGCGCTGGAAGAGTTGCGAGAGTTCCTCGGGCGAGAGGCCGGGTCCAGAGTCGGAGACGGCTCCGTAGATGTAGATCTCCTCCTCGGACGGGCGAGGCGAAGAGACGGGCCGCTCGATCGGAGGCGGGGGGAGGCAGGTGTCGTCCTCAGGCGGGTCCTTGCGGATCTCGAGCGTGACGCGGATGTCTCGGACGGGCGAAGGGGCGGTGAAGCGGATGGCGTTCGACAGCAGGTTGATGAGGACCTGGCCGAGACGCACAGAATCGACTTTGATGGTCGACAAGCCGATCTCGTCGAGTCCGAGCAGCGACTCCCCAAACGCGAGGGTAAGGTTGATGGACTTCATCCTGCATTCTGACGCGAACACGTTCAGGATCCGCTTGGCCTCGACAATCAGGTTCATCTCGACCGGGAAGATCCTATCAAGACAGAAGGGTGGCAAGTCGTTAGCGAGCCGCTTCGGACGTCGAGACACGAAAAAGAACTCACTCGAGCGTGTGCAGTTGAATTCTGGCGAGTGAAAGAATGTCGTTGGCGATCCTTTCCTGCGACTGACCCATTGCGATGATCGAGTCGAGACTCTCGAGATCCTCAACGAGCTCCTCCATCAACGCCGGAGTGGGGTAGAAGCCCTTGCCCTCCTTGAGGGACGACGAGAGCATACCGTGCAGCACTATAAGAAGGAAGGCGAGAGGATCAGCACTTGTCCAAAGCTAGCGCTCCAGAGAGAACGCAAAAAAAAGCGAGTCCAGACTCACCCGTCAAGTTCTCCTTGCAAAGTCCACTGTTTTGGAGGATGGCCGAGACGGGGTTCCTGATCTCGTGCGAGGTCACGTCGACAAGCAGCTCCTGCTGACGTCGCTGCTCCTCAGCCTCTTTGCGCTTCTCCTCGGCCTCCTCTGCGCGCATCTGAATCTCGAGTGTGCGCTCGTTGAACTTTCTCTCGAGCTCGATCCTCCGCTTGCCCATCTGCATCTGCAGGTGCGACCGAGCGACGAGCTCCTTGGACCCGAACGGCTTGGGCAGGTAGTCCTCTGCGCCGAGCAGGAGACCGTTGACCTTCTCCTCCTCGCCCGCTCGAGCGGTGATGATGATCAGCGGCACGAGCGACGCAGGACTGTCGGACGCCCGAAGAGCGGCAAGAAGCTGGTGACCGTCCATGATGGGCATCATGACATCGGTGATGATGAGGTTGGGCGGGTGGGTCAGCGCAATGTCGTAGGCCTCCTTTCCGTTCGAGGCCTCGACGATGGTGCAGTAAGGGCTAAGGATGGCCGTCAGGTAGCGACGCATGTCGATGTTGTCGTCTACCACGAGGATCACGTCCGACTTCTGCCAGAAGAGTGTCGAGGGGTCGATCCGGCTCGACTCGCCGGTGCTGCCCTCCGAGACGGAGCCAGAGTCCGAGTTTGACATGGTCGTCGTCGCCTCGGACGTCCAGTGCTCGGCCTCCATGACGATGCTCTGCCCGTACGGACGAGCCTGAGTCGCGGATGGGTCCGCCATCTCCTCAATCCGGTCCTTTGGCAGGTGGGCCGTTCCCATCGGGATGCGGGCAGTGAAGGTCGATCCATGCTCGCCGTTCTCGGACTCCTCTGCCGTGCACGACTGGATCGAGAGCGTCCCTCCGTGCATCTTGATGAGCTCGGACGTGAGCGAGAGTCCGATACCGGTTCCCTCGTGCGAACGTCCGATAGAGGCGACTCGGTGGAATCGCTCGACGACCTTTGGCACGTCCTCCTGCGGGATACCGACGCCGGTGTCCTGGACCCCGAACTCGATCTCGGACTTGTGGTACTTGAGGAACACTCTGATCGACCCACGCAGACAGTACTTGAACGCGTTCCCGACAATGTTGAAGACAATCTTCTCCCACAGGTCTGGATCGACGTACACCATCCTTGGGTCGGTCAGGTCGCACTCGACCGTGTAGCGGACTTTGCCCTTCTCGATTGCGGACCGGAACAGACTCGCGAGGTCTGCGGTGTAGATTCCGAGTTGGCGAGGCGAGTAGGTGCCCATCATCCGACCGGCCTCGACCCGACTGACGTCCATGAGCAGGTTGATGATCCTGCCCAGTCTGCTGATGTTCCTCGACGAGATCTCGAGCATCTTCTTCTTGGCTGGATCCTTCTCGCCGGACAACAGGTCGCTGACCGGTCCCTGGATGAGCGTGAGTGGCGTCCGAAGCTCGTGCGAGACGTTGCTGAAGAAGGTTGTCTTTGCGCGGTCGAGCTTTGCGAGCTCCTCGGCCCTCTGGATCTGCGTCTCGAGACTGAGCACCCCAGTGAGACCGCTGCTCAGCTGAAGCCGGAGCAGCCGGAGCCAGTCCTGGTAGTCCGAGTCGTACGGCCTGCGCGTGTTGAGTCCGACGATGAGCACGGCCTGCTTTGTCGATGTCGGGTCGTCTGTGTCGGCGATGGGGATCACGAGCGCCGTCTCTGTGGGCTCCTCGCCCCAGCTTCGCGACTCGAAGCCCTCGACGAGCATCCGGCAGTCGTGCACAAACACTGGTCGCCTCGTTGCGATCGCCTCTCCAATCGGCCAAGGGCAGGCCTTCTTGCCGTCCAGGCTGGTGACCGTCACTCCCGAGCCAGACTCGCCAGAAACCGAGCTGCCGCCACCGCCGAGCGAGCTGCGGTGGTCAGACAGGAACATGGGTTCCACAGAGGGAGACTTGAGCCGTCGGATCGGGTCGGTGTCCATCATCCCGTCGGCGGTCGAGCCGGACCGCTGGCTGAGGTCGACAGTGAGCGTCAGGTGCGAAGGCGCGCTCGAGTGGCCCTCCGGGACGCCGATCGAGCCAGACAACGTCAGAGACACTTTTGCGGTCGTCTCGGGCTTTGCGTGGGTGGTCACGACTGGTTGAGGAGCGAGCGGAGCAATCTCGGTGTTGTAATGTAGGGCGAACGGGATGTCGTGCGGGTTGAGGCTCATGGACGCGATCACTGCCGCCCAGTACTCCTCCTGGCTTTTTGCGCCGTACGAGGACGACGCCATGTCGCGCAGAACCTCCAAACGCCGCTCGGCCAGGACCTTGGAGGTCGTCTCAAAGCTTGCGTTCAACAGGCCCCCGTAGCTTCCGTCCTCAACCTCGACCGGGACTGCGTGAAAGGAACGAGGATCGTCAGCAGACAACGACCAGCAGAGGACGGAGAGGCGAGAATGGCCACGAACTGAACGTCCAACTGTGATAGCACTCTTCGGGAGCTTTGGTAACGTCTCTTTGGAAGAAGAGGAGGTCGTCGGTCTTGTGGATCTTCTCGCCTGCGAGCACGGCAAGGGCGAGAGGCTTGATGCCGTCCCAGATCTCGCCCCAGCCAACCGCGCTCGTCTTTCCGTACATGAACGGGTGCTTCCGGAGAGACATCTCGGCATACTGCGGCGAAACGAGGCGAGGCGAGAGATGGCAAAGGTCAGGTTCAGGGCAGGGTCCGACGGAAAAAGGACGCAAAAGTAACGGGACACTTCACTCACCGAATCGTTGTAGATTAGAACGAACTCGGGTCCCCACCAGAGACATGACTCGTGGCCAGTGCCCATCACTGTAAGACGACGAGGGGATCGAGGTAGGCCGGCGTTCAGTCCTGGGAAGCCTTGCCGCGAGAAGCTAAAGCGACACTCACCGATAGAGACAGCTGTCAGCAGACTTTGAGGCCACTTGTCTTTCTATAAAGCGTCAAGAAAACGTGACGAGTAAGCAGACTGGGTGCGCGGTAGCAGAAGTGACGAGAGAGAGAGCAGGCTTACCGGTCCCAAGCTGGTCGACGCCCAGTCGTACGACTCGAGCAGCTCCCTCGTCCCGAACGAGCTCCTCTTCATCGGCTTGGCAGCGAACCCCTCGGGTCGTTCCTCGCGTGGCGAGACGGCCATGGCTGTGTCCTCGACGGTCTCGCTGTCGGACGGCTCGGCGTCGCCCTTGCCCTCACTCGCGGTCGGGAACAGCTCGCCGTCGTCCGTGTGCTCAAACAGACCTGGCATCGGCGTCCGCCCTCCTCCATCAGAGCCGATGTCGACGCCGAGTCCGACGTCGAGCATCTCGCGGTCAGGCGTGCTGGTCGGGGTCGGGGCCATCCCCCAGAGCCGACTCGTCGGAAGGATGGGAGCAGCGTCGGTCCGGATGATCGGCCGATGCTTGTACTGGGACGCAGCATGCACCGTAGGGGAGAACTGGAGGACAAGCAGCGTCCCTAAGCGAGCCGAGGAGGCCTTTGGGCTCCGTGTGACGGTGTGGGCGGCGGCAGGAGCGATGGCGATCACGGTCGGCTTGAAGGCAGACTCGTGCGTGTCCGAGTCCATCTGGCAGTAGACGACGTCGAGACCGTTGGGTCCGTCCGTGTCCATCTCGCTCCTCCTCCTCTTGTTGTGCCGGTCGCCCATCGGGCTCGAGGACGGGGCGAGCGACTGATTGCCAGACTCTGACGCGAGCCGCCTTGCCGTCCGGGCGACGAGACCTTGCAGGGTCGCGATCGAGTACTGGTCCATCCTGCCGAGAATCGTCTCCTCGAGCGAGCCAGGCCGTCCGGACGGGGGAGGACCTCCGTACGAGTCGTCGTCCTCGAGCAGGGCGGCCGTGTTTGCCCAGACGGGCAGCAGTGGGGCCGACGTCGGGTGTTCGGACGGGTCGGGCAGGGAGAGGAGCAGGGACGGGAACGGATGGGCCGACAGGAACGGTACGAGCGGGTAGTTTGCGAGCTCGCCTGCCGACAAGGAAGCAGGGGACGAGGCCGGGTTGGGGGACGCGAGCGACGCTCTCCGGGGCTCACCCGACAGTGCAGGCTTGCCGTTGCTGCCGAGCATCGCAGCAGATCTGAAAGGTCAGAGGGAGGAAAACGTGTAAGTCAGTTATGTACGACAGAGCCCAGTCAAACGGAGCTGTCGGCAACGAGTGACCGGGCAGAGGAGGGGGCTCAGCTCTGAGTTTGAGCTTGAGCTCTCTGCCCTCCTCTCCCGAGAGTCTCATGAGCTCCCACGCTGCCCTCTCGACCCTAGACGCGCCAAGACTGGCTGTGATCGACAGCGAGGGCCGTTTTGCGCGTCTCGGAAGATCTGGATCCTGCGTAGGTCGAGCGCAGGCTCGGTACGAGCAGGGCAAAGGACGCGAGTCGTCCCCCCTTGCGGTCGTTCCCCCCTCTGGGTCGGTCTGCCTCGGCTGCAACGGCACCACCCCGCACTTGTGCCAGCTGCAAACCTTTGTGCGTAAGGGTAAGAGACGGATGATGTGACTCACAGCATGTTGGTAGCTCTCTAGGGCTGGGGTGGGGTGAAGAGTGGACGAGCTCGTTTGTGTGATCGGTCGCCGGAAGAGAAACGGCGGGAACGCAGAGGACAGCCCAAGCTCAGAGACGTGGCTCTACGGTGGCGGAGATGGGTCCGAGGCGATGCCACACGAGGGAGAGTGCAGCCCGTTCGGCTGAGGGCGAGAGTCAAACGGCTGCAGAGGTTGAAGTTGAGGGGCAGAATCAAAGGAAGAAGGGGGAGCCGGGGGACCCAGCGCGTGCGCGGCACAAGCAGCCAGCTCATCCTGTCAACCACAGCAGGGTGACGTCTTCCCTCTCGCCGATACAAAGTACGAGTGTTACAAAGAGCGAGAAAGGTTGCTCCGCACAATTCCGGCGTGTTGCTCGGAAGCTGATCTCGGTCATGGGTCGGGTAACGTGTCCGAGTCCTGTCTGGAGGCAACCAAACTGGGCCCCTGCGCTCTCCACCATGTGTATCGTAACTTGGTCCTGCCCTCAACGGGTCGTCCATGACCAGAATCAAAGCAAGAGCAAGCAGACACCCAGCTGGCCACTAGTCACTCGCTCCCAACTAGAAAGCCGACAGACCCAGCTTTAACTGTCTGTCTTTCCCCTTTCTCGTCGGCAGCCGGACCAAGTTCCGCCGGTCGATCATCGTCCCCATCGCCGTCGGTCTTCTTCGCATCTCCCACCTCTTGCCTGTCTCTTTCTGCGCTTCTCGCTCGCTCTAGATGGTGCGTCTCCTACTCTGATGCACAGTTTGAGTCTATCTACATCCGACTACTGCAGAGGACCAAACGTAAACTCCCCCGAGAACGGCGCTCCAGGAATGATCCTCGTCAGATCCACCCCCTTCCCAGTCGTATGGTTGAACGAGTCCGGTCCGGGAGCGTACGTCCTGCCAGTCCGAAAGTCATCACCATGTCAGGCCAGATCAACGACAAGAGGCAGGCTGCTGACAAGAGATCGGAAAACGACTGACGCGTTGTAGAGACCCTCCGGACCGGGTCCCAGAAGGAACACCCCGTTCCCAGCACTGTAGTGGTTGTCCACCCTCCAGATCGACCCCTCCTGGTCCTCCAACGCCCCAGAGGTCTCGTTGCACTCCTTCAGTCTCAGCGGAAGACGCGCGTAGTCGGTCTGTCCCTTTGGGTTCGACACCCCCAGACACTGCTTCTCCTTTGTCTCTGGGTCCGACACCGGCCCCGTTTCGTTCCGGGTATAGATGACGTGTCCGAACAACTTTTGGAGGTTGTACGTGTTGCTTGTTGTATCGACCTTGTCGTCGAAGCCGGTGCAGACCTCGAACGACCAAAGACCGGTCGGACAGGGGACCTCTTCGAGGGCGCGGTCGGTGCCGAGAAAGCCGAGGAGGGTCTGGGTGGAGGAGGAGACGCCGAAGAGGTTTCCGGACGAGGCGGGGATGTTGTGTGGGAAGGGGATGAGAGCGGAGAGGTCGTAGGGGGTGCAGTTGAAGGTGGTGGGAGTGGCACGAGGGGTGGGAATGGCGAGAGTGGAGGAGGAGAGGAGGACGAGAGTGGCTGCGGCAGCGAGAGAGAGGGAAGGAAACATGATCGGGTGGGTTGGAAGAGTCGCTTGAGAGTGGATGAGGGTGGTTGGTGGTGGGAAAGCAGAGAACCCTTCGGCCCTGCTGATGTACCCCCAATTCCAGCCCGGGCATCGTCAGCCATCTGCCGGCCCAAGCCTGTGACATACCGATGGATGTGTCGAGTGCGAAAAGCGTCATAGAGTAGTGCCCGCGAGACACGAGGGTGTGGTCGGCAAGTCGGTCGGCAAGAAGAAGGCTGCGCGACGCCGGAGGTCCGAGATCAGTCAGACGGCAGGGATCTGCGCTCGGTGAGAGGTGGATCGACCCACAGATGGACACAGCATCAGAAATAGGCGTACAGCAGCGCAGGCGTGTTGTTTCAAAGGGCTGAACCATACAGAGGACGACCCCTTGATCGACGGGTTGGCGACACGATGGTCGGACAGGAGTGGTTGTACGGACAGTACGAGCTCGGTGAGAGGTCTTCACGAGCACTAGGACGCAGTCGCAAGTGTCGGGGCTCATGTACGTTGAGAGTCGAGTTGGAGGGTTGGAACCAGTGATTGTTGAGCCTGTCGGGCGGCTCGGTCAAAGTCTGACGAGGAGAGCCGCACGAGGGCAAGGACTGTCCACAAGTTGGCGCAAAGGTCGGTCTCTTGTCGAGGTTCATGAGTATGCCGCACGCTCGATGAACAAACTAGCGACATCGAGAGTACAACAGAAGATGGGCGACAGAAGCCGACGGCTGCGACGGTGGTGGAGGACGGCGGAGAAGAGACAAAGCTCGAGCTCACCGACGTCTTCCCTCGAGGTCACAGCCAACGACGACTCTCATCAGATAGACAAGTTTGCTCATAACGCAGGCATATAAGCCCCAGCACAAGGCGTACATCACATCTAGACTACACATCAGCTTGCGGCGACAATGTCCAAAGGCAAGGACCAGGATTTGAAGGGTGCGTCCGAGCTCACCATCCGTCCTCCCTCCCTCCGTCGTTCTGGCCACTCGCTGACCTCATATCCCCACGCTTGACCCTACCCAGACCTCAAGCAGGGTACGTCAACCCAAATCGTTTCTCGCCACTCCAGCTAGAACCGCAATGCTGATCTGCCCCTTCACTGGTCGTCCCTCCTCTCTCTCCAGCTCTCACCCTCACCGTCTCAACCCTCCTTTCCCCACCCGTCTCCGCCCCTCCCACCGAGCCCATCTCCACAGCTACCCTCTCAACCGACTTCCTCTCGCTCCTCCATCTCCTCAAATCGCATACGACCCACCTTTCCCTCTCGCTCGGTAAACAACCCCCTACCCCGCACGCCGCTCTCCCGTCCCTGCCCAAACTCGCCACCGACTTCACCCGCCTCGTCTACCTCGTCTCCTGCCTTCCCGCATCGTCCACACTCCTCCGCAAGGAATGGGGTTGGGTCGTCGAGGAGATGAAGGAAGGGCTCGTCGCGCTCGTCCGGGGGTTCGACAAGGATGTCTTTGGGGACAAGCAGAGCAGGAAGTCAGGGTGGGAGAAGGAGTATCTCGGCAGGGTCGGGGTGGTGTATGCTGCTGTGGAGAGGGCGACGAGGGTCAAGGGTGGGCTGAGTAAGACGGAGCGGGAGGCGGTGGGGAAGAAGTGGGAGGGGGAGGGGGAGGGGTTGAGGGATGGGGAGAGGGAGGCAAAGGAGATTGTCGAGGAGGAGGAGGAGGAGGGGAGTGGGAGCGATGAGGATGGGAGTGGGAGCGATGAGGATGAGAGTGATGGGGATTTGGATGAGGACGATGATGGGTGGGAGGGTCTGATGGGTGGTAAGACGGCCAAGAAGACGCCACAGGAGAAGGAGATTGTCAAAAAGGTCCGTCCCGACCTTCTCCCACATCTTTTCCCCTGGCTTGCTCTGACACGTCCATCATCTCTCAAATCAGCTGCTCCACCTCCTCCACCTCCCTACGCTCCTGCACGCCCACCTCCAACAACATCACCTCCCCTCCCCGACCCGGACCTCCCACCTCCACTCGCTCCTCCCTCTCTCGGCCGCCCTCCTCTCCGCACAAGACGACCTCGTCTCCTCCCTCTACGGCTCGCCCTTCCCCTCCACCGTCGACCTCGAGGAATCGGTCGACGCGCTCGTGGAAGCGATGACCGCGCTC
Organism: Mrakia hoshinonis; assembly: GCA_036245725.1. Classification (NCBI taxonomy): domain Eukaryota; kingdom Fungi; phylum Basidiomycota; class Tremellomycetes; order Cystofilobasidiales; family Mrakiaceae; genus Mrakia; species Mrakia hoshinonis. The sequence continues at coordinate 236,132 of BTPH01000115.1, forward strand.
AAGCAAGCGGTGGAGAAGAACCTCGGCGAGCGCGAAAACGAGGAAGGGGTGGAGAAGCGAAGGAAGTGGTTGGATGCGTGGGAGGGGATGGTGGTGAGGGTTGTGAAGGGGGTGAAGGATCGGTTGGCTGAGCCGGAGAGTGAAGCGGGGTTGGAGAAGAAGTTGGAGGGGTTGAAGGTGTGATTCGATGGAGATGCTGTGGACGAAATCGGCTTGCTTTGCTGTTTGGAAAAGAGAAGAAGAGATGGATCTGATCGACAGACAGATTGAGAAGTGAACAAAGGATACATCTAAGCTAGCAGAAACACAAGGACCCAGAACAGAAGAACAAAGAAGGGAGATGAGAAAGAAAGCGAGTATCTAGACTAGCGGTCCTCCTCGTCCAGATCCAACCTCGACCTTCCCCCGACTCCCCCACCCAACCCATTCAGCCCCGTCCGACTCTCCGCCTGCCAAACCCTCTCTCCGCCCTGTCCATCGCCCATCGTGCTCGCCGTCATCTGGCCTGCCTCCCCATGCAACGTCGGCATCGTCACATACTGTCCCTCCCCGTCCTCCTCGTCCTCGCTGTCGGTGATGACGTGGTTTGCCTTCTTCTCGGATCCGGAGGAGACGAGCGAGGTGGTGGAGCGGTACTCGGGTGCTGCTGGGGAGGTCGGCGAGGTGGAGGAGAAGAGCGACGTGAGGTTCTTGGTGCGCATGTCGGCGGCGGCTTCGGCGCGTTTCAGTCGGGCTGGTGATTCAAAGGTTGAGAAGTAGGTCAGCTGCCGTGTCTCAGTACTGGATACGAAAAGGGAAGCAGACTGACCAGCATCGATCCTCTCCTCCCTCGCCTCCCTCTCCGCGTCCGCATAGTCTGTCCCGCCCCCATCCATGCTCGACCCCATTGTCGTCGTCCCGCCAAACATCGAGCTCGTCAACTGGTTGACCGGTCCCTTCTTGTGCACCGGGTTGACAGGCATCGGCTTCCTGTCGCTCAGAGCCGTACCCGTCTGGGAGCGATCCGCCATGGGGGTGGCCCCGCCCCAGTTGTTGTTCCTGGACTTGGTCTGCTCTTCGCGGGCTCGGGCGACTCGGGCGCGGATGGAGAAGAAGCCGATGATGAAAGAGATGGCGAGAAGGAGGGAGCAGATCGAGGCCATCTGGAAGAAGGGAGAGAGAGAGAGAGAGTCAGTCTGGGTCCGGATGCGGCGGAGGTGAGCGAGCGGGAGGGGGAAGGACGCACGATGGCCGAGACGTTGACGGGCTTGCCGACATTCTGCTGGGTCGGAACGACACCGATGGTGGGGATGGACGAGCCTGTAGCGGTGGCTGCGACCGAGGCGACGGAGGCTGCTGCGATGGTGTTTGTGAAGGTGGGCTCGGGCTTGTTGAAGGTCACATCCTGCAAGGTGAGAAACGAGACGGGTCAGCTCTTGCTTCCTGCAAGCAGGGAAAAGGAAGACACTGCTCACAGCCTGGTCGCAGTAGAGCAAGAGATTCGAGTAGGCGAGGTCTAGTGAGCTTTCGGTTGAGCACTTTGCCTGGATGCATGTCTGCCAGGGGCGGATGGGAGACAAAGGGAGGAAACGATCAGGTGAGCTCGAGCGTTCGATTTCCCTCTGCGCCTCGCATCCCAGCCGAGCTCATCGGATGGCGACTCACCAGCACTGCTGTCCCCCAGGTGTCACTTGCGCACAAGCACGACGCATCAAGCGCGGTGCACGAGCCAGACGAGGTCCCGAGCAGGCAGTCGGCAGCACAAGTATCTCGCTTCGAGAGCGTCGAGACCGGCGCGCCAAACATCGTCGGCGGAGAGGTAGGTAGGGGAGAGGGAGCCATCTTGGGTACGAGTAGCAGGCGAGCAGAAGATCGAGTAATGCGTCGGTGTAGTTGGTGATGGAGGTGGACTCGAGAGAGGATGAGGTCTTGCTGTAAAAGCGAACTGTCGTTGAACAAAGGGTGTGCCAAACAACTGGCCTCGGGGTCGATCCCCTCACGCGAAACAATCGACCGACCAGTCCACCAGGGGCAGAGCGACGCCTCCCTCTCCTCCGCCCGTCTTGTGCTCTTGTTGGAGAGGAAGCCATATAGAAGCTTTAAGTATGAGGGGTCTGCGGTCATATCTCGCTAGCATGAGGAACGTCTCAGACATTACCGCGTGGTGCTCCTCCGAGAGCTCTCGAGGGCCACTGCGCAAGTTCCAAGTCTCGTTCTGCCTTATCCAGGACGGTTGATTTGAACATCATTCTTAACAGCCAGCTGACGCTGCTTCGTCGTATCGTGCCTGACGTTTGGCCGATTGCGATGTGGACCCAGCTTGGATCCGGATGAACACTGCGGCTGGCTGGCCGACGCGGCGAGTTTCCCTCTCACCTTCGCTCGCTCCCCGTCCCTTCCCGCCTTTGCCCTCTCGCTCTCGCTGTCGCTCTCGTTCCTCCGGCTTCCCCACCGTCCCTCGTCCCATTGCGGACAAGGTCACTCTTTGCGAGGATGCCGTACACGCTGGCTTTCTTTGACGTGAGCTTCTCGTCGCTGGTCTCGGCGACCGAGGAAGGGGATCGTTGAGCTCAGGCCCTCTCTTCTTTGGTCTCCCTTCCCAGGACAATGGCATCTGCATGACTTCCGTGTACCGTGATCGAGCCACCGTCTTGACCATGCCGTGCTCTACCTAGTCAGTCGTCTCGGACGGTCCTCGTCAGCTGCCGCTCGGCAGGTTGAGCTCACCCCTCCCGTCTTGATCCGTCGTTCTCTAGCTTCTCCTCGGGAGTGTGGGACACTCTCGACATCATTGGCCCCGCCAACCAGACCCTACTGAGCTACTGGCCAGAATACAAGACGGGTGCGATGCCCACAGTGTCAGTCCACAGCCAGACCTCTCGCTCTTAGGGGCGCCCCAAGCTCACCACAGCGCCTGCCCGCTCCGTCTTCCTCTCCAGCTCTGGAACTGCGTACTCCACCTACATCCCCACAGAAACAGAGTACGACTCTTACTCGGCTACATACGCTGAGCCGTCCTCGTCGACCGACACGGACGACGACTACCCGTGGGCGAGCTCATCCACCCAGGCGACCGTGATTCTCAGCCCGCCGAGCTCATCCGGGGCAAGTCAGAACAACGGAGGCCCAGGACCATCGTGAGTGTCAAAACTATTGTGCAGCGTATCTGAGGTGGATCCCGTGCTGACTATATGACTCGTCGGTTTAGGATGACCTCGTCCCTGCCCATCATCCTCTCGGTCGTGTTTGGCACCCTCTTCTTCCTCACCCTCGCCGCCCTTCTCATCCTCTGGCTTCGTCGCCGTCGCGCACAACGCAACGCACACCTCACTCCCTTCCGTCCGCACGGCGGCAACGGCATCCTCTCGGACCGCCGGATCTCGACCGCCTCCTCGCACCGCTCCCGAGGATCGACTTCGTCCTTCATGGCGGAGCCCACCTTTATCCAGCCCGTCCTTGGCTCGGTCGGTCTTCTCGGGTCAGGCGTCGGCGCACGGACGCTCACCTCGCGCGAGAAGAGGCTTACCATGCGTCGTGCAGGTGGACAAGGTGGTGCGGGCGGGGACGCCCCTGGAGATACCGAGCCCATCTTGGGTATGGGTGGAGAGGACGATTACGGAGACGAAGTGCTGAGGCGGAAGATGGATGGGTGGGCAGCCTTGGCTAGGTCGAGGGACCCGACGAGAGCGCAGGAGGACGTCGAGAAGGACCCGTTCGCGGACGGAAACCCTTTCACCGACGACAACTCGATCAATACCAGCCTTCTACCTCGTACGTTCCATCTCTTTTGCCGTCCCCTTGCGCACGGCTTCGAACTGACCTCTCGCCTTTCATCTGCTTGATGACCTTCTCAGACTCCGCCCTCCCGTCCCTCCCTCCGCCACTACGTCTTCCTCTCTCCATCACCACCTCCGTCACTCCTCCTCGCGCCTCCCCTCCCATCCAGCGAGGTCCGACACCATCCTCGACGCTCTCTCCTCAGTTCGACCCGTCCTACTCTCCTGCCACACCAGCAGCCGCCTCGGACGAGGGCGGTCAAGCAGAGGACGGCGGTGTCAGCTTGATGCGCGGCGGCCCACATCCGTCAGAGAGGCAGGCCCCTCCGGCGTACCAGTGGTAGCTCTCTTCTTCGTACGTGCTTTGTTCTCTCTTGCTTATGGTCGCTCGGTGCGTCGGTTCGTGTGTGCTTGCTGCTCTTTGCTTCTACTTGATATACCCCCCTAGACTTGTGCGCAGCGCGCTGAAGATGATTCATGGTTGTACACGTCTCTTCAACTCAGGTTCTGTAAGGCTGAAACCACACCTGATCACTTGGTCGGCCCAGCGATCTCCCGCTGGGACTGTATAGAGGCCGATTGAGGAGGGGGATGGGCCGTGCTGTCACTTCCTCTCCCACCTCCTTTCCTCGACACCCTTTCTGTGCGACCAAGCGGAGTCTGCTGGACCACCACGACAGTCTGGTGGATATATTCGCTGCTCCACAGTCTCGAGATGTCGAACATCGCCTCCTCGGAGTCGTACACGGTCAATCGTTTCTCAAGAGCCCGCCTGGTTGAGGCGCATGGACCGAGCTCACCCAAGCGGAGCTGACCGCCTGATCCCCCTTCCACTCTGCTCCAGGAGGATGGTCGGTGCATGGTCCGGATCAACTATGGATGGGAGGCAAAGTTCGCGTCCGTGATGTCGTGTGACGAGTTGTGAGTCGACCTTGCTGGTCCCTTGCTCCTGGGCTTGTTGTTGCTGACCAGACTGGTCTGCTTCTCTCTGACAGCCATTCGAGCGACTTGAGGTACATGCTGAACCCCAATGGGACAGCGTTACAGGCCTACGAACAGGTGAGGTCCATCTCCGAGCAAGCGGGATACATGAGGACCATGTCGTGAGTCTTTATCGCTCGCGTTTCTCGAAGAGGGCAAGGTTCGCCGAGCTCACAATAGGGGCTGTTTTCTCCGCCTTTCTCCAGTGCATGGGAGACAAGCGGTCGTTCTCTCAGCCCTGTCAGCACTGCAACTCAGACCGACGAAGTGCAGACTTCTATCAAGATCCCGACCTGGACAAACCTCGCCTCTGGACCTCCGACCATAGCCCATCATACAATGAGCTCGTCACCGTGAGCGGCCTGTTCTTTCGAACCAGAACCACCACTGACATCCGTCAAGCTGACTTGTCTGCCCTCCTCTCTTGATCACAGACCCCTCCGGCTCATCCTCCCAGTCGTCGCCGGGGTTCTCATCTTCCTCGCCCTCACCATCTTTCTCGCCTGCTTCCTTCGCCGACGTCGGGCACAACGTAAAGCTCGACAGGGTGACTACGTTCCGCGTCATGGAGGGGACAGGAACGTCTTCATCGACCGCCGACTCTCGACTACCTCGCTTGATCCAACCTCGCCTACAGACGCAACAGAACTGGAACCGACCTTCAACTCGCCGATCCATGGCACTGGACGCTTTGAATCACGTGTCTCTACGGGCGGACTGACGCCACAAGAGAAGCGGCTGACGATGCGGCAGATGGAAGCGCCAACCTCGGCTCCGAGTGGAAGTCTAGTGGGAGAGGGCACACCGGTGGCGGACTCGCTAGAGGCAGAGGAGGACGAGCATGCTCTCCTAGCGAGGAAGCTAGATGGATGGAGCGCGCTCGCACAAGCGAGAGGTCCATCGACTCCAGGCACGGGCGAGCTCAAGGATCCGTTCGCGGACGAGAACACGACGATCGACGCTTCATACCCTGCCCCATCATCACCTGGTACGTCTGAAGGATTTTTTTTTGGATCAGTGCATTGTTTGCTGACGAACATCGATTTCTCGTACGACAGCGTCTCCGTCCCTACAACCCGATCCATCTCCGCCACCGAGCCCGAGGTAGACCAGGCGCAGGACGGTGGGATCAGTCTGATGGGCAGTGCTCCATCTTCAAGTCGGGAGCAGGTCCCTCCGGCGTACGTGTGGTAATCTGTCTATGTCGATGCTCGTGCCAGCGGTTCGTTCTCGATCTGACGCGTGGCGCCCAGAGGCCATCAGCGCCATGGGTTCGTGCTCGGTTTCAGCATCGTATCTGACATCCGATAGAGCGACTCAGGACTCAACCCTTTGCCGGTCAGCGGGCAAGACAGAAGCGGAGTGTGTCTCTCGCATGGGTCTGAGGGAGGGGCACGTCCCCCTCTTGTCCTCCTGTCTAGACAGCCAGCTATGTCCGACCTCAAAACGAGGTTGGCTCCATACCATCAAGACTGTCGCAGAGAGGGATTACACGGTTAAACAACTCGTCAGATCTCGAGACTCCAACGCGATGTCGTTTGCAGAGTCGTACCTCGTAAGTGATCTGCAAGCTAGCTGGCTGGAGAGTCGCGTTCGAAGTTGACCTCTTTCTCCGCCCTTTCGCGCCTCTCGACCTCCGGCACACATACAGGAGGATGTTACTGGAAGATGCATGGTCAGGATCACTCACGAGGCTGGATATGTCGAGATGTACTCTTGCGAAGACTTGTGAGTGTGTGCGAGCGTTGTGTCGTCCCTTGAAGAACCTGGAGCTGAGAACGTTGAGCTCGTCCACCAGTTCCAAGGAGGCCCTCTCCGGGCTGATCCCGGTCAACGGCACTGCGATAGCGAAGTTCTCTGCCTCGATATCCGCCTCCAGAGCAGAGTTCTACGAAACATTTTCTAGCTCGTAAGCCCACACGTCGAAGCAGATACATGAGGACGACTCGGAGCTCACCGCTCACCGGTGTTTACGTCTCTGCCTTTAGGCCTCCGGCTGGAGCGATCACGATAACGCGCATCGTTCGTCGGTCGTCTTCATCGGATCAAGCTTCTACCTCGACCGCTGCCGGTGCTTCCAGCAGTCTGGCATACGGCTCTTCAAGCGGTGAGGTTTCGTCACGACCGGCCTCCCAGCTGGCCTCAGGCCCAACCTCGAGCTCCCTGACTGCAGCAGTACAGCCGTCCCGCAAGGTGTCGTAGGCCAAAATCTTCCTTGCGCGGGACAATCATCACGACGTCTGAGCTGCTTCAATCTTTCACTTCGTTCGCAGACCTCTCCCAATCATCCTCGCGACCGTCCTCGGATCGATCTTCCTCCTCGCCATGTCACGGGCTTGCCTCTTCCTCATCCGACGTCGACGCACTCGCCAAGCAGCTCGAGCCGGATATCTTGCCCCAGCACCTCCTGCCTCTCGCGACGGATCTGCCACAACAAAGGACCGCCGGATCTCGACTGCTTCGTCCCACCAGTCCCAGGGATCCACCTCGTCCTTCACAGCACAGCCTGCCTTCATCCAGCCCGTCCCTGTCTCTTTCGGTCACACGACCGAGCCAACTTCGGAACCGCTTACACCTCAGGAGAAGCGGATCGCCATGCGCCGTCCCGCTGGTCAGGTCTCGGACACGAACGGGAGTCTGACGGAAGAGGGCATGCCGGTGTTGGGCGTGCCAGAAGAGGACGACGATGGGGGTGATGTTCTGGCGAGGAAGTTGGATGGGTGGGCTGCACTTGTGAGGTTGAGAGATCCACCGAGCGCAGAGACGGACGGCCGCAAGGATCCGTTCGAGGACGAGGTGGCGATGGCTGGTCCTTCGCAGAGCGTTTCGCGTACACCAGGTGAGTCGCATAGGAACCGGTTTGTTGGTCGACTGAGAAGCTGATGAAACTCTGCGTCTTGTGCAACAGCCTCGGGATCTAGCCGTCCTCAGACCGTGTCGCCCGACGTGCTTGAGTTGGACCAGGCTCAAGACGGCGGGAGTAGTTTGATGGGTGGTGCGCCATCGGTACCTCGTGAACAGGTCCCTCCAGCGTATGCGTGGTAGTATATGTTGATGCTTGTGCTTCTACATCTAGGCTTGCAGCCGGCAAGGGGAAGGGCTGCCAGTATGCCTCACTCTAGCCCGCAGAACTGCGCGTCACTGATCATGCTAGCATGCGTTTGCTCGAATGATGGTCCTTGCGCTTTATATGGCGATCTGACTGCACGCTTGTTTCCGTGAGCGAGTCGAGGTCGAGCCGGAGATGTCCATGTGTCGGCTGGCGGGGGCGACTGTGCGCGAGGCAGAACTTGAAGCTCACCTCGGACGGTCCCTTCCCGAGTGAGCTCAACCACCACCCCAGAGGCTATCTGTGCCTCTCTACCCCTCTTCCTCGAGACCTCATCATGGCGAAAGGCAAGGCTATCCCGAAGAACAAGGACAAGGACGGCAAGAAGAAGCAGTTCAAGCCGGCAGCCCCCGTCAGTCCACGAGCAGCTTTCCCCTCCTCGCGAGCTCACCTCGTCCCTCCGTGGGCGGGCGAGCTCGCTCCGGTTCCCTTGCCACAAGCTGACCGTGATCGTTGTCTTGCTTCTGCAGCCTACTGGTAACCCTTCGAAGAAGCGCAAGTCGTCGTCGTCTGCTGCTCCTGCCGGCGGAGAGCCGTCGTCGTCGAAATCTCAGCAACCCAAGGCACCCAAGAAGATCAAGACCTCCCAGCGAGCAACGATCGACATCCCAGAACAGCAGGACGAGGAAGACAGCGAACAGGAGAGCGAAGGAGTCGACGAGGAGGACGTCGAGTTCCTCAACGACCGCAAAGGGGCCGACCTCAGCTTCCTCACCAACCTCGACAAGACCGGAATCGCCAGGTGAGCTCGGGCTCTCGGTCGATCAGGCGGCCGTGGCATCCTTTTAGCTGACCACATTCCATCTCGTACTTTTTAGGTCCAAGCGTGAGACGCAGCGGATCCACTCTATCCAAAAGTCGCAGAACCCTCTGCCAAAGGGGTCAAAGAACCGTCGGGAGCGGTCGCCGTCCGTCGCCGACACCGTGTCCACCGTCGACTCGCATCCGTCCGAGGCTCCCTCCGATGAGGATCTCGAGCAGGACCTCGACGGGTTCAACGACAGCCAGGAGGAGGAGGAGACGGACGACTCGGACATGGAGGACTTTGACTCGGAGGCAGACCTCGACGACGTCGACCTCGACATCCCCTTGCCGCACCAGGTCGCGTCCAAGAAGAAGAAGAAGAAGTCGGCCGAGGAGGAGGCAGACTACGAGAACGCGACCCTCCGTCGGACGTACAACAAGGGGGACGACTCTGACTCTGACTCGCAGGACCCGTCAAAGGGGACGACCGTCAAGCGACTGCCCATCAAGCTCGCCTCCGGACAGATTGAGAACCTCCCTGGAACTGCCAAGATCCCGTCGCAGCTCAAGAAGCGACCGCAGGCCAAGGAGGACTCGGACGCGTCCGACGTGGAGATGCACGACGACGAGCCGACGGAGGGACAAGGGCTCGGCAAGCGGTGGGGCAGGATGGCCGTGTCTGAGGTGGTCACCATCAAGGACCCAGCACAGAGAAAGCGGGCCGTCAAGGAGCAGATCGCCAGTCTGGGAGCAGAGATCGTCAGCGGAGGAGAGGTCGTCGATAACGTGAGTCCATCGTCGTCGCTTTCCTGGTCAGGCCCACCATCAGGCTGACAACCACATCTGCTCTCGTCTCTAGCTTCCCCTCATCACTCGTCTATCTGCCTTTGCCCTCCCGACTGTACCCAACCCGAACCCGGAGCTGAAACGGATCCCGAACCCGGTCAGCGTACGAGCTCTCGCAATTGTCTCGCTGCTCGCCGTGTTCAAGGACCTCATCCCCGGCTACCGGATTCGAGAGCTCACCGAGCAGGAGCAAGCAGAGAAGGTCCGAGACGACGTCCGCCGTCAACGAGACGGAGAGGCTGGTCTCGTGCGATCGTACGCTGGGTACCTCAAGATGCTCGAGAAGGAGATCAAGGAGAAGACCCAGCTGGGAGGACTCTCGCTCAAGTGCATGTGCGACCTCCTCGCGAGCGTGACCCACTTCAACTTCAGGGACAACATCATGGCAGTCATCGTTGGAAAGCTGTCAAGAAAGTCGTGGGACACGGACTCGGACATCTGCCTCCAGGCCATCACGACCGTCTTCCAGACCGACCTCACCTCGACCCACTCTCTGCCGCTCGTCCGTCTGCTCGCCCGAATGATCAAGGAGCGCCACTTTGCCGTCCACCCCAACATCCTCACCTGCCTCTGGTACGTCAAGGTCCGCGCGGGCAAGGACGCGTCGTTCGTCAAGAAGCCGACTCGGAAGTGGGACAAGGACCGCGACTGGAAGAAGAAGGCCGAGCGAGGCAAGGGAAACATGAAGGGCAAGGGCGAGGGGTCCGAGTGGAGCGAGAAGAAGAAGGAGTGGAGGACAAAGAAGATGAAGAAGGACATGCGAGACAAGAAGGAGATCGAGAGGGAGATGGACGAGGCAGAGGCAGAGGTCGACGAGGAGGAGGCTGGCAGGAACGTGAGTCGCGACAGTCTGTGTCGTCGTTCTTGCAGGGAACTGTCGCTGACCGCTTTGTATGCCTCTCGTCTTGCAGCAAACCGAGACGCTCCAGCATCTGTTCGTGCTGTACTTCTCGATCATCAAGCAGACCAAGCGAACGCCGCTGCTCCCCGCCGCACTCGAGGGACTCGCCCGGTTCGCCCACCTCGTCAACATCGACTTCTTCCGAGACCTGCTCGCCGTCCTCAAGTCGATCATCAGGGGCGACAAGCTCGACGAGATTGACGACAACGACGACGACGACGCGTCCTTCGACGACCGAGCGATCGGAACCCGAACCCGTCTGCGTCTGCTCGGTATCGTCACCGCCTTTGAGCTGCTCAGTGGGCAGGGAGAGGCGCTCAACATCGACCTGAACGACTTCATCACCGACCTGTACGGTCTCATCCCCACCCTCTCGTTCGACCCCCGGCTCGAAGAGGTCCCGTCCTCCAACATCACCTCCACCTCCACCCTCTCCGCCACCAACCCAGGCGCCCGAGTCCTCCACAAGAAGTCTCAGCTCGCACCCTCGGTCGATCTCTTCTTCCGAGCGCTCAACCTCGTCTTCTTCTCCCCCTACGCGTCCCACTCCATCTCCCCTCCCTGGCGAGCGGCCGCCTTCGCCAAGCGATTGCTCTCGGCTTCGCTGTACTTCCCTCCGGCGACGGCGGTTAAGGCGATCGAGTTTGTCAAGGCGTTGATGGTGAGGGAGCCCAAGGTGGAGGCGTTGCTGAGTACGGAGGACAGGACGGCGGACGGGGTGTACAGGGCCGATGTGGACGACCCGCAGGTGTGTAACCCGTTCGCGAGCAGTGCGTTCGAGCTGGGAGTACTGGAGGAGCATCATTGGGACGAGCGGGTGAGGAAGGAAGCCAAGTCCCTCGGTCGGTACGTGCGAGCATAGATAAGGTCTCCGGATCAGAGCGGCGGGAGTAGGCTTCACCTTTGCATCTTTATTTTTCGACTCTTCACGATCTACATGCTGTCGAGAATGAGACTCTGAGATAGCTGAGGGCCGAGAGCATATCCCTTTAGGTCAATCATCGAAGCCAGCGTTGCGCTGTTGTGCTGTCGCATGACGACGAGCGATCGATGGACAGGCTGCGGCCAAGCTCAACATGGCCTCCTTCCCTTCACCGCCATGAGTCGCTCGCCTACCTCTGCCCTCGGACCCTCCGACAACCCCTGGCGAGAACCCTCGTCCCCATCTTCACCCACGCTAGGTCACATGCTCAGTCCAGGCCTGGACCAGGACAGCTTTGAGCTCGACCTGAGTGATGAGGAGGGCGAGTTCGCCGACGTCGAGCTGCCCTCCCCGACCCCTCCGCCTCCGCCTCCGCCGCTGGATGACCCACCACGGAGTGCTCACTCGCGGTCGCTCTCAAATCCCCCTCCGACGCTGAATGGGGAGACTGAGCGGTCTGGTGGTGCGTTTGATCTGAGCGTCCGAAGTCCCGAAGGGTTCGGAGCGTTCGACACCGAGGGGGTCATCCTAGCCGTCCTCCTAGTAAACTTCAACCATCTCGTGAGCTTCAACCTTCATCGCTTATCTTTGAGTGTCATCTCGCTAATTTCTTGGTACTCCGTTTCCGCTCAGCTCGGCCCGGTCGTCGAGTTCTCCCATCCTCCAAACATCCTCTCGTCCCCCTCGCTCGACCCCGAAATCTCCCGCCTCCTCCCCTTCCTCGCCCTCCCTGACGGAGCTCACCTGAGCGAAGAGGACTACTCGTACTTCCACGCCGTCTCAACCCCTCAAGAGGGCCATCCGCCAGGCCCGCCAGAAGAGGAGCCGTTCCCGATCAACAAGACCGTGTTCGGGATCTCGTGCAACCGGCAACTGCCCTCGTCAGAGTTGATCAACAGGCCGTCGGATGTGACGAGGTCGACGGTGCAGATGGCGGTGGTCGTGTTGGCTAGGCAGCCGGTGTTTGTGAGTGCTGAGCTGCTCTGCTCGAGCGAAGGGCGCAAGCTAACGCGCGACACTCTTGGCGGTTTCGGCAGGGTCCGATACGGTACGTGCTTCTCTATCTGATCTTCTGTACGAGAGGCTGGAGACCTGAGCTTACCTCTGCTCGTTCTGTTCTCACCATGATTCTTCAGAGAGAAGCTCGGCGTCGTGACGCGCGCGTTCTTCGCCCAACGCGACTTTACCTCGACCGACATTCTCGTCGACTTCTACTCTTCGCTGCAGTCGAGCATGCGAGGGAAGGTCAGCGAGTCGACGATGCACATGGGTAGGTCCGACGTGTAGTTGTCACTATCGAGACTTCGAGTGCTCACACGTCTGCGTTTGTTTTATCGCGCAGGAACGAGCTTGCGCGAGTTGATCCACAAGTTTCGCCATCGCACACTCACACTGCTCAAGCTCATGCTCCTGCAAAAGAAGATCATGGTCAGTAGATCAACCACTCGTCTGGCTGACCTGGAGCTGGGCCAGGTGGACCGCAACACGCCGCACAGGCTGACCTCGGACTTTTGCCTTCTCGTAGTTCTTCGGCTATCCGGTCGAGCGCTTATGCACGTATCAATACACGCTCGTCTCCTTGATACCAGGTCTGCTGATGGCGCTCAACGACTGTGGATCGCCGACGCTGGATGCGCTGGAGGCGTCTGTCGAGGCACCAAGCTCGCTCAAGACCAGCGACCGGCCATCCCTGCTCAGGTTCTTTGGTTTTCCGCTCAACATCTTCGGAAAGGTTAGTCGAGACCGCTCTGTGTGCATTCGCTGGGAGCTGCTCTGACTGTACGGTTTTTCGACCTTCCAGGACGCCTTCTTCCAACCGTACCTGCCGTTGCAACAGATCGACATGTGTCGGTCAAAGTCGTGGCTGCTCGGGACGACCAACTCGATCATGATTCAACAACGAGACGCAGCGCACGACTGCCTTGTCAACGTGAGTTCGGTCGTGCCGTCTTCCTGTCAAGTCACACAGACACTGACTGTGATGCTGTTTGGCTGTCTGCGTTCGATAGATCGAGCACACGACGTTCGAGTTCTCGGATCCAAAAGTCGAGCGACTTGTTGCGTTGACGTCTGCTGATCGGCGGTGGATGGACGAGATTGTCAAGACGGTCGAGGAGACGTGGAACCCGGAAGATCCGACGAGACCGGTCGGGATGGTGTTCAGAGGGAGCGACGACTTCTTGCGGGCAAAGGTCCGTCTGATCATCTGCTATCTGCCTGAACCAGCTGGCTGACCAGCTTTCGTTCATCTCAACAGTTCGAGGAGTACCTTTGCTCGCTGCTCTCGTCGATGAAGTACGCGGACTACCTCACCAAGGTTCCGAACGCGGATCCGCTCGTCACGAGCGGAGGAGGCAACCGTCAGTCCCCTTCTTTCCCTCGAGCCCTGAGAGCTTACGCGCATGACCTGACTCTGTCGCGTTCTCTGTCACAGTGTCTCAATCCCTCGCCCAGTTCTCCACCCCCTGGGTCAAAGAGTTCCGCACCACGCCCGCCTTCCAAAGCTGGGACAAGGTCACGGACCCTGTCCTCTTTGACATCTGGGAGCCCAAACACCCCTCGGACGGCAAGGCCAACCCCGTCTCCGACATCGGCCTTCGACTTGCTGGTCAGTCCTGACCGTCTCTTTTCTCCTCCCCTTCCTCTGCCGCTGACCCTTACTCGTTTCGCTTGCGCGTGTTCGCCATCTAGAGGGCTTGCATGACCTCAACCTCCAACCGCCCAACCTCGCACCGGCGCAAGCAGCGCTCTCCTCCGCGTTCACCACCTCGTCCACCACCCTCTTCCGCGCGTTCGAAGGCGTTCGATCAGGCATCTCCGCTCAGATCGCTCAAGCCTCCCTCCCTTCCTCACCCAACCCTTCCAACACCACCACTCCCGCCTCACCCGCACCGACAAAGAAGTCCCACCCCCTCTCGGACCCGGTCAGTCCTACACCAGGGTCGGACTTGAGGGCGGCGGTAGCAGGTTTCGGCAGTTTCTGGGGCGCGAAAGTGAGGGATGTGCAAGGACGCTTGAGTCAGGTCGGGAAAGGAGAGCAGGAGATGGGGGAGATTGTTCCGGTTGATTTGGATGCGAAGAGGGCGGCGGAGCTGAGGGCGAGGGACGCGGAGGGACGGTGATGAGAGAGGGGACGTTACATCAGGGTTAGGGTTAGAGGTTGATAAGTGCTACATGATAGATATGGGTCACAACGTGAAGGACTCAGGCGGATGGATCGACAGGGTGATAGGGAGGTAGGACGGTGGAAGTGGTGGAAAAGACGGAGGGAGCGCGGGAAAGTGGTCGTGTGGACGAAGGTGGATGAATGGGTGCTGAGAGTGAGAGAGGATCGAGAGAGCGAGGTGGGGTGGCTCCGAGAGCAGATCGTGGAGGCGGAGCGAGCGATTTGGGCAGTGGACGACGTCCTTCGAGCAAGGCTGTCATCTCTTTGGACGGCAGAGGCTCGGGCGCGTGTCGAGGCGGTGGATGACCTCGATGAGAGGCGGCAGATGACCCGTCGAGGGCGATGGGGGCTGTTCGACGGCGGTACTGGGTGGGCAGACCGACAAGACGGGTCAGTCGCCACGTGCTTATTCTCGACTCCATCAAGAAGATACTGACTCACCTCCTCAGTATTCTCCTCCTGTATCCTCACCATCTCCCCCACCAGCTCTGCAACGTCCAATTCCTGTGTCCCGCTCGGTTCCCCTTGTGCATCAGCATCATCTCCCTATTTCACGATCAGTTTCTGCATCAAACTCACCTCCGCAGGCTTCTTATCTCCCCTCTCCCAACCAGCAAAAAGCATCCCATGTCCAGCACGGAGCATCCTCTCCGCTGCTTGGGCGGAAGTCGCCTACACCTCCCACCCACACTCCGCCGTGTCAGTTCGGAGCCGAAGAAAGGAGGTCAAGCAGGACGCACCGATGCCGGGATCCTCCCACCTGGTGCCGAATCACCAAACTTACGGTTGTACGTCTGTCGACTGGTCTCGATACCTTGGAGGAGGGAGGCGGCGTTCTTTGCGAGGAACGGTCAGGTCCGTGGATCGAAAGACGGACTCAGGGCGCTGGACGGACTGAACCTTTTCGGCTTTCTTACTCCCCGCCTGCCCTAAGCCAGCAACTTCGCTCGCGACCTCCCATTCGCCGAGACCCTGACTTTGGCGGAGGAGCATATCTGTGCACTCCCACCGACGTCCGTGGGGAGAGAAAGGCAAGGTGAGCTCGTGTCGGCCAGCTCCGATCGGAGAATGAACGAGCTCGCATCGTTTCAGTAGGTCGAGCGATTCGGCCTCGGTCCTGCTGTCCGGTCGGCGAGAGGAAGACGAGAGGGCTTCGACTGCTTGTTGGGCCGCGAGGAGGGTCGCTGGACGGGGGCGAAAGTGGAGAGGCGTGAGCGGGTTTTGCGATGGAGGCAGAATGTGGGCGAGGGACGGACGGAGGCGGGGGGAGATGAGCTCAGGCTGGGGATCGTTCTTCGTATTTGGTGGTAGCGGGTGGGACGAGCTGGGTGTCATGGACTTGGAGCGAGAGAAGAAGGGCATGGCGGATGCAGGGTGGTGGACAAAGGACAACGTGGAGAGAGGCAACGGCGAGGCGAAGTCAGAGCGTTGATGCGGAAGAGGCGGCAAGCTCGGGTCCATCTTTGCTAGGATGGACAGATAATTCGAGAAGCAGTGCATATCAGAAATGATAGACTAAGGGTGTGCCAAAAGGCGATACAATAAAAGTTGCGGACAACCGGAAAAAGAGAACCGAAAAACTAAATGAGCACAACGACGTCGACGACCCTCGACTCTTCTCCACCACTCCCAACCCCTCCGGACGATGTCTAACGAAGACGGGAAACATCTAACTAGCCGAGAAGAGCATCCTGTACACCCTGATGTACAGAGGCGCCATCCTCCTCACCCTTCGGTACTCGTCCATCTCCTCCACCGTCAACCACTGTGCGAGCGTCGAGCAAAGAAGGTCAGCGGACGGACAACACGATGATGAGCGCGTGAGAGTTTAGGACTGACCGATTTCCTTCCCGTGTCGAGGTCGATCTCGTGCGCCTTGTACGGCAGCTTCCTCTTCCAGATGTATCCGACGACGTAGAACGCAATCATGATCGGCGCGGCGAGGAAGATCTTGAAGAAGTCTTGAGCCACGATCGA
This sequence comes from Mrakia hoshinonis, assembly GCA_036245725.1. Lineage (NCBI taxonomy): Eukaryota > Fungi > Basidiomycota > Tremellomycetes > Cystofilobasidiales > Mrakiaceae > Mrakia > Mrakia hoshinonis. The sequence goes on from BTPH01000115.1 coordinate 252,533, forward strand.
TCCGTCCTCGGACATGCCTCCAATCGGCCAGATGGCGATGTAGAACTGGGCGATGATGACCAAAGTGATGAGGACGACTCCGAACCAGGAGCCGTAGACGCCACCGAAGGCCTTGAAGGGGAGCTCGCCGAGGGAGTGGCCCTGGACGCGCCACGCCTTGCGGAACCGGATGTGCGAGAGACAGATGGCGAGCCAGGTGAAGAGGGTCGAGAGACCCGAAAGCGCGAGCAGCCAGTCGAAGACGGTAGTCCCGACATCAGCGACGTTGACGTCTTCGAAAGTCAAGGAGGGAGACAAGGAGGAGACGGTCAGCACAAGACGAGGACGGTCCCGGAACGGGAGAGGGTCGGAAGCGCGAGAAGTCTCTCGGGTTTGATACTCACAAGCGATGGGAGCAAAGGCGAGGATGAAGACGAGCGACCAGGTGGGTCGTCCAGCGCGGTCGATCCGGGTGAAGCACTTGGGCGCGTATCCAGTCTCGGCGAGGGCGGTGAGCGTCCTCGATCCGGCGTAGACGCACGAGAGTCCGATCGAGAGGACCGAGACGCAGATGACGGCGTTGATCAGGTGGTCGACTCCCTTGATGTCTGCGAGCTTCATCGCAATCACAAACGGCGAGGCGTTGGCTCCAGATCCACCAAACAGGTCCGGGTTGGTGTAGGGGACCATGAGGCCGATGATGAGGAGCGACATGATGTAGATGATGGTGATTCGCCAGAAGGTTCCCTTGACGGCGGCGGGCATCGACTCTCGAGGGTTGGGCGTCTCCGAGGCAGCAAGTCCGACGAGTTCGGTTCCGGCGAACGAGAAGGCGGCGGTGACGAACACGGCGCAGACTCCCTTGAACCCGTTTGCGAATCCTCCCGGGTCCTGGAAGTTGGCTCCACCGACGTAAGATCCGAACGCGCCTGAGGAGGGTCCTCCTCCCGGGATGCAGACGAGTCCGATGAAGATGAACATGATGACTACCGCCAGCTTGAGGCACGACGACCAGAACTCCTCCTCCGCGTATCCGAGCGTTCCAAAGAGCGAGACAAACATCTGCAGTGGGCAAGCGACGGGTCAGCGTCCGATGTGGCGACAGCACAACTGAGACAAACGGAGAGCGACTGACGATGACGGCCCAGACTGCAGGGGCAAGCGACGGGTAAGCGACGGGTCAGCGTCAGATGGTGGCGACAACGATACTAGACGAAATTTGCGTGATACGGACAAATCGTAATGAACACAGCGACGTTGACCGAGTCTCCACTCCAGTATTGGATCGTCGTGGACGCGACGGTGATCTCGAGCGGCAGAACGACCGCCCATTGAAGGACGTAGTTCCATCCCATCGCGAACGCGAACGACGAGTCGACCATTCGCTCCGTGAGGGTGTAGAACCCTCCCGAGACGGGGAAGATGATCGACATCTCACCCAGAGCCTGCAAAAAGAAGATCAGCACGGGCAGAGAGTCAGTAGGGGAGATGGAAGGCAAGCGAGCTGCAGTCGGGTTGAGAACTCACCTGCGTTACGTTGATCAACATAATTCCAATGAGAATCCAAGCAATAAGGACTCCTGCAGGTCCTCCTTTGACGAGCGCGCTCTGGGGGAGGAGGAGGAGAAGGCGGCGAGGGTCAGCAGGGTTTGAAGCCGGACTTTCCTTGTGGAAAGTAGACTCACTCCGGTTCCGACAAACAATCCAGTTCCGATGGACCCTCCGACTGCAATCATCTGCAAGGGAAGAAAGAAAAAGAGAGGAGGGAAACGCGGTCATCAGCCAACGGTCCGGGTTCGAGGATCGCTCGGCACCCGCTTGGAACGGCAGCGCGAGTTTTTCGGCCTGCTCACCTGCAAGTGTCGGGGCTTCATTGTCTTCTGGAGAATGTTGTCGGCCTTCTCGTGCTCGGCAGCTCCCGATCCATGCGACACTCCCTGGCTACATACGAGAGGAAACAAAACAACGGTCAGGCCGAGCCGGGGGACCGGGAAGCTGGGGCTGGGCTCGAAGCGGGGAGGTCTGTCTTGTCTCGTGCTCGCCCTTCTCCTCGCGCTGACAGCACAAGACTGACCCATCCATCCTCCGCACGAGGCCCACAGGGGGGAAGAAGGACAGATAACAACTGATAACGGCTGAACGCGAACAGGCAAGTCGACGTACCTGGTGAGTCCGGGCGCCTTCTGGAACGACCTTGCGTTCAGGCCGAGCCGGGTCATCCTCGACTCCTGCTGGGGGTCGTAGTACTCCTCTGCGGACGCGACTCGGACGTTGGCGTCCTGTCCGTACGCCTTCTCGTCGTTCTTCTCGTAGTCCTTCATGTAGGGCGGTCTGTGATTCAAAAAGGAGGGCAGTGAATGGAGGTTGAGAGAGAGAGTCAGTTATCGGAGGGACGAGTCGGAGCGAGGTCGTTTGGCCAAGCGAGAGTTCCCGATCGAGAGAGCATGACGCAAGGCAGAGGCGTTTGCTCGCTCCGTTATCTTCATCCGACATCTGAAGCGGAGACTCACGATTGAGACCGACGAGGAGGTGGGATGGTTGAGGTTGGTGGTAGAAGTCGAGAAGAGAGAGATGGCACAGGACGGAGTGGCCAAGGAGGAGACAGGAGCCGGGGAAGGGAGGGCATTTGGAAAGATAAAGTCCAAGGGAAGGTCGACCTCGCGGTGCCCCCTTGGCGAATGTGTCTTCTCTCACGCTTCAAGCTGGCCGATCCGCGCGTCACTTCCCTCCGAACGGTCGTGTGGTCGTCCCACAACTCATCGCACGGGCTCGGAGAGAAGCGTGGCAACGATTGACATGTTCCTCGTGCTTCACCGGATCCGAAAGGGCAAGCCACAGGCACAGGGCGCGAAGGAAAGGAAGCCATCGGGTGAGAGAGGCACGCGAGCGCCGAGGCCCAGAGACTGAGGCGCAGCACCGACCTTCCAGGCCTTCCTTCCCCGCGGAGGATGGCAGCCGTCTCCCGACTCTCCTCCTTGGGTCTCCACCGCTTGAGACCGGTCCGGCTGGGGTCGAGATAGGCGATCCTCCTGTATGAACGTCGATAAGGTCGTCCAACCTTCGCGATCCGCGAAAGGCGCCGAACGAGCTCGAGCACCGTCGCCTGCAGTCAGAGGTACGGACGACAGGGGTGGCTGCAGTCTACGCCCGTACGCCGAGGCAGAGAGCGCAAGCAATTGGACGACCGGGTATGCGAGAGGACAACCGGACACATGGGAGGTGGTCCGCCAAGGGAGGCAGAGCAGACGACCAAACGCAGGCAAACGCATCGTTCGAGAGTGAGCCGCGCCTAAAACTCCGGGTCGAACGCAGATCGGGCGTGCAGGCCGACGATCAGAGAGACATTCGAGCAAGGAGAAGGTCGAGTGAGGACCGAAGGAGTCGGGACAAGAGCGGGTCTGACCCGTTCGCGGCAAGCGGAAGGAGGGCTTCGCGTCGGTCGCGTCGGTCTCGACAGAGGGGGAGGCCAGGATGGGAGTATGTTCTTTTCCACGAGCTGCCCAAAGAGGAGCGTCACATGTTCAGCGAAGCTACCTCTGGGCCGGAAGACAGACAGTGGAAGTAGGTGGTATATTGTAGTGGCGGGTGTTGCGCGACCCAGCCCTCCGTCCCGTTCATCATCTCTATCGCGCGATCTAGTCTCTCTTCCTCCCACTCGGCGGAGGAGGCAGCATGAACGGCATCCCTCCTCCTCCTGCGCCTGCCTCTGGCTTCTTGGGTTTCGGCTTTGAGCTCGCACCGGGGATCGAGATGGAGAACGTCTGGCCTTCCTTGAGCGAGAAGTCGCGCTTCGGCTCGGCAGGCTTGGAGGGCTCGTTGGAGGAGGATGAAGAGGAGGAGGAGGAAGATGGGTTGGTGACGCGCTTGAGGTGGTCTTGGAGAGCGACTGGACAGGCGAGGAAGGCAACGCGACCGGAACGTGAGGAGAGAAGAGGACGTCAGGCGATCGGTCTTTGGAGGGAAAGCAGAGGTGGGTCTGCACGTACCGTTGAAGTCGAATGCGTCTCCTCGCTCATCGAACCTAAGATTAATCAAAGTGCAAGGCCGTGTCAGCTCCAGCCTGGCAACGGACGCGACTGTTCTTCGCCTGCGCAGGCTGCCATCTTCTCTGCTCTTGCTGCTCTGCACCTTCCGACCCCTTTGTGACTCGTACAAGATGGGGGACGAAGTGACTGACCCCATGCCTACGCTCGCCTTCCTTCCCTGGTCGTCTACGATCCTGATGACGAAGTACCGCGAGCTATCCAGAACCGGCTCGACAGAGTTCCCTGGCGGAGGGTACGGGCAATTGGCGAACGGCTCCCCAGTGTTAGCGTCCTATGTAGTGCACGAATCAAGACATGCGTCATCAATGGAAAGAAGAGGGAGGCGAGCAAGGTCAGCTCAGACCGACACAAAGGGGGAAGGAAACGACCGAGCTCAACATCCGCCGCCTCGCCAGCGACACGGTGGCCGAGTCTCCAGCTCAGTCAACCAGTCCAGCGCGAGTCCCCAAGCTAGTTGGATCAACCCCTGGAGCTCCATCTACCTGGCTGATTGAGAAGGAGACCTTCCGGACCTCTGGCCGGCTTCCCTGAGCTTGACACGTCCATCCAGACGAGCGACTCACCTCGAGCTTGAGGACCGCACCCTTGCCGCTCTCTACGATCCTGAGCCTTCCCTCCCACATGAACGACTGCTCGCCCCAGTCGGCAGCCTTGTAGCCTGCCATCGACGGACGAGGACCGACCTTGTACACTGCCGCAGCGCAGATGGAAGGTGGGCAGGCCAGCGCGGAGGTGAGCGAGGTAAGGCGAGGTGTGAGATGTTGTCGAGAACGAGAGCGAGCGAGCGTGCGGACGAGGAGAGGTACGGATGCAATGGAGAATCGGACCGTCAGCTCGGAGGTACTCTACATGGGCGGAAAGGGCTGACGGGAAAGCAGCTTGGGGCGTGGGAGAGGAGACGAGACAAGACAAGACGGACCTTTGACGTTCCGGCACATGAACAAGATCGACTCAATCACATCCTCAGACGCGGACGAGGGGGAACCAAGATCAAGGAGAGACATGATGCGAGTGCGAGAAGAGGGGTGGGATGGAGATGTGAAGGAAGAAGCGGGGGCGAGATGGAAGGTAGGACGAGGGTCGAGCTCAGGGGGAAGCGAGGACGCGACCGGGTGACTTCCAATCAGCTCGACCAGAAGATAGACTCAAGCCGACAGATCTGGCCGAGGGCTGGCAAGCATGAAAGAAATGCACATGAGTCTGCGGGAGTCGCCTCGTGCTTGACCCAATGACGGGTCAGAGTCACTAGCTACTAACCGGTGCTCTCGCCCTCGTCATGAGCTCGCGGAGGCTCCGCCGCCCTGAGGTGCCGCCCAGCCTCCATCCTCCGTTCCAAGCCTTCGCAGTCGACCACTCCTCCCCATCCGAGACATCTCACGCAGTAGATCAAGAGATAAGGATGGCGTTCATCGCAAAGAAGGCCGTCAACAAGATCACAAAGGTCCGTCCCTCACATGAGCTCACCCGGGAGGGGTTGGGGCCCGAGCTGACCTCGTCGGATGACCTGGTGGGCTACTGCAGGGCGTGTTCGCCTCCCATCTGGCGCAGTTTGAGCCGATGGACCCACTGTACGAGGAGACGATCGACGCAAGGTCAGTCATAGTCTGATGAGGGGTTCGGTCGAGCAGGAGTACGGTGTATGCGGGAGCTGACCTGGCGGGGGCGGTGTTGCTTTGGTCGTGCAGAGGCAAGAAGAAGAGAGTCAGGGTGTGTCCGCGTTCAAACTGGTTATCTGAGCAGAGCAGTACTGACTTGCGCTCTGTTTGCAGCGTCAACTGCCTCGTGAGTCGCTCGTCTAGGCAGGCACGCCGAGAGAGGAAGACGCACGGTCGCCGAGCGGAGCTCACCTCCTTGACTCTTGCTCCTCTGCAGCCGGCTTGTCTCCGAGAGACACAAAGATCTTGCAGAAAGGTAAATGCTTTGAGCTCTCGACGAACCATTGTTGCCCCTCGTGGCAGAGCACGTCCGACCTGTGAGCTGACGACCGTTGCTCTGCCTCCTGGTTGCCCGCTCCAGTCAAGAAGCGCGCCCACCGACTCGACAAGGGACTCAACCTCTGCGGCTTCCGCGTTGGATGGACATTCTTCATCGGACTCATCCCGGTCCTCGGAGACATCGTGGACGCCCTGCGTGAGTGGGGAACGGCTGTGGTCGAAAGAAGACATCCCAGTCGGAGCTGACCGTCGCGCTCGAGCTTGACGTTTCGGGGTCCTAGTCAATCATAATCTGATCGTCAAGAAATGCAAGCAGGCCGAGCTGCCAGACTGGCTCATTACACAGATGGTACGTCTTACGGCGTATCCGTCGTTCTGTCGACATCGGACGCGGGCAGAAGCCACGCAGAGGAACAAGGAAGGCTGATCGGGCACGTCCACGTCTGTCGCAGATATTCAACAACATGGTCTCTGCAGGAGTAGGCCTCATCCCGTTTGCTGGAGACATCATCCTCGGTATCTGGAAGGCCAACAGTCGGTGCGTCACGTTCTCTCTGGATTGAAGCCTTTCCTCAGCGACTCGTGCTGACTTTCTCGATCGGCATCTGACCTGTGCCATTGCAGGAACGCGCATCTACTCGAGGAGTTCTTGGCGTACGTGGCTTTGCTTTCTCCCCCTCGGGCTCTCGGGCCTTGCGTCGCTCCCCCGCGACGACCGCTCGCTGACCGGCGTCATCGTCCCCCGTCTCGCATCTCCTTTCTTACCGACCGACAGCCTCCGCGGCCAGCAATCCCCGTTCGGCGCCGACCCATCCCACTCCATTCCGAACGCCGCGAATTCGGCGTATGCGTCGACGTCGTCTCAAGCCCAGCCGTACCATCTCCCCGCGAACAAGGGCGGTCAGCAGACGCCGCCCCATATCCCTGCGAGACCCGACGGCAGCCAGGCGCCCCTCCAGCCTGGTCAGCAGCAGCAGCAGCAAGATGGTGGTAAGTCGTGGCTGGATGGGCTGCCAGGAGGGAGGAAGCAGAACCAGCAGAGTGGCGTGCTACCAGGACCAGGAGGACGCTGATACGCTGGTGGGGAGCTAGTGCAGGAAGGACGATACAGTTCTCAGCGGTAAGAGTAATCTACCTGCTTATCCGTGTCACGTCTGATCTCAATGACGATCCCTTTCTGGCTCGCGGCTATGCCTACCCAACCATCCTCGATCCGGTTCTATCGCATCGCTCCCGCAAGCTGAGCATCGACTCAAGAGGCAAAGCACACTTCCGTATCTGCTCTGAGCTTGAGATTAACTTACCCGACTCAGACAGCGGTAGACGTGTGAAAGGGAAGTCCACGAGGGTGAGTGAGTAGGACGGGCAAAGCGATCAAACACTTCCCCGGCTGGCGAGAAGCGGCTCAGGGGAGGTCGATGGTCCGGAGGTAAATTGAATTGTGATAGGGAGGTGGTACAGTGAGACAATAAAGTACTACCCCGTAGCCAAGACACGAGGGATCGAGTGGGGAACGGTCTGGAGGCAAACGAACGACTCGTCCGACGCCACGACAGAAAGGGAAGCAAGTCGGCGAATTCTTCGGCTGAGGCTGACCTTTCTTGCTGCAAAGTTCGCATGACTGTCTCGGTCGGGGGGCATGACCAGGGAAATGGAAAGCCTCCAGAACGTGCGAGGACGAGTACATACAGCCCCGAGTACATCCTCGACACGTCCAACGCCACCGTCTTTCGGTCGGCGTAAGGCGAGAACATCTTCCCGTACAAGGCGGCAAATGGAAGCAAGATTATGTGCATGATGAAGATCTCCTCTCAAAGCACTCAATCAGCGCATACCATCGAGCCGAAGCGAAAAAACAGAGGAGACGGGTTCGAGGCCAGGTGATCGCACTCTGGGGAGCAGGCTGCGAGGCGCGTTGAGCTTCGACCCTCCCCTTCATGCCCCCACTCTCTCACTACCCGATCGATGCCACTTCATCGAAAAGAAGCGTGGGACAGTTCTGGCGGGACTTGGGACAGGCCGATGGTTGACTGGCCGTCAAAGGCGTGCACGTCTCAGGCACCAGGAACCGAGGAGACCGTTCGGTGAGCTCATCGTTCGTTCCTGTGCCTGTGCCTGGATGGTGTCGGATGATGTGCACATCACCTGTCTTCTGCACACCGAGCCTTGACGGTATAGCGTTCGGCTGTTGGCTCCTCTGTGACTCTGTGTGACCGGGTCAGCCGTGGAGAGCCAGAGGGGGTCTGTCGCTCATCGCAGGCCGAGTGAGGGCTGAGCGAAGGGTGCCGTCCTTCCCCCCCTGACGGCTGGCCGACGACCAAACAGGGCCACCTCTAGGCGCCCTGGGCTCGTTCACGTTCGATAGCTGCAAACCATCACCAGCAACCCATCCCTTCCTTCCTCCTTCTCGCGCTCTCGTTCTCCGCCTCAAGATGGATCCCTTGACCCAAGCCCTGCCTCCGCCCTCCCCCTCCCACGTGAGTCGTCCCGTCTGCCTCGAGCTCTGGGGTCGTCTCGGGCGAGCTGACTTTCCGATGCTCTCTCTCATCTCGACCGTCGCAGGTCAAGCCAGACCTCGACGACGACGACCATACCGACGACGACCACCCAGACTCACCCGATGCCTCTCCCTCTGCCAACCCGACCAACTCTGGGCGACCGTACATCTGCGGGTCCGGAGACTGCACCAAGGACTTCGGTTAGTCGTCCTGTCCCTCCCGCCCTCGTCACGCCCCCCGGCTGTTTCACCTTCGCGTGACCCCTCAGACCGAGCATCTCACGCCTCTTTCCCTTTGATCCCTCGCAGCTCGCCGAAGCGACCTCCTCCGACACGCACGCATCCACACAAACGAACGGTGAGTCCTGTTCCTTCCTTGTATCTTTTCCGAGACCGAAGGTTTTTGTCCGACGGAGCGGGAACGAACAGGCCAAGAGAGGAGAGGAAGAGTGACGGAGACGATCCCCCCCACCCCATGTCGGCCGGACTCTGAAGGCGCACCAGTCTCGCTCTCTCTTGCTTCGGCCCACATCACCCTCGACCCAAGGGCAACACACTCATATACTGACCCTGTCGCATCTCGCTTTCTGATCACTTTCCAGGCCGTTCCACTGCGAGTTCGAGGGGTGTGGAAAGGTTAGTCGATCTTGGCTCCCATCTCGAGGCGGCATGAAGAGACGGTCGGCGTTGACTGACTTCCTTCCCCTGTCTCACCTCAATCTGCGCTCTCTAGTCGTTCATCCAACGCTCGGCACTCACAGTGCATGTACGAGTCCAGTGAGTCCTCTGTCTCTTTCAGACCATTTCATGAGGCGTGAGGCGGACGGGAAGGAGTGGCACGTGCGGAAGCGACGTCTTCAGTCTCGCTCAGCTGCTCTTTCCCCGATGCCTTGAGCATCGAGGGACCAATCTGCCGCTTATGGCTGCTTCTGGACTCTGTTTCGAGGAGCTTGCTGTGACCGGCGGCCCCCTTGCGGCTGCCGCATCGGGGTGGGACGGGCTTGCTTCTCCTGCTTCCACCCCTCTCCTTCGACCCGTTCGGGACTCCGACGCTGACTCCGCCTTGTCGTCGCATCCTACTAGCACCGGAGAACGACCGCACGTGTGCGGAGAGTGTGACAAGACGTTCTCGGATTCGTCTTCGCTCGCTCGACACCGTCGGATCCACTCTGGGCTGAGACCGTGAGTTCGGCTCTACTGCCACTGTCAGGTCTGCTTTCTCCTGAGCTCACTATCAATTCTACCTTACCCTACTGGTTCTAGATACGAGTGCCGAGCGCCCAACTGTGGAAAGACGTGAGTCTGACTTTGCTGCCGACTTTGCTTGTTGAATGATGCTCACCATCGACCACACTTTTCTTTTCAGCTTCTGCCGAAAAACGACGCTCACCAAGCATAACGAGCGCGTCCACCCGGAGCTGCTTGACGAGCTGGAAGAGGCTCTCGCCCCTGGACGCCCTGCTCCCGTCTTTACTCGCTCGTCCGGACCCCGTCCTGCCGGACCCAGTCGGTCCATCTCTGCACCCAACATCCACGCCCGGTCCAACAACTCGCCTGGCCCGTCCTCGCTCCGCAACTCGAACCCGCACACCGAGTCATCTCACCCGTACCTGTCTGGGAGTACCCCGTTGCACTCGTACAGCACTCGGTTTCGAGACCGAGTTTCTTCCGGCGACGCTGCTCTCCCTCGGTACGGCGGTGACGACGACGAGGAGTCCAACCCATCCGTCGACGAGGACGACTACCAGCTCGTCAGCATCGACACACTCGACCAACAACACCCGGTCTCCGCCTCGTCAGCCACCTTCCAGGACCCCAGCCGCATCAACCACGGAGGGTGGCCAGCAGCCGGCGGACGCGGAGGAGGGCGAGGAGGAGATGGACTCGGAGCCGCTTTCGGACGGTCCCCTCACCCCAATGAGGGAGGCTACCTGGGCGAGAGCGAGTCCCGGTCAGGGTGGCAGCTCGTCGTCCCTCACTCTCAGTACGAGGGACAACCTCGGCGACCCTCGTCCGAGGGAGGGTTCGTTCTCGCGCCCCGGACTCCTGTTTCCGCCGTCCCATCCTGGGTGGAGAACGTCCAGCGAGAGGGACAGTTTGCCTTCTCCGGATCCAACCCGGACGATCAAGCGGGCACAGACGGATCCATCGCCGACGAGGCTTCCGTAAAGGAGAGATGGCTCGCAAACCTCTCGGCTGGATCGCAGACTCCTCCCCTTGGGTACGGACAAAACCAGCACCACGTCATGCAAAACTTCCACCCCGCTCCTCCCTCTCCGGAGACCCGTCCTCGTCACCGAGTACACCCTCGCCACCAGCAGCGAGTGCAGCGACACGACTTCGCGTATCCGCCCTCCCCGCATGAGTACCAGCACCACCAGCCGCAAGACGTGCAAATGTACGATGATGGGAACGTCCAGTACGCCTATGCGTCTGGGGTTCCTCAGCTGTCTGCCCGCTCGGCCTCGATGGGACGATCGTTCTCCCAGCCGTCTCCCGCTCCGTCGATGCATCACCACGCCACCTTCAGCCTCACCGCTCCCAACTCGCCGCCAACCATCTCGTCAGAGTCGTCTTCTTCTCCCGACTCGCCCTCTTCGCTCGAGTACCAAGACTTCCAGTCGTTCGCCACGTACCCGGACGAGCACGCCTTCTCGCACGCCCTCCCGACGCCGATGTCGCCCGCAAAGGGCTACCAGACCGATGGCTACTACGCCGGCGTCGAACACCACGACGTCTCGTACCAGTCTCAGTACCAGGAGTCTCCCACCGCCTACCACCACTACCATGCCAAGCAGCCCGCCGTCCACTCACACTCGCAGTTCCAGTTCGACTCCTCTCCGTCCCGACACGACTTTGGGAGCCACATCCAGACGACCTTCCGGCCCCGAAAGCGATCGACCACCTCCTCCACGACCAACTACCCTCCCCCACCCCCACCCCACCAGTCCTCCTCCCCTCACCCGCAATCAGCAGGCGGGCGGCACTTCGCCTCCCAGCAGTCCACCCCCTCCTCGTCGTTCTACTCCCAATCCCACGCCCACGCCAACGCCACCTTCAACAACGCCCGCTCGTCCTTCGGAGGAGGAGGACAAGCCAAGCGACCCCCACCCCTGATGCATGTCCCGAGCGCGGCGTCCTTCCAGACGCAGTACGGAGGTGGGATGGCAGGGTACTACCAGGAGCCGCTTTCGACTGGGGGGAGGACGATCGGGTTGGGGTTCGGGTTGGAGGATATGGTGCATGAGGAGAGGATCATTCGGGTGGGCGAGGAGGAGGAGGAGGATGGGGGGTTGGGGGCGTTTGAGCGGCTGGCCAGTATCGGGGCTTAGACTTTGGAAGGTCGGTCGGTCGTTCTTGGTCGTGTTTTTTGGTTTGCTTGCATTCTTGCTTAGTTCTCGCTTGTTCTCTTGCTTTCTTTATCTCTTTATCACCTGTCACCCACTCGCATCTCTTCTTGGCATACCCATCGCTTAGCTTATACACCTCCCTATCTCCTCTTCCTCTCTTGCTCCGTCTCTCTCTCGCTCTCGCTCTCGCTCGCTCTACACTGCTCGTACACGCTTTTAGCTCTATCTCTCCTTCCCTTTTCTCCTCTTGCTTTCGCTTCTCCTCTGTTCTGTTTCTCGTCGGGTTGGTCAAGGGGGGATCGCGCGATCGTGCGTTTCTTTAGTTGTTCCTTTCTTTTTTTGCTTAGACGGGTGGCTGGAACGTGTCCCAAAAGATGAATATGCTTCTCTGCTCGAACCGGGTCCCTTTCGCAAGCCGGATAACTCGAAAAAGTGGGCGAAGAAAGACATGTATCGGACCGCATGCTGATGCGGACAAGGTGACGACTGGACGAGAGACGGGAGAAGTGCTCGAGCGACGCGTGCTGCCAGAAGAGCCGCTCTCCAGAGCGAGCCTGGAGAGCAAATCTTTGAGGCCTACAACACGCGAAGCGCGAGTCGCCTCCGAGTAGCTTGCACGAGCAGAGGCAAAGAAGGGAAGAAAGAAGGAAAGCGCGAAGCCGAGCGGATGAGTGCTGCTATCGTTCTGCGCGTCCCTCCTCCATCAGGAAGGAACACACAAGAAGACAAGATAGCACGGATCCGCTCGACTGCATGCGTCTTCCGGACGAACGGAACATCCTATGCGACTGCTCTTCTCGATCGTACGCTGATCTTGCCCATGCGAGGCGGATAGCGTACGGCGAGGCGGTCTGCAAGGGGATGAACCAGGGCAGCGGGGCGCTGAGAGTCGACTCTACCATCGGCGAGCACAACAGGTCAGCGGACTCGTCGCCCGCTGATCCGAGGTTGACGACGGTAGAGAAGAGCCTCGAGCGCAGAGCAAGAATGGAGAAGAGTAGAAGAAAGAGGAGAGAAGTAGGAGAGGAGGCGCTCGAGCGACGCGTACCGCCGTCGCTGTCGCCCCGGCACAGACCTATCTAGTGCGGGAACAGCAGAGTTGGGAGTTACGCGAAGCTCGAGACGTCCCAGACACAATGGGAAGCGGTGAAACAATGGACATCCTCTCACGCCTACCATGCTCTAGACCTGCAGCCTGAGGGGCCGAGATCGTAGAGATGACGCGAGAGAGAGGGGATGAACCGCGATCTTGCGGGATCGCGACTCCACGCACTCATGGCGGAGAATACAGGCTCGTCCTGGGTGACAGGGGAGCCTGCGTTACTTGCCGAGACGGGTGGAGAGACAGCTTCCCGTCAAACAGGGAGAGAAGGAGGGAAAAAGAACCGGCGAGACAAGGCGAAAGCTGAACTCATCCGATCGTGTCCTTCCCCATATATCGGGAGGGCCAACTATGGAAGAAGTACAGCACACGCCTCGCTCGTCAGGTTCGTGATGTGTGAAATGGGTCATCCCGCGTGTGCTAGAGCAGTAAATCGTTTCGTCGCTTCCAAAGTGACGACAGACATGCGCGCGTCGCAACGAGGCGGGATGGAACCGAGTGCACGTCCGTGGACCGACTCCACATCCATCAGATCACAAATCTAGCTTGACTTCTCGCGAAGCTGATTCGTGAGCGGTAGATGTGGAGAAGACCCGTCGGACGATGGCAAGGGAAGGGACACGCGAGCGTGACTCCACCTTCCGCCCCGACACGCCAGATCTCTCGACTGCGATGGGTGCGAGGGTGTGGTGCATCGGGTTCGAAGGTGGAGAGACTACTCGTCGCGTCGCGGATAAGGAGGAGGAGGAAAGATGAAAGGAAGGGAAAGAAAGGGAAAGAAAAGGTGACGAGCAAGATGAGAACTGAGCTCGCTGCGATGCACTCTCCTCGCACGGGAGAGTTCTCGGACGACACGTGCAGCCCAGATCCGCTCGCCACCCCTGCAAAGCACTTGTCCGAGGGACATCCCGACTCTCGTCGCCAACGACGCACGCGCAACCCAGTCCAAAGACGATGGGACGGTGTCTGCCTGGCGCGGTGGAGGGGGATGAACCCGGGCGAGGCAGGGGCGCTGAGGGTCGACTCCACCACACGACTACACCAACCTCAGCTGGATGTAGCAGCTGAGAGGATTTTGCGAGTGGTGGAGAAGAGACTCGAGCGCGGGAAGCAGAGATAAGAAGGTGAAGAGAAGAGGGGAGAA